>CM072812.1:52342500-52923651 GCA_037013495.1 Hippophae tibetana
GAAGCTTTCAGATATTTTCTTTTCATTAATGAATATTCGTGTTGTCTTCAAGTTTTGCAACTCTTCTTATTAATTAACAAGAAACCCTAAAGGGAAAACCTTAGATGGAATTGTCAAAAGGGGAAAATTTATTTGTGAATTAGGCCTAATCAAACCATAAAAAAATAAAACTAAAAGACAAAAAATAAAAATCTCACAACAAAGTAAAATAATATTTATTAAACATAAAAGGCTCGAATTATATAAAACAAAAATAACTAAACATGAAAGGCCCACAAATAATTAAAACAAATTGTTTTTCCGAAATTAACAATTTCACCCAAACTTCATATTCCAAATGTATACGTTGTGATAAGACTTCTAATTTATGACAAATGATCTTGTTAATATTTGGAAACAACAACTTGATTACCATTTAGGAACATTAAATTGATTAGACCCACATTTTCCAAAGTTAAGCAAATGAAGCACTCCATTTTATGCAAAATAAACTTAGATACTAGGAACCTAGATGCATAAAAAATATAGAATTGCTAAGCAAGTGTTGAATATGATCAGATTAGAACCTTAAGGACACAACGTCCTTAACTAACAAAACTTGTGACTTTAGAAAGGATGATCACTCCCTTTGATTAGTCTGATGCAAGTAGTCAATCAAGAACACAATACGGCACAACAAGAAGCTTTCAGAAATTTTCTTTTGATTAATGAATATTTGTGTTGTCTTCAAATTTCGTAACTCTTCTTATTAATTAACAAGAAACGCTAAAGTGAAAACCTTAGATGGAATTGTCAAAAGGGGAAAATTTATTTGTGAATTAGGCCTTATCAAACATCAAAAAATAAAAGACTAAAAGACATAAAATAAAAATCTCACAACAAAGTAAAATATTATTTATTAAACATAAAAGGGTCAAATTAAATAAAACAAAAATGACAAAACATGAAAGGCCAACAAATAATTAAAACAAATTGTTTTTCCGAAATTAACAATTTCACCCAAACTTCATATTCCAAATCTATACGTTCTGATAAGACCGCCAATTTATGACAAATGATCTTGTTAATATTTGGAAACAACAACTTGATTACCATTTAGGAACATTAACATGATTAGAACCTCATTTTCCAAAGTTAAGCAAATGAAGCGCTCCCTTTTATGCAAAATAAACATAGATACTAGGAACCTAGATGCATAAAAAAGATAGAATTGCTAAGAAAGTGTTGAATATGATCAGATTAGAACCTTAAGGACACAAAGTCCTTAACTCACACACCTTGTCACTTTCGAAAGGATGATCACTCCCTTTGATTAGTCGGATTCAAGTAGTCAATCAAGAACACAATACGGCACAACAAGAAGCTTTCAGAAATTTTCTTTTCATTAATGAATATTCGTGTTGTCTTCAAATTTCCTAACTCTTCTTATTAATTAACAAGAAACGCTAGAGGGAAAAACATTAGATGGAATTCTCAAAGTGGGAAACTTTATTTGTGAATTAGGCCTAATAAAACCATAAAAAAAATAAAACTAAAAGACAAAAAATAAAAATCTCACAACAAAGTAAAATAATATTTATTAAACATAAAAGGCTCAAATTATATAAAAGAAAAATAACTAAACAGGAAAGGCCCACAAATAATTAAAACAAATTGTTTTTCCGAAATTAACAATTTCACCCAAACTTCATATTCCAAATCTATACGTTGTGATAAGACTTCTAATTTATGACAAATGATCTTGTTAATATTTGGAAACAACAACTTGATTACCATTTAGGAACATTAACCTGATTAGAACCACATTTTCCAAAGTTAAGCAAATGAAGCACTCCCTTTTATGCAAAATAAACTTAGATACTAGGAACCTAGATGCATAAAAAAGATAGAATTCCTAAGAAATTGTCGAATGTGATCAGATTAGAACCTTAAGGACACAAAGTCCTTAACTCACAAACCTTGTGACTTTATAAAGGATGACCACTCCTTTTGATTAGTCGGATGCAAGTAGTCCATCGAGAACACAATACGGCACAACAAGAAGCTTTCAGAAATTTTCTTTTCATTAATGAATATTCGTGTTGTCTTCAAATTTCGTAACTCTTCTTATTAATTAACAAGAAACGCTAGAGGGAAAAAAATTAGATGGAATTCTCAAAATGGGAAACTTTATTTGTGAATTAGGCCTAATCAAACCATAAAAAAATAAAACTAAAAGACAAAAAATAAAAATCTCACAACAAAGTAAAATAATATTTATTAAACATAAAAGGCTCGAATTATATAAAACAAAAATAACTAAACATGAAAGGCCCACAAATAATTAAAACAAATTGTTTTTCCGAAATTAACAACTTCACCCAAACTTAATATTCCAAATCTATACGTTGTGATAAGACTTCCAATTTATGACAAATGATCTTGTTAATATTTGGAAACAACAACTTGATTACCATTTAGGAACATTAACATGATTAGAACCACATTTACCAAAGGTAAGCAAATGAGGCACTCCCTTTTATGCAAAATAAACTTAGATACTAGGAACCTAGATGCATAAAAAAGATAGAATTCCTAAGAAAATGTTGAATATGATCAGATTAGAACCTTAAGGACACAAAGTCCTTAACTAACAAAACATGTGACTTTAGAAAGGATGATCACTCCCTTTGATTAGTCGGATGCAAGTAGTCAATCAAGAACACAATACGGCACAACAAGAAGCTTTCAGAAATTTTCTTTTCATTAATGAATATTCGTGTTGTCTTCAAATTTCGTAACTCTTCTTATTAATTAACAAGAAACGCTAAAGTGAAAACCTTAGATGGAATTGTCAAAAGGGGAAAATTTATTTGTGAATTAGGCCTTATCAAACATTAAAAAATAAAAGACTAAAAGACAAAAAATAAAAATCTCACAACAAAGGAAAAGAATATTTATTACACATAAAAGGCTCGAATTATATAAAACAAAAATAACTAAACATGAAAGGCCCACAAATAATTAAAACAAATTGTTTTTCCGAAATTAACAATTTCACCCAAACTTCATATTCCAAATCTATACGTTGTGATAAGACTTCTAATTTATGACAAATGATCTTGTTAATATTTGGACACAACAACTTGATTACCATTTAGGAACATTAACCTGATTAGAACCACATTTTCCAAAGTTAAGCAAATGAAGCACTCCCTTTTATGCAAAATAAACTTAGATACTAGGAACCTAGATGCATAAAAAAGATAGAATTGCTAAGAAATTGTCGAATGTGATCAGATTAGAACCTTAAGGACACAAAGTCCTTAACTCACAAACCTTGTGACTTTAGAAAGGATGACCACTCCTTTTGATTAGTCGGATGCAAGTAGTCCATGGAGAACACAATACGGCACAACAAGAAGCTTTCAGAAATTTTCTTTTCATTAATGAATATTCGTGTTGTCTTCACATTTCGTAACTCTTCTTATTAATTAACAAGAAACGCTAGAGGGAAAAAAATTAGATGGAATTCTCAAAATGGGAAACTTTATTTGTGAATTAGGCCTAATCAAACCATAAAAAAATAAAACTAAAAGACAAAAAATAAAAATCTCACAACAAAGTAAAATAATATTTATTAAACATAAAAGGCTCGAAATATATAAAACAAAAATAACTAAACATGAAAGGCCCACAAATAATTAAAACAAATTGTTTTTCCGAAATTAACAATTTCACCCAAACTTCATATTCCAAATCTATACGTTGTGATAAGACTTCCAATTTATGACAAATGATCTTGTTAATATTTGGAAACAACAACTTGATTACCATTCAGGCACATTAGCATGATTAGAACCCCATTTTCCAAAGTTAAGCAAATGAAGCACTCCCTTTTATGGAAAATAAACTTATATACTAGGAACCTAGATGCATAAAAAAGATAGAATTGCTAAGAAAGTGTTGAATATGATCAGATTAGAACCTTAAATACACAAAGTCCTTAACTAACAAACCTTGTGACTTTAGAAAGGATGATCACTCCCTTTGATTAGTCGGATGCAAGTAGTCAATCAAGAACACAATACGGCACAACAAGAAGCTTTCAGAAATTTTCTTTTCATTAATGAATATTCGTGTTGTCTTCAAATTTCGTAACTCTTCTTATTAATTAACAAGAAACCCTAAAGTGAAAACCTTAGATGGAATTGTCAAAAGGGGAAAATTTATTTGTGAATTAGGCCTTATCAAATATTAAAAAATAAAAGACTAAAAGATATAAAATAAAAATCTCACAACAAAGTAAAAGAATATTTATTAAACATAAAAGGCTCGAATTATATAAAACAAAAATAATTAAACATGAAAGGCCCACAAATAATTAAAACAAATTGTTTTTCCGAAATTAACAACATCACCCAAACTTCATATTCCAAATCTATACGTTGTGATAAGACTTCCAATTTATGACAAATGATCTTGTTAATGTTTGGAAACAACAACTTGATTACCATTTAGGAACATTAACATGATTAGAACCACATTTACCAAAGGTAAGCAAATGAGGCACTCCCTTTTATGCAAAATAAACTTAGATACTAGGAACCTAGATGCATAAAAAAGATAGAATTGCTAAGAAAATGTTGAATATGATCAGATTAGAACCTTAAGGACACAACGTCCTTAACTAACAAAACTTGTGACTTTAGAAAGGATGATCACTCCCTTTGATTAGTCGGATGCAAGTAGTCAATCAAGAACACAATACGGCACAACAAGAAGCTTTCAGAAATTTTCTTTTCATTAATGAATATTCGTGTTGTCTTCAAATTTCGTAACTCTTCTTATTAATTAACAAGAAACGCTAAAGTGAAAACCTTAGATGGAAGTGTCAAAAGGGGAAAATTTATTTGTGAATTAGGCCTTATCAAACATTAAAAAATAAAAGACTAAAAGACATAAAATAAAAATCTCACAACAAAGTAAAAGAATATTTATTACACATAAAAGGCTCGAATTATATAAAACAAAAATAACTAAACATGAAAGGCCGACAAATAATTAAAACAAATTGTTTTTCCGAAATTAACAATTTCACCCAAACTTCATATTCCAAATCTATACGTTGTGATAAGACTTCTAATCTATGACTAATGATCTAGTTAATATTTGGAAACAACAACTTGATTACCATTTAGGAACATTAACCTGATTAGAACCACATTTTCCAAAGTTAAGCAAATGAAGCACTCCCTTTTATGCAAAATAAACTCAGATACTAGGAACCTAGATGCATAAAAAAGATAGAATTGCTAAGAAATTGTCGAATGTGATCAGATTAGAACCTTAAGGACACAAAGTCCTTAACTCACAAACCTTGTGACTTTAGAAAGGATGACCACTCCTTTTGATTAGTCGGATGCAAGTAGTCCATCGAGAACAAATACGGCACAACAAGAAGCTTTCAGAAATTTTCTTTTCATTAATGAATATTCGTGTTGTCTTCAAATTTCGTAACTCTTCTTATTAATTAACAAGAAACGCTAGAGGGAAAAAAATTAGATGGAATTCTCAAAATGGGAAACTTTATTTGTGAATTAGACCTAATCAAACCATAAAAAAATAAAACTAAAAGACAAAAAATAAAAATCTCACAACAAAGTAAAATAATATTTATTAAACATAAAAGGCTCGAATTATATAAAACAAAAATAACTAAACATGAAAGGCCCACAAATAATTAAAACAAATTGTTTTTCCAAAATTAACAATTTCACCCAAACTTCATATTCCAAATCTATACGTTGTGATAAGACTTCCAATTTATGACAAATGATCTTGTTAATATTTGGAAACAACAACTTGATTACCATTGAGGAACATTAGCATGATTAGAACCACATTTTCCAAAGTTAAGCAAATGAAGCACTCCCTTTTATGCAAAATAAACTTATATACTAGGAACCTAGATGCATAAAAAAGATAGAATTGCTAAGAAAGTGTTGAATATGATCAGATTAGAACCTTAAGGACACAAAGTCCTTAACTCACAAACCTTGTGACTTTAGAAAGGATGATCACTCCCTTTGATTAGTAGGATGCAAGTAGTCAATCAAGAACACAATACGGCACAACAAGAAGATTTCAGAAATTTTCTTTTCATTAATGAATATTCGTGTTGTCTTCAAATTTCGTAACTCTCCTTATTAATTAACAAGAAACCCTAGAAGGAAAAACATTAGATGGAATTGTCAAAAGGGGAAAATTTATTTGTTAATTAGGCCTTATCAAACATTAAAAAATAAAAGACTGAAAGACAAAAAATAAAAATCTCACACCTAAGTAAAATAATATTTATTAAACATAAAAGGCTAGAATTATATACAACAAAAATAACTAAACATGAAAGGCGAAGAAATAATTAAAACAAATTGTTTTTCCGAAATTAACAATTTCACCCAAACTTCATATTATAAATCTATACGTTGTGATAAGACCGCCAATTTATGACAAATGAAGTTGTTAATATTTGGAAACAACAACTTGATTACCATTTAGGAACATTAACATGATTAGAACCTCATTTTCCAAAGTTAAGCAAATGAAGCGCTCCCTTTTATGCAAAATAAACTTAGATACTAGGTACCTAGATGCATAATAAACATAGAATTGCTAAGAAAGTGTTGAATATGATCAGATTAGAACCTTAAGGAGACAAAGTCCTAAACTAACAAACCTTTTGACTTTAGAAAGGATGATCACTCCCTTTGATTAGTCGGATGCAAGTAGTCAATCAAGAACACAATACGGCACAACAAGAAGTTTCAGAAATTTTCTTTTCATTAATGAATATTCGTGTTGTCTTCAAATTTCAAACTCTTCTTATTACTTAACAAGAAACCCTAAAGGGAAAACCTTAGATGGAATTGTCAAAAGGGGAAAATTTATTTGTGAATTAGGCCATATCAAACATTAAAAAATAAAAGACTAAAAGATATAAAATAAAAATCTCACAACAAAGTAAAAGAATATTTATTAAACATAAAAGGCTCGAATTATATAAAACAAAAATAACTAAACATGAAAGGCCCACAAATAATTAAAACAAATTGTTTTTCCGAAATTAACAACTTCACCCAAACTTTATATTCCAAATCTATACGTTGTGATAAGACTTCCAATTTATGACAAATGATCTTGTTAACGTTTGGAAACAACAACTTGATTACCATTTAGGAACATTAACATGATTAGAACCACATTTACCAAAGGTAAGCAAATGAGGCACTCCCTTTTATGCAAAATATACTTAGATACTAGGAACCTAGATGCATAAAAAAGATAGAATTGCAAAGAAAATGTTGAATATGATCAGATTAGAACCTTAAGGACACAAAGTCCTTAACTAACAAAACTTGTGACTTTAGAAAGGATGATCACTCCCTTTGATTAGTCGGATGCAAGTAGTCAATCAAGAACACAATACGGAACAACAAGAAGCTTTCAGAAATTTTCTTTTCATTAATATATATTCGTGTTGTCTTCAAAATTCGTAACTCTTCTTATTAATTAACAAGAAACGCTAAAGTGAAAACCTTAAATGGAATTGTCAAAAGGGGAAAATTTATTTGTGAATTAGGCCTTATCAAACATTAAAAAATAAAAGACTAAAAGATATAAAATAAAAATCTCACAACAAAGTAAAAGAATATTTATTACACATAAAAGGCTCGAATTATATAAAACAAAAATAACTAAACATGAAAGGCCCACAAATAATTAAAACAAATTGTTTTTCCGAAATTAACAATTTCACCCAAACTTCATATTCCAAATCTATACGTTGTGATAAGACTTCCAATTTATGACAAATGATCTTGTTAATATTTGGAAACAACAACTTGATTACCATTGAGGAACATTAGCATGATTAGAACCACATTTTCCAAAGTTAAGCAAATGAAGCACTCCCTTTTATGCAAAATAAACTTAGATACTAGGAACCTAGATGCATAAAAAAGATAGAATTGCTAAGAAAGTGTTGAATATGATCAGATTAGAACCTTAAGGACACAAAGTCCTTAACTCACACACCTTGTCACTTTAGAAAGGATGATCACTCCCTTTGATTAGTCGGATTCAAGTAGTCAATCAAGAACACAATACGGCACAACAAGAAGCTTTCAGAAATTTTCTTTTCATTAATGAATATTCGTGTTGTCTTCAAATTTCCTAACTCTTCTTATTAATTAACAAGAAACGCTAGAGGGGAAAACATTAGATGGAATTCTCAAAGTGGGAAACTTTATTTGTGAATTAGGCCTAATCAAACCATAAAAAAAATAAAACTGAAAGACAAAAAATAAAAATCTCACAAATAAGTAATATAATATTTATTAAACATAAGAGGCTCAAATTATATAAAAGAAAAATAACTAAACAGGAAAGGCCCACAAATAATTAAAACAAATTGTTTTTCCGAAATTAACAATTTCACCCAAACTTCATATTCCAAATCTATACGTTGTGATAAGACTTCTAATTTATGACAAATGATCTTGTTAATATTTGGAAACAACAACTTGATTACCATTTAGGAACATTAACATGATTAGAAGCTCATTTTCCAAAGTTAAGCAAATGAAGCGCTCCCTTTTATGCAAAATAAACTTAGATACTAGGTACCTAGATGCATAAAAAACATAGAATTGCTAAGAAAGTGTTGAATATGATCAGATTAGAACCTTAAGGAGACAAAGTCCTTAACTAACAAACCTTTTGACTTTAGAAAGGATGATCACTCCCTTTGATTAGTCGGATGCAAGTACTCAATCAAGAACACAATACGGCACAACAAGAAGCTTTCAGAAATTTTCTTTTCATTAATGAATATTCGTGTTGTCTTCAAATTTCGTAACTCTTCTTATTAATTAACAAGAAACCCTAAAGGGAAAACCTTAGATGGAATTCTCAAAAGGGGAAAATTTATTTGTGAATTAGGCCTTATCAAACATTAAAAAATAAAAGACTAAAAGACATAAAATAAAAAGCTCACAACAAAGTAAAATAATATTTATTAAACATAAAAGGCTCGAATTATATAAAACAAAAATAACTAAACATGAAAGGCCCACAAATAATTAAAACAAATTGTTATTCCGTAATTAACAATTTCACCCAAACTTCATATTCCAAATCTATACGTTGTATGGCAAATAATCTTGTGAATATGTGGAAAGAACAACTTGATTACCATTTAGGAACATTAACATGATTAGAACCTCATTTTCCATTATTAAGCAAATGAAGCGCTCCCTTTTATGCAAAATGAACATAGATACTAGGAACATAGATGCATAAAAAAGATAGAATTGCTAAGAAAGTGTTGAAGAAGATCAGATTAGAACCTTAAGGAAACAAAGTTCTTAAATTACAAACCTTGTGACGTCAGATACGTTGATCACCCCCTTTGATAAGTCGGACTCAAGTATTCAACCAAGAACACAATACGGCACAACAAGAAGCTTTCAGAAATTTTCTTTTAATTAATGAATATTCTTGTTGTCTCCTAATTTTGTAACTCTTCTTATTAATTAACAAGAAAACCTACAGGGAAAAACATTAGATGGAATTCTCAAAATGGGAAAATTTATTTGTGAATTAGGCCTTATCAAACATTAATAAATAAAAGACTAAAAGACATAAAATAAAAATATCACAACTAAGTAAAATAATATGTATTAAACATAAAATGGTCAAATTAAATAAAACAAAAATAACTAAACATGAAAGGCGAAGAAATAATTAAAACAAATTGTTTTTCCGAAATTAACAATTTCACCCAAACTTCATATTCCAAATCTATACGTTGTGATAAGACCGCCAATTTATGACAAATGATCTTGTTAATATTTGGAAACAACAACTTGATTACCATTTAGGAACATTAACCTGATTAGAACCACATTTTCCAAAGTTAAGCAAATGAAGCACTCCCTTTTATGCAAAATAAACTTAGATACTAGGAACCTAGATGCATAAAAAAGATAGAATTGCTAAGAAAGTGTTGAATATGATCAGATTAGAACCTTAAGGACACAAAGTCCTTAACTCACACACCTTGTCACTTTAGAAAGGATGATCACTCCCTTTGATTAGTCGGATTCAAGTAGTCAATCAAGAACACAATACGGCACAACAAGAAGCTTTCAGAAATTTTCTTTTCATTAATGAATATTCGTGTTGTCTTCAAATTTCCTAACTCTTCTTATTAATTAACAAGAAACGCTAGAGGGGAAAACATTAGATGGAATTCTCAAAGTGGGAAACTTTATTTGTGAATTAGGCCTAATCAAACCATAAAAAAAATAAAACTAAAAGACAAAAAATAAAAATCTCACAACAAAGTAAAATAATATTTATTAAACATAAGAGGCTCAAATTATATAAAAGAAAAATAACTAAACAGGAAAGGCCCACAAATAATTAAAACAAATTGTTTTTCCGAAATTAACAATTTCACCCAAACTTCATATTCCAAATCTATACGTTGTGATAAGACTTCTAATTTATGACAAATGATCTTGTTAATATTTGGAAACAACAACTTGATTACCATTTAGGAACATTAACCTGATTAGAACCACATTTTCCAAAGTTAAGCAAATGAAGCACTCCCTTTTATGCAAAATAAACTTAGATACTAGGAACCTGGATGCATAAAAAAGATAGAATTCCTAAGAAATTGTCGAATGTGATCAGATTAGAACCTTAAGGACACAAAGTCCTTAACTCACACACCTTGTCACTTTAGAAAGGATGATCACTCCCTTTGATTAGTCGGATTCAAGTAGTCAATCCAGAACACAATACGGCACAACAAGAAGCTTTCATAAATTTTCTTTTCATTAATGAATATTCGTGTTGTCTTCACATTTCGTAACTCTTCTTATTAATTAACAAGAAACGCTAGAGGGAAAAAATTTAGATGGAATTCTCAAAATGGGAAACTTTATTTGTGAATTAGGCCTCATCAAACCATAAAAAAATAAAACTAAAAGACAAAAAATAAAAATCTCACAACAAAGTAAAATAATATTTATTAAACATAAAAGGCTCGAATTATATAAAACAAAAATAACTAAACATGAAAGGCCCACAAATAATTAAAACAAATTGTTTTTCCGAAATTAACAACTTCACCCAAACTTAATATTCCAAATCTATACGTTGTGATAAGACTTCCAATTTATGACAAATGATCTTGTTAATATTTGGAAACAACAACTTGATTACCATTTAGGAACATTAACATGATTAGGACCACATTTACCAAAGGTAAACAAATGAGGCACTCCCTTTTATGCAAAATAAACTTAGATACTAGGAACCTAGATGCATAAAAAAGATAGAATTGCTAAGAAAGTGTTGAATATGATCAGATTAGAACCTTAAGGACACAAAGTCCTTAACTAACAAAACTTGTGACTTTAGAAAGGATGATCACTCCCTTTGATTAGTCGGATGCAAGTAGTCAATCAAGAACACAATACGGCACAACAAGAAGCTTTCAGAAATTTTCTTTTCATTAATGAATATTCGTGTTGTCTTCAAATTTCCTAACTGTTCTTATTAATTAACAAGAAACGCTAAAGTGAGAACCTTATATGGAATTGTCAAAAGGGGAAAATTTATTTGTGAATTAGGCCTTATCAAACATTAAAAAATAAAAGACTAAAAGACAAAAAATAAAAATCTCACAACAAAGTAAAAGAATATTTATTACACATAAAAGGCTCGAATTATATAAAACAAAAATAACTAAACATGAAAGGCCCACAAATAATTAAAAAAAATTGTTTTTCCGAAATTAACAATTTCACCCAAACTTCATATTCCAAATCTATACGTTGTGATAAGACTTCTAATTTATGACAAATGATCTTGTTAATATTTGGAAACAACAACTTGATTACCATTTAGGAACATTAACCTGATTAGAACCACATTTTCCAAAGTTAAGCAAATGAAGCACTCCCTTTTATGCAAAATAAACTTAGATACTAGGAACCTAGATGCATAAAAAAGATAGAATTGCTAAGAAATTGTCGAATGTGATCAGATTAGAACCTTAAGGACACAAAGTCCTTAACTCACAAACCTTGTGACTTTAGAAAGGATGACCACTCCTTTTGATTAGTCGGATGCAAGTAGTCCATGGAGAACACAATACGGCACAACAAGAAGCTTTCAGAAATTTTCTTTTCATTAATGAATATTCGTGTTGTCTTCACATTTCGTAACTCTTCTTATTAATTAACAAGAAACGCTAGAGGGAAAAAAATTAGATGGAATTCTCAAAATGGGAAACTTTATTTGTGAATTAGGCCTAATCAAACCATAAAAAAATAAAACTAAAAGACAAAAAATAAAAATCTCACAACAAAGTAAAATAATATTTATTAAACATAAAAGGCTCGAATTATATAAAACAAAAATAACTAAACATGAAAGGCCCACAAATAATTAAAACAAATTGTTTTTCCGAAATTAACAATTTCACCCAAACTTCATATTCCAAATCTATACGTTGTGATAAGACTTCTAATTTATGACAAATGATCTTGTTAATATTTGGAAACAACAACTTGATTACCATTTAGGAACATTAACCTGATTAGAACCACATTTTCCAAAGTTAAGCAAATGAAGCACTCCCTTTTATGCAAAATAAACATAGATACTAGGAACCTAGATGCATAAAAAAGATAGAATTCCTAAGAAATTGTCGAATGTGATCAGATTAGAACCTTAAGGACACAAAGTCCTTAACTCACAAACCTTGTGACTTTAGAAAGGATGACCACTCCTTTTGATTAGTCGGATGCAAGTAGTCCATCGAGAACACAATACGGCACAACAAGAAGCTTTCAGAAATTTTCTTTTCATTAATGAATATTCGTGTTGTCTTCACATTTCGTAACTCTTCTTATTAATTAACAAGAAACGCTAGAGGGAAAAAAATTAGATGGAATTCTCAAAATGGGAAACTTTATTTGTGAATTAGGCCTAATCAAACCATAAAAAAATAAAACTAAAAGACAAAAAATAAAAATCTCACAACAAAGTAAAATAATATTTATTAAACATAAAAGGCTCGAATTATATAAAACAAAAATAACTAAACATGAAAGGCCCACAAATAATTAAAACAAATTGTTTTTCCGAAATTAACAACTTCACCCAAACTTAATATTCCAAATCTATACGTTGTGATAAGACTTGCAATTTATGACAAATGATCTTGTTAATATTTGGAAACAACAACTTGATTACCATTTAGGAACATTAACATGATTAGAACCACATTTACCAAAGGTAAGCAAATGAGGCACTCCCTTTTATGCAAAATAAACTTAGATACTAGGAACCTAGATGCATAAAAAAGATAGAATTGCTAAGAAAATGTTGAATATGATCAGATTAGAACCTTAAGGACACAAAGTCCTTAACTAACAAAACTTGTGACTTTAGAAAGGATGATCACTCCCTTTGATTAGTCGGATGCAAGTAGTCAATCAAGAACACAATACGGCACAACAAGAAGCTTTCAGAAATTTTCTTTTCATTAATGAATATTCGTGTTGTCTTCAAATTTCGTAACTCTTCTTATTAATTAACAAGAAACGCTAAAGTGAAAACCTTAGATGGAATTGTCAAAAGGGGAAAATTTATTTGTGAATTACGCCTTATCAAACATTAAAAAATAAAAGACTAAAAGACAAAAAATAAAAATCTCACAACAAAGTAAAAGAATATTTATTACACATAAAAGGCTCGAATTATATAAAACAAAAATAACTAAACATGAAAGGCCCACAAATAATTAAAACAAATTGTTTTTCCGAAATTAACAATTTCACCCAAACTTCATATTCCAAATCTATACGTTGTGATAAGACTTCTAATTTATGACAAATGATCTTGTTAATATTTGGAAACAACAACTTGATTACCATTTAGGAACATTAACCTGATTAGAACCACATTTTCCAAAGTTAAGCAAATGAAGCACTCCCTTTTATGCAAAATAAACTTAGATACTAGGAACCTAGATGCATAAAAAAGATAGAATTGCTAAGAAATTGTCGAATGTGATCAGATTAGAACCTTAAGGACACAAAGTCCTTAACTCACAAACCTTGTGACTTTAGAAAGGATGACCACTCCTTTTGATTAGTCGGATGCAAGTAGTCCATGGAGAACACAATATGGCACAACAAGAAGCTTTCAGAAATTTTCTTTTCATTAATGAATATTCGTGTTGTCTTCACATTTCGTAACTCTTCTTATTAATTAACAAGAAACGCTAGAGGGAAAAAAATTAGATGGAATTCTCAAAATGGGAAACTTTATTTGTGAATTAGGCCTAATCAAACCATAAAAAAATAAAACTAAAAGACAAAAAACAAAAATCTCACAACAAAGTAAAATAATATTTATTAAACATAAAAGGCTCGAATTATATAAAACAAAAATAACTAAACATGAAAGACCCACAAATAATTAAAACAAATTGTTTTTCCGAAATTAACAATTTCACCCAAACTTCATATTCCAAATCTATACGTTGTGATAAGACTTCCAATTTATGACAAATGATCTTGTTAATATTTGGAAACAACAACTTGATTACCATTGAGGAACATTAGCATGATTAGAACCACATTTTCCAAAGTTAAGCAAATGAAGCACTCCCTTTTATGCAAAATAAACTTATATACTAGGAACCTAGATGCATAAAAACGATAGAATTGCTAAGAAAGTGATGAATATGATCAGATTAGAACCTTAAGGACACAACGTCCTTAACTAACAAAACTTGTGACTTTAGAAAGGATGATCACTCCCTTTGATTAGTCGGATGCAAGTAGTCAATCAAGAACACAATACGGCACAACAAGAAGCTTTCAGAAATTTTCTTTTCATTAATGAATATTCGTGTTGTCTTCAAATTTCGTAACTCTTCTTATTAATTAACAAGAAATGCTAAAGTGAAAACCTTAGATGGAATTGTCAAAAGGGGAAAATTTATTTGTGAATTAGGCCTTATCAAACATTAAAAAATAAAAGACTAAAAGACATAAAATAAAAATCTCACAACAAAGTAAAAGAATATTTATTACACATAAAAGGCTCGAATTATATAAAACAAAAATAACTAAACATGAAAGGCCGACAAATAATTAAAACAAATTGTTTTTCCGAAATTAACAATTTCACCCAAACTTCATATTCCAAATCTATACGTTGTGATAAGACTTCTAATCTATGACAAATGATCTAGTTAATATTTGGAAACAAAAACTTGATTACCATTTAGGAACATTAACCTGATTAGAACCACATTTTCCAAAGTTAAGCAAATGAAGCACTCCCTTTTATGCAAAATAAACTTAGATACTAGGAACCTAGATGCATAAAAAAGATAGAATTGCTAAGAAATTGTCGAATGTGATCAGATTAGAACCTTAAGGACACAAAGTCCTTAACTCACAAACCTTGTGACTTTAGAAAGGATGACCACTCCTTTTGATTAGTCGGATGCAAGTAGTCCATCGAGAACAAATACGGCACAACAAGAAGCTTTCAGAAATTTTCTTTTCATTAATGAATATTCGTGTTGTCTTCAAATTTCGTAACTCTTCTTATTAATTAACAAGAAACGCTAGAGGGAAAAAAATTAGATGGAATTCTTAAAATGGGAAACTTTATTTGTGAATTAGGCCTAATCAAACCATAAAAAAATAAAACTAAAAGACAAAAAATAAAAATCTCACAACAAAGTAAAATAATATTTATTAAACATAAAAGGCTCGAATTATATAAAAGAAAAATAACTAAACATGAAAGGCTCACAAATAATTAAAACAAATTGTTTTTCCAAAATTAACAATTTCACCCAAACTTCATATTCCAAATCTATACGTTGTGATAAGACTTCCAATTTATGACAAATGATCTTGTTAATATTTGGAAACAACAACTTGATTACCATTGAGGAACATTAGCATGATTAGAACCACATTTTCCAAAGTTAAGCAAATGAAGCACTCCCTTTTATGCAAAATAAACTTATATACTAGGAACCTAGATGCATAAAAAAGATAGAATTGCTAAGAAAGTGTTGAATATGATGAGATTAGAACCTTAAGGACACAAAATCCTTAACTCACAAACCTTGTGACTTTAGAAAGGATGATCACTGCCTTTGATTAGTCGGATGCAAGTAGTCAATCAAGAACACAATACGGCACAACAAGAAGCTTTCAGAAATTTTCTTTTCATTAATGAATATTCGTGTTGTCTTCAAATTTCGTAACTCTCCTTATTAATTAACAAGAAACCCTAGAAGGAAAAACATTAGATGGAATTGTCAAAAGGGGAAAATTTATTTGTGAATTAGGCCTTATCAAACATTAAAAAATAAAAGACTGAAAGACAAAAAATAAAAATCTCACACCTAAGTAAAATAATATTTATTAAACATAAAAGGCTCGAATTATATACAACAAAAATAACTAAACATGAAAGGTGAAGAAATAATTAAAACAAATTGTTTTTCCGAAATTAACAATTTCACCCAAACTTCATATTCGAAATCTATACGTTGTGATAAGACCGCCAATTTATGACAAATGAAGTTGTTAATATTTGGAAACAACAACTTGATTACCATTTAGGAACATTAACATGATTAGAACCTCATTTTCCAAAGTTAAGCAAATGAAGCGCTCCCTTTTATGCAAAATAAACTTAGATACTAGGTACCTAGATGCATAATAAACATAGAATTGCTAAGAAAGTGTTGAATATGATCAGATTAGAACCTTAAGGACACAACGTCCTTAACTAACAAAACTTGTGACTTTAGAAAGGATGATCACTCCCTTTGATTAGTCGGATGCAAGTAGTCAATCAAGAACACAATACGGCACAACAAGAAGCTTTCAGAAATTTTCTTTTCATTAATGAATATTCGTGTTGTCTTCAAATTTCCTAACTGTTCTTATTAATTAACAATAAACGCTAAAGTGAAAACCTTATATGGAATTGTCAAAAGGGGAAAATTTATTTGTGAATTAGGCCTTATCAAACATTAAAAAATAAAAGACTAAAAGACAAAAAATAAAAATCACACAACAAAGTAAAAGAATATTTATTACACATAAAAGGCTCGAATTATATAAAACAAAAATAACTAAACATGAAAGGCCCACAAATAATTAAAACAAATTGTTTTTCCGAAATTAACAATTTCACCCAAACTTCATATTCCAAATCTATACGTTGTGATAAGACTTCTAATTTATGACAAATGATCTTGTTAATATTTGGAAACAACAACTTGATTACCATTTAGGAACATTAACCTGATTAGAACCACATTTTCCAAAGTTAAGCAAATGAAGCACTCCCTTTTATGCAAAATAAACTTAGATACTAGGAACCTAGATGCATAAAAACGATAGAATTCCAAAGAAATTGTCGAATGTGATCAGATTAGAACCTTAAGGACACAAAGTCCTTAACTCAAAAACCTTGTGACTTTAGAAAGGATGACCACTCTTTTGATTAGTCGGATGCAAGTAGTCCATCGAGAACACAATACGGCACAACAAGAAGCTTTCAGAAATTTTCTTTTCATTAATGAATATTCGTGTTGTCTTCAAATTTCGTAACTCTTCTTATTAATTAACAAGAAACGCTAGAGGGAAAAAAATTAGATGGAATTCTCAAAATGGGAAACTTTATTTGTGAATTAGGCCTAATCAAACCATAAAAAAATAAAACTAAAAGACAAAAAATAAAAATCTCACAACAAAGTAAAATAATATTTATTAAACATAAAAGGCTCGAATTATATAAAACAAAAATAACTAAACATGAAAGGCCCACAAATAATTAAAACAAATTGTTTTTCCGAAATTAACAACTTCACCCAAACTTAATATTCCAAATCTATACGTTGTGATAAGACTTCCAATTTATGACAAATGATCTTGTTAATATTTGGAAACAACAACTTGATTACCATTTAGGAACATTAACATGATTAGAACCACATTTACCAAAGGTAAGCAAATGAGGCACTCCCTTTTATGCAAAATAAACTTAGATACTAGGAACCTAGATGCATAAAAAAGATAGAATTGCTAAGAAAATGTTGAATATGATCAGATTAGAACCTTAAGGACACAAAGTCCTTAACTAACAAAACTTGTGACTTTAGAAAGGATGATCACTCCCTTTGATTAGTCGGATGCAAGTAGTTAATCAAGAACACAATACGGCACAACAAGAAGCTTTCAGAAATTTTCTTTTCATTAATGAATATTCGTGTTGTCCTCAAATTTCGTAACTCTTCTTATTAATTAACAAGAAACGCTAAAGTGAAAACCTTAGGTGGAATTCTCAAAAGGGGAAAATTTATTTGTGAATTAGGCCATATCAAACATTAAAAAATAAAAGACTAAAAGACAAAAAATAAAAATCTCACAACAAAGTAAAAGAATATTTATTACACATAAAAGGCTCGAATTATATAAAACAAAAATAACTAAACATGAAAGGCCCACAAATAATTAAAACAAATTGTTTTTCCGAAATTAACAATTTCACCCAAACTTCATATTCCAAATCTATACGTTGTGATAAGACTTCTAATTTATGACAAATGATCTTGTTAATATTTGGAAACAACAACTTGATTACCATTTAGGAACATTAACCTGATTAGAACCACATTTTCCAAAGTTAAGCAAATGAAGCACTCCCTTTTATGCAAAATAAACTTAGATACTAGGAACCTAGATGCATAAAAAAGATAGAATTGCTAAGAAATTGTCGAATGTGATCAGATTAGAACCTTAAGGACACAAAGTCCTTAACTCACAAACCTTGTGACTTTAGAAAGGATGACCACTCCTTTTGATTAGTCGGATGCAAGTAGTCCATGGAGAACACAATACGGCACAACAAGAAGCTTTCAGAAATTTTCTTTTCATTAATGAATATTCGTGTTGTCTTCACATTTCGTAACTCTTCTTATTAATTAACAAGAAACGCTAGAGGGAAAAAAATTAGATGGAATTCTCAAAATGGGAAACTTTATTTGTGAATTAGGCCTAATCAAACCACAAAAAAATAAAACTAAAAGACAAAAAATAAAAATCTCACAACAAAGTAAAATAATATTTATTAAACATAAAAGGCTCGAATTATATAAAACAAAAATAACTAAACATGAAAGGCCCACAAATAATTAAAACAAATTGTTTTTCCGAAATTAACAACTTCACCCAAACTTAATATTCCAAATCTATACGTTGTGATAAGACTTCCAATTTATGACAAATGATCTTGTTAATATTTGGAAACAACAACTTGATTACCATTTAGGAACATTAACATGATTAGAACCACATTTACCAAAGGTAAGCAAATGAGGCACTCCCTTTTATGCAAAATAAACTTAGATACTAGGAACCTAGATGCATAAAAAAGATAGAATTGCTAAGAAAATGTTGAATATGATCAGATTAGAACCTTAAGGACACAAAGTCCTTAACTAACAAAACTTGTGACTTTAGAAAGGATGATCACTCCCTTTGATTAGTCGGATGCAAGTAGTTAATCAAGAACACAATACGGCACAACAAGAAGCTTTCAGAAATTTTCTTTTCATTAATGAATATTCGTGTTGTCCTCAAATTTCGTAACTCTTCTTATTAATTAACAAGAAACGCTAAAGTGAAAACCTTAGGTGGAATTCTCAAAAGGGGAAAATTTATTTGTGAATTAGGCCATATCAAACATTAAAAAATAAAAGACTAAAAGACAAAAAATAAAAATCTCACAACAAAGTAAAAGAATATTTATTACACATAAAAGGCTCGAATTATATAAAACAAAAATAACTAAACATGAAAGGCCCACAAATAATTAAAACAAATTGTTTTTCCGAAATTAACAATTTCACCCAAACTTCATATTCCAAATCTATACGTTGTGATAAGACTTCTAATTTATGACAAATGATCTTGTTAATATTTGGAAACAACAACTTGATTACCATTTAGGAACATTAACCTGATTAGAACCACATTTTCCAAAGTTAAGCAAATGAAGCACTCCCTTTTATGCAAAATAAACTTAGATACTAGGAACCTAGATGCATAAAAAAGATAGAATTGCTAAGAAATTGTCGAATGTGATCAGATTAGAACCTTAAGGACACAAAGTCCTTAACTCACAAACCTTGTGACTTTAGAAAGGATGACCACTCCTTTTGATTAGTCGGATGCAAGTAGTCCATGGAGAACACAATACGGCACAACAAGAAGCTTTCAGAAATTTTCTTTTCATTAATGAATATTCGTGTTGTCTTCACATTTCGTAACTCTTCTTATTAATTAACAAGAAACGCTAGAGGGAAAAAAATTAGATGGAATTCTCAAAATGGGAAACTTTATTTGTGAATTAGGCCTAATCAAACCATAAAAAAATAAAACTAAAAGACAAAAAATAAAAATCTCACAACAAAGTAAAATAATATTTATTAAACATAAAAGGCTCGAATTATATAAAACAAAAATAACTAAACATGAAAGGCCCACAAATAATTAAAACAAATTGTTTTTCCGAAATTAACAACTTCACCCAAACTTAATATTCCAAATCTATACGTTGTGATAAGACTTCCAATTTATGACAAATGATCTTGTTAATATTTGGAAACAACAACTTGATTACCATTTAGGAACATTAACATGATTAGAACCACATTTACCAAAGGTAAGCAAATGAGGCACTCCCTTTTATGCAAAATAAACTTAGATACTAGGAACCTAGATGCATAAAAAAGATAGAATTGCTAAGAAAATGTTGAATATGATCAGATTAGAACCTTAAGGACACAAAGTCCTTAACTAACAAAACTTGTGACTTTAGAAAGGATGATCACTCCCTTTGATTAGTCGGATGCAAGTAGTTAATCAAGAACACAATACGGCACAACAAGAAGCTTTCAGAAATTTTCTTTTCATTAATGAATATTCGTGTTGTCCTCAAATTTCGTAACTCTTCTTATTAATTAACAAGAAACGCTAAAGTGAAAACCTTAGGTGGAATTCTCAAAAGGGGAAAATTTATTTGTGAATTAGGCCATATCAAACATTAAAAAATAAAAGACTAAAAGACAAAAAATAAAAATCTCACAACAAAGTAAAAGAATATTTATTACACATAAAAGGCTCGAATTATATAAAACAAAAATAACTAAACATGAAAGGCCCACAAATAATTAAAACAAATTGTTTTTCCGAAATTAACAATTTCACCCAAACTTCATATTCCAAATCTATACGTTGTGATAAGACTTCTAATTTATGACAAATGATCTTGTTAATATTTGGAAACAACAACTTGATTACCATTTAGGAACATTAACCTGATTAGAACCACATTTTCCAAAGTTAAGCAAATGAAGCACTCCCTTTTATGCAAAATAAACTTAGATACTAGGAACCTAGATGCATAAAAAAGATAGAATTGCTAAGAAATTGTCGAATGTGATCAGATTAGAACCTTAAGGACACAAAGTCCTTAACTCACAAACCTTGTGACTTTAGAAAGGATGACCACTCCTTTTGATTAGTCGGATGCAAGTAGTCCATGGAGAACACAATACGGCACAACAAGAAGCTTTCAGAAATTTTCTTTTCATTAATGAATATTCGTGTTGTCTTCACATTTCGTAACTCTTCTTATTAATTAACAAGAAACGCTAGAGGGAAAAAAATTAGATGGAATTCTCAAAATGGGAAACTTTATTTGTGAATTAGGCCTAATCAAACCATAAAAAAATAAAACTAAAAGACAAAAAATAAAAATCTCACAACAAAGTAAAATAATATTTATTAAACATAAAAGGCTCGAATTATATAAAACAAAAATAACTAAACATGAAAGGCCCACAAATAATTAAAACAAATTGTTTTTCCGAAATTAACAATTTCACCCAAACTTCATATTCCAAATCTATACGTTGTGATAAGACTTCTAATCTATGACAAATGATCTTGTTAATATTTGGAAACAACAACTTGATTACCATTTAGGAACATTAACCTGATTAGAACCACATTTTCCAAAGTTAAGCAAATGAAGCACTCCCTTTTATGCAAAATAAACTTAGATACTAGGAACCTAGATGCATAAAAAAGATAGAATTCCTAAGAAATTGTCGAATGTGATCAGATTAGAACCTTAAGGACACAAAGTCCTTAACTCACAAACCTTGTGACTTTAGAAAGGATGACCACTCCTTTTGATTAGTCGGATGCAAGTAGTCCATCGAGAACACAATACGGCACAACAAGAAGCTTTCAGAAATTTTCTTTTCATTAATGAATATTCGTGTTGTCTTCAAATTTCGTAACTCTTCTTATTAATTAACAAGAAACGCTAGAGGGAAAAAAATTAGATGGAATTCTCAAAATGGGAAACTTTATTTGTGAATTAGGCCTAATCAAACCATAAAAAAATAAAACTAAAAGACAAAAAATAAAAATCTCACAACAAAGTAAAATAATATTTATTAAACATAAAAGGCTCGAATTATATAAAACAAAAATAACTAAACATGAAAGGCCCACAAATAATTAAAACAAATTGTTTTTCCGAAATTAACAACTTCACCCAAACTTAATATTCCAAATCTATACGTTGTGATAAGACTTCCAATTTATGACAAATGATCTTGTTAATATTTGGAAACAACAACTTGATTACCATTTAGGAACATTAACATGATTAGAACCACATTTACCAAAGGTAAGCAAATGAGGCACTCCCTTTTATGCAAAATAAACTTAGATACTAGGAACCTAGATGCATAAAAAAGATAGAATTGCTAAGAAAATGTTGAATATGATCAGATTAGAACCTTAAGGACACAAAGTCCTTAACTAACAAAACTTGTGACTTTAGAAAGGATGATCACTCCCTTTGATTAGTCGGATGCAAGTAGTTAATCAAGAACACAATACGGCACAACAAGAAGCTTTCAGAAATTTTCTTTTCATTAATGAATATTCGTGTTGTCCTCAAATTTCGTAACTCTTCTTATTAATTAACAAGAAACGCTAAAGTGAAAACCTTAGGTGGAATTCTCAAAAGGGGAAAATTTATTTGTGAATTAGGCCATATCAAACATTAAAAAATAAAAGACTAAAAGACAAAAAATAAAAATCTCACAACAAAGTAAAAGAATATTTATTACACATAAAAGGCTCGAATTATATAAAACAAAAATAACTAAACATGAAAGGCCCACAAATAATTAAAACAAATTGTTTTTCCGAAATTAACAATTTCACCCAAACTTCATATTCCAAATCTATACGTTGTGATAAGACTTCTAATTTATGACAAATGATCTTGTTAATATTTGGAAACAACAACTTGATTACCATTTAGGAACATTAACCTGATTAGAACCACATTTTCCAAAGTTAAGCAAATGAAGCACTCCCTTTTATGCAAAATAAACTTAGATACTAGGAACCTAGATGCATAAAAAAGATAGAATTGCTAAGAAATTGTCGAATGTGATCAGATTAGAACCTTAAGGACACAAAGTCCTTAACTCACAAACCTTGTGACTTTAGAAAGGATGACCACTCCTTTTGATTAGTCGGATGCAAGTAGTCCATGGAGAACACAATACGGCACAACAAGAAGCTTTCAGAAATTTTCTTTTCATTAATGAATATTCGTGTTGTCTTCACATTTCGTAACTCTTCTTATTAATTAACAAGAAACGCTAGAGGGAAAAAAATTAGATGGAATTCTCAAAATGGGAAACTTTATTTGTGAATTAGGCCTAATCAAACCATAAAAAAATAAAACTAAAAGACAAAAAATAAAAATCTCACAACAAAGTAAAATAATATTTATTAAACATAAAAGGCTCGAATTATATAAAACAAAAATAACTAAACATGAAAGGCCCACAAATAATTAAAACAAATTGTTTTTCCGAAATTAACAATTTCACCCAAACTTCATATTCCAAATCTATACGTTGTGATAAGACTTCTAATCTATGACAAATGATCTTGTTAATATTTGGAAACAACAACTTGATTACCATTTAGGAACATTAACCTGATTAGAACCACATTTTCCAAAGTTAAGCAAATGAAGCACTCCCTTTTATGCAAAATAAACTTAGATACTAGGAACCTAGATGCATAAAAAAGATAGAATTCCTAAGAAATTGTCGAATGTGATCAGATTAGAACCTTAAGGACACAAAGTCCTTAACTCACAAACCTTGTGACTTTAGAAAGGATGACCACTCCTTTTGATTAGTCGGATGCAAGTAGTCCATCGAGAACACAATACGGCACAACAAGAAGCTTTCAGAAATTTTCTTTTCATTAATGAATATTCGTGTTGTCTTCACATTTCGTAACTCTTCTTATTAATTAACAAGAAACGCTAGAGGGAAAAAAATTAGATGGAATTCTCAAAATGGGAAACTTTATTTGTGAATTAGGCCTAATCAAACCATAAAAAAATAAAACTAAAAGACAAAAAATAAAAATCTCACAACAAAGTAAAATAATATTTATGAAACATAAAAGGCTCGAATTATATAAAACAAAAATAACTACACATGAAAGGCCCACAAATAATTAAAACAAATTGTTTTTCCGAAATTAACAACTTCACCCAAACTTAATATTCCAAATCTATACGTTGTGATAAGACTTCCAATTTATGACAAATGATCTTGTTAATATTTGGAAACAACAACTTGATTACCATTTAGGAACATTAACATGATTAGAACCACATTTACCAAAGGTAAGCAAATGAGGCACTCCCTTTTATGCAAAATAAACTTAGATACTAGGAACCTAGATGCATAAAAAAGATAGAATTGCTAAGAAAATGTTGAATATGATCAGATTAGAACCTTAAGGACACAAAGTCCTTAACTAACAAAACTTGTGACTTTAGAAAGGATGATCACTCCCTTTGATTAGTCGGATGCAAGTAGTCAATCAAGAACACAATACGGCACAACAAGAAGCTTTCAGAAATTTTCTTTTCATTAATGAATATTCGTGTTGTCTTCAAATTTCGTAACTCTTCTTATTAATTAACAAGAAACGCTAAAGTGAAAACCTTAGATGGAATTGTCAAAAGGGGAAAATTTATTTGTGAATTAGGCCTTATCAAACATTAAAAAATAAAAGACTAAAAGACAAAAAATAAAAATCTCACAACAAAGTAAAAGAATATTTATTACACATAAAAGGCTCGAATTATATAAAACAAAAATAACTAAACATGAAAGGCCCACAAATAATTAAAACAAATTGTTTTTCCGAAATTAACAATTTCACCCAAACTTCATATTCCAAATCTATACGTTGTGATAAGACTTCTAATTTATGACAAATGATCTTGTTAATATTTGGAAACAACAACTTGATTACCATTTAGGAACATTAACCTGATTAGAACCACATTTTCCAAAGTTAAGCAAATGAAGCACTCCCTTTTATGCAAAATAAACTTAGATACTAGGAACCTAGATGCATAAAAAAGATAGAATTGCTAAGAAATTTTCGAATGTGATCAGATTAGAACCTTAAGGACACAAAGTCCTTAACTCACAAACCTTGTGACTTTAGAAAGGATGACCACTCCTTTTGATTAGTCGGATGCAAGTAGTCCATGGAGAACACAATACGGCACAACAAGAAGCTTTCAGAAATTTTCTTTTCATTAATGAATATTCGTGTTGTCTTCACATTTCGTAACTCTTCTTATTAATTAACAAGAAACGCTAGAGGGAAAAAAATTAGATGGAATTCTCAAAATGGGAAACTTTATTTGTGAATTAGGCCTAATCAAACCATAAAAAAATAAAACTAAAAGACAAAAAATAAAAATCTCACAACAAAGTAAAATAATATTTATTAAACATAAAAGGCTCGAATTATATAAAACAAAAATAACTAAACATGAAAGGCCCACAAATAATTAAAACAAATTGTTTTTCCGAAATTAACAATTTCACCCAAACTTCATATTCCAAATCTATACGTTGTGATAAGACTTCCAATTTATGACAAATGATCTTGTTAATATTTGGAAACAACAACTTGATTACCATTGAGGAACATTAGCATGATTAGAACCACATTTTCCAAAGTTAAGCAAATGAAGCACTCCCTTTTATGCAAAATAAACTTATATACTAGGAACCTAGATGCATAAAAAAGATAGAATTGCTAAGAAAGTGATGAATATGATCAGATTAGAACCTTAAGGACACAACGTCCTTAACTAACAAAACTTGTGACTTTAGAAAGGATGATCACTCCCTTTGATTAGTCGGATGCAAGTAGTCAATCAAGAACACAATACGGCACAACAAGAAGCTTTCAGAAATTTTCTTTTCATTAATGAATATTCGTGTTGTCTTCAAATTTCGTAACTCTTCTTATTAATTAACAAGAAATGCTAAAGTGAAAACCTTAGATGGAATTGTCAAAAGGGGAAAATTTATTTGTGAATTAGGCCTTATCAAACATTAAAAAATAAAAGACTAAAAGACATAAAATAAAAATCTCACAACAAAGTAAAAGAATATTTATTACACATAAAAGGCTCGAATTATATAAAACAAAAATAACTAAACATGAAAGGCCGACAAATAATTAAAACAAATTGTTTTTCCGAAATTAACAATTTCACCCAAACTTCATATTCCAAATCTATACGTTGTGATAAGACTTCTAATCTATGACAAATGATCTAGTTAATATTTGGAAACAAAAACTTGATTACCATTTAGGAACATTAACCTGATTAGAACCACATTTTCCAAAGTTAAGCAAATGAAGCACTCCCTTTTATGCAAAATAAACTTAGATACTAGGAACCTAGATGCATAAAAAAGATAGAATTCCTAAGAAATTGTCGAATGTGATCAGATTAGAACCTTAAGGACACAAAGTCCTTAACTCACAAACCTTGTGACTTTAGAAAGGATGACCACTCCTTTTGATTAGTCGGATGCAAGTAGTCCATGGAGAACACAATACGGCACAACAAGAAGCTTTCAGAAATTTTCTTTTCATTAATGAATATTCGTGTTGTCTTCACATTTCGTAACTCTTCTTATTAATTAACAAGAAACGCTAGAGGGAAAAAAATTAGATGGAATTCTCAAAATGGGAAACTTTATTTGTGAATTAGGCCTAATCAAACCATAAAAAAATAAAACTAAAAGACAAAAAATAAAAATCTCACAACAAAGTAAAATAATATTTATTAAACATAAAAGGCTCGAATTATATAAAACAAAAATAACTAAACATGAAAGGCCCACAAATAATTAAAACAAATTGTTTTTCCGAAATTAACAATTTCACCCAAACTTCATATTCCAAATCTATACGTTGTGATAAGACTTCTAATCTATGACAAATGATCTTGTTAATATTTGGAAACAACAACTTGATTACCATTTAGGAACATTAACCTGATTAGAACCACATTTTCCAAAGTTAAGCAAATGAAGCACTCCCTTTTATGCAAAATAAACTTAGATACTAGGAACCTAGATGCATAAAAAAGATAGAATTGCTAAGAAATTGTCGAATGTGATCAGATTAGAACCTTAAGGACACAAAGTCCTTAACTCACAAACCTTGTGACTTTAGAAAGGATGACCACTCCTTTTGATTAGTCGGATGCAAGTAGTCCATGGAGAACACAATACGGCACAACAAGAAGCTTTCAGAAATTTTCTTTTCATTAATGAATATTCGTGTTGTCTTCACATTTCGTAACTCTTCTTATTAATTAACAAAAAACGCTAGAGGGAAAAAAATTAGATGGAATTCTCAAAATGGGAAACTTTATTTGTGAATTAGGCCTAATCAAACCATAAAAAAATAAAACTAAAAGACAAAAAATAAAAATCTCACAACAAAGTAAAATAATATTTATTAAACATAAAAGGCTCGAATTATATAAAACAAAAATAACTAAACATGAAAGGCCCACAAATAATTAAAACAAATTGTTTTTCCGAAATTAACAATTTCACCCAAACTTCATATTCCAAATCTATACGTTGTGATAAGACTTCCAATTTATGACAAATGATCTTGTTAATATTTGGAAACAACAACTTGATTACCATTGAGGAACATTAGCATGATTAGAACCACATTTTCCAAAGTTAAGCAAATGAAGCACTCCCTTTTATGCAAAATAAACTTATATACTAGGAACCTAGATGCATAAAAAAGATAGAATTGCTAAGAAAGTGATGAATATGATCAGATTAGAACCTTAAGGACACAACGTCCTTAACTAACAAAACTTGTGACTTTAGAAAGGATGATCACTCCCTTTGATTAGTCGGATGCAAGTAGTCAATCAAGAACACAATACGGCACAACAAGAAGCTTTCAGAAATTTTCTTTTCATTAATGAATATTCGTGTTGTCTTCAAATTTCGTAACTCTTCTTATTAATTAACAAGAAATGCTAAAGTGAAAACCTTAGATGGAATTGTCAAAAGGGGAAAATTTATTTGTGAATTAGGCCTTATCAAACATTAAAAAATAAAAGACTAAAAGACATAAAATAAAAATCTCACAACAAAGTAAAAGAATATTTATTACACATAAAAGGCTCGAATTATATAAAACAAAAATAACTAAACATGAAAGGCCGACAAATAATTAAAACAAATTGTTTTTCCGAAATTAACAATTTCACCCAAACTTCATATTCCAAATCTATACGTTGTGATAAGACTTCTAATCTATGACAAATGATCTAGTTAATATTTGGAAACAAAAACTTGATTACCATTTAGGAACATTAACCTGATTAGAACCACATTTTCCAAAGTTAAGCAAATGAAGCACTCCCTTTTATGCAAAATAAACTTAGATACTAGGAACCTAGATGCATAAAAAAGATAGAATTGCTAAGAAATTGTCGAATGTGATCAGATTAGAACCTTAAGGACACAAAGTCCTTAACTCACAAACCTTGTGACTTTAGAAAGGATGACCACTCCTTTTGATTAGTCGGATGCAAGTAGTCCATCGAGAACAAATACAGCACAACAAGAAGCTTTCAGAAATTTTCTTTTCATTAATGAATATTCGTGTTGTCTTCAAATTTCGTAACTCTTCTTATTAATTAACAAGAAACGCTAGAGGGAAAAAAATTAGATGGAATTCTCAAAATGGGAAACTTTATTTGTGAATTAGGCCTAATCAAACCATAAAAAAATAAAACTAAAAGACAAAAAATAAAAATCTCACAACAAAGTAAAATAATATTTATTAAACATAAAAGGCTTGAATTATATAAAAGAAAAATAACTAAACATGAAAGGCTCACAAATAATTAAAACAAATTGTTTTTCCAAAATTAACAATTTCACCCAAACTTCATATTCCAAATCTATACGTTGTGATAAGACTTCCAATTTATGACAAATGATCTTGTTAATATTTGGAAACAACAACTTGATTACCATTGAGGAACATTAGCATGATTAGAACCACATTTTCCAAAGTTAAGCAAATGAAGCACTCCCTTTTATGCAAAATAAACTTATATACTAGGAACCTAGATGCATAAAAAAGATAGAATTGCTAAGAAAGTGTTGAATATGATCAGATTAGAACCTTAAGGACACAAAATCCTTAACTCACAAACCTTGTGACTTTAGAAAGGATGATCACTCCCTTTTATTAGTCGGATGCAAGTAGTCAATCAAGAACACAATACGGCACAACAAGAAGCTTTCAGAAATTTTCTTTTCATTAATGAATATTCGTGTTGTCTTCAAATTTCGTAACTCTCCTTATTAATTAACAAGAAACCCTAGAAGGAAAAACATTAGATGGAATTGTCAAAAGGGGAAAATTTATTTGTGAATTAGGCCTTATCAAACATTAAAAAATAAAAGACTGAAAGACAAAAAATAAAAATCTCACACCTAAGTAAAATAATATTTATTAAACATAAAAGGCTCGAATTATATACAACAAAAATAACTAAACATGAAAGGTGAAGAAATAATTAAAACAAATTGTTTTTCCGAAATTAACAATTTCACCCAAACTTCATATTCGAAATCTATACGTTGTGATAAGACCGCCAATTTATGACAAATGAAGTTGTTAATATTTGGAAACAACAACTTGATTACCATTTAGGAACATTAACATGATTAGAACCTCATTTTCCAAAGTTAAGCAAATGAAGCGCTCCCTTTTATGCAAAATAAACTTAGATACTAGGTACCTAGATGCATAATAAACATAGAATTGCTAAGAAAGTGTTGAATATGATCAGATTAGAACCTTAAGGAGACAAAGTCCTTAACTAACAAACCTTTTGACTTTAGAAAGGATGATCACTCCCTTTGATTAGTCGGATGCAAGTAGTCAATCAAGAACACAATACGGCACAACAAGAAGTTTCAGAAATTTTCTTTTCATTAATGAATATTCGTGTTGTCTTCAAATTTCAAACTCTTCTTATTAATTAACGAGAAACCCTAAAGGGAAAACCTTAGATGGAATTGTCAAAAGGGGAAAATTTATTTGTGAATTAGGCCTTATCAAACATTAAAAAATAAAAGACTAAAAGATATAAAATAAAAATCTCACAACAAAGTAAAAGAATATTTATTAAACATAAAAGGCTCGAATTATATAAAACAAAAATAACTAAACATGAAAGGCCCACAAATAATTAAAACAAATTGTTTTTCCGAAATTAACAACTTCACCCAAACTTTATATTCCAAATCTATACGTTGTGATAAGACTTCCAATTTATGACAAATGATCTTGTTAATGTTTGGAAACAACAACTTGATTACCATTTAGGAACGTTAACATGATTAGAACCACATTTACCAAAGGTAAGCAAATGAGGCACTCCCTTTTATGCAAAATATACTTAGATACTAGGAACCTAGATGCATAAAAAAGATAGAATTGCAAAGAAAATGTTGAATATGATCAGATTAGAACCTTAAGGACACAAAGTCCTTAACTAACAAAACTTGTGACTTTAGAAAGGATGATCACTCCCTTTGATTAGTCGGATGCAAGTAGTCAATCAAGAACACAATACGGAACAACAAGAAGCTTTCAGAAATTTTCTTTTCATTAATATATATTCGTGTTGTCATCAAAATTCGTAACTCTTCTTATTAATTAACAAGAAACGCTAAAGTGAAAACCTTAAATGGAATTGTCAAAAGGGGAAAATTTATTTGTGAATTAGGCCTTATCAAACATTAAAAAATAAAAGACTAAAAGACATAAAATAAAAATCTCACAACAAAGTAAAAGAATATTTATTACACATAAAAGGCTCGAATTATATAAAACAAAAATAACTAAACATGAAAGGCCCACAAATAATTAAAACAAATTGTTTTTCCGAAATTAACAATTTCACCCAAACTTCATATTCCAAATCTATACGTTGTGATAAGACTTCTAATTTATGACAAATGATCTTGTTAATATTTGGAAACAACAACTTGATTACCATTTAGGAACATTAACCTGATTAGAACCACATTTTCCAAAGTTAAGCAAAGGAAGCACTCCCTTTTATGCAAAATAAACTTAGATACTAGGAACCTAGATGCATGAAAAAGATAGAATTGCTAAGAAAGTGTTGAATATGATCAGATTAGAACCTTAAGGACACAAAGTCCTTAACTCACAAACCTTGTGACTTTAGAAAGGATGATCACTCCCTTTGATTAGTCGGATTCAAGTAGTCAATCAAGAACACAATACGGCACAACAAGAAGCTTCAAGAAATTTTCTTTTCATTAATGAATATTCGTGTTGTCTTCAAATTTCGTAACTCTTCTTATTAATTAACAAGAAACCCTAGAATTTAAAACATTAGATGGAATTGTCAAAAGGGGAAAATTTATTTGTGAATTAGGCCTTATCAAAGATTAAAAAATAAAAGACTGAAAGACAAAAAATAAAAATCTCACAAATAAGTAAAATAATATTTATTAAACATAAATGCTCGAATTATATACAACAAAAATAACTAAACAGGAAAGGTGAAGAAATAATTAAAACAAATTGTTTTTCCGAAATTAACAATTTCACCCAAACTTCATATTCGAAATCTATACGTTGTGATAAGACCGCCAATTTATGACAAATGATCTTGTTAATAATTGGAAACAACAACTTGATTACCATTTAGGAAGATTAACATGATTAGAACCACATTTTCCAAAGTTAAGCAAAGGAAGCACTCCCTTTTATGCAAAATAAACTTAGATACTAGGAACCTAGATGCATGAAAAAGATAGAATTGCTAAGAAAGTGTTGAATATGATCAGATTAGAACCTTAAGGACACAAAGTCCTTAACTCACAAACCTTGTGACTTTAGAAAGGATGATCACTCCCTTTGATTAGTCGGATGCAAGTAGTCAATCAAGAACACAATACGGCACAACAAGAAGCTTCAAGAAATTTTCTTTTCATTAATTAATATTCGTGTTATATTCAAATTTCGTAACTCTTCTTATTAATTAACAAGAAACCCTAGAATTTAAAACATTAGATGGAATTGTCAAAAGGGGAAAATTTATTTGTGAATTAGGCCTTATCAAAGATTAAAAAATAAAAGACTGAAAGACAAAAAATAAAAATCTCACAAATAAGTAAAATAATATTTATTAAACATAAATGCTCGAATTATATACAACAAAAATAACTAAACAGGAAAGGCGAAGAAATAATTAAAACAAATTGTTTTTCCGAAATTAACAATTTCACCCAAACTTCATATTCGAAATCTATACGTTGTGATAAGACCGCCAATTTATGACAAATGATCTTGTTAATATTTGGAAACAACAACTTGATTACCATTTAGGAACATTAACATGATTAGAACCTCATTTTCCAAAGTTAAGCAAATGAAGCGCTCCCTTTTATGCAAAATATACTTAGATACTAGGAACCTAGATGCATAAAAAAGATAGAATTGCAAAGAAAATGTTGAATATGATCAGATTAGAACCTTAAGGACACAAAGTCCTTAACTAACAAAACTTGTGACTTTAGAAAGGATGATCACTCCCTTTGATTAGTCGGATGCAAGTAGTCAATCAAGAACACAATACGGAACAACAAGAAGCTTTCAGAAATTTTCTTTTCATTAATATATATTCGTGTTGTCATCAAAATTCGTAACTCTTCTCATTAATTAACAAGAAACGCTAAAGTGAAAACCTTAAATGGAATTGTCAAAAGGGGAAAATTTATTTGTGAATTAGGCCTTATCAAACATTAAAAAATAAAAGACTAAAAGACATAAAATAAAAATCTCACAACAAAGTAAAAGAATATTTATTACACATAAAAGGCTCGAATTATATAAAACAAAAATAACTAAACATGAAAGGCCCACAAATAATTAAAACAAATTGTTTTTCCGAAATTAACAATTTCACCCAAACTTCATATTCCAAATCTATACGTTGTGATAAGACTTCCAATTTATGACAAATGATCTTGTTAATAATTGGAAACAACAACTTGATTACCATTTAGGAAGATTAACATGATTAGAACCAAATTTTCCAAAGTTAAGCAAAGGAAGCACTCCCTTTTATGCAAAATAAACTTAGATACTAGGAACCTAGATGCATGAAAAAGATAGAATTGCTAAGAAATTGTCGAATGTGATCAGATTAGAACCTTAAGGACACAAAGTCCTTAACTCACAAACCTTGTGACTTTAGAAAGGATGATCACTCCCTTTGATTAGTCGGATTCAAGTAGTCAATCAAGAACACAATACGGCACAACAAGAAGCTTCAAGAAATTTTCTTTTCATTAATGAATATTCGTGTTGTCTTCAAATTTCGTAACTCTTCTTATTAATTAACAAGAAACCCTAGAATTTAAAACATTAGATGGAATTGTCAAAAGGGGAAAATTTATTTGTGAATTAGGCCTTATCAAAGATTAAAAAATAAAAGACTGAAAGTTAAAAAATAAAAATCTCACAAATAAGTAAAATAATATTTATTAAACATAAATGCTCGAATTATATACAACAAAAATAACTAAACAGGAAAGGCGAAGAAATAATTAAAACAAATTGTTTTTCCGAAATTAACAATTTCACCCAAACTTCATATTCGAAATCTATACGTTGTGATAAGACCGCCAATTTATGACAAATGATCTTGTTAATATTTGGAAACAACAACTTGATTACCATTTAGGAACATTAACAGGATTAGAACCTCATTTTCCAAAGTTAAGCAAATGAAGCGCTCCCTTTTATGCAAAATAAACTTAGATACTAGGTACCTAGATGCATAATAAACATAGAATTGCTAAGAAAGTGTTGAATATGATCAGATTAGAACCTTAAGGAGACAAAGTCCTTAACTAACAAACCTTTTGACTTTAGAAAGGATGATCACTCCCTTTGATTAGTCGGATGCAAGTAGTCAATCAAGAACACAATACGGCACAACAAGAAGTTTCAGAAATTTTCTTTTCATTAATGAATATTCGTGTTGTCTTCAAATTTCAAACTCTTCTTATTAATTAACAAGAAACCCTAAAGGGAAAACCTTAGATGGAATTGTCAAAAGGGGAAAATTTATTTGTGAATTAGGCCTTATCAAACATTAAAATATAAAAGACTAAAAGATATAAAATAAAAATCTCACAACAAAGTAAAAGAATATTTATTAAACATAAAAGGCTCGAATTATATAAAACAAAAATAACTAAACATGAAAGGCCCACAAATAATTAAAACAAATTGTTTTTCCGAAATTAACAACTTCACCCAAACTTTATATTCCAAATCTATACGTTGTGATAAGACTTCCAATTTATGACAAATGATCTTGTTAATGTTTGGAAACAACAACTTGATTACCATTTAGGAACATTAACATGATTAGAACCACATTTACCAAAGGTAAGCAAATGAGGCACTCCCTTTTATGCAAAATATACTTAGATACTAGGAACCTAGATGCATAAAAAAGATAGAATTGCAAAGAAAATGTTGAATATGATCAGATTAGAACCTTAAGGACACAAAGTCCTTAACTAACAAAACTTGTGACTTTAGAAAGGATGATCACTCCCTTTGATTAGTCGGATGCAAGTAGTCAATCAAGAACACAATACGGAACAACAAGAAGCTTTCAGAAATTTTCTTTTCATTAATGAATATTCGTGTTGTCTTCAAATTTCGTAACTCTTCTTATTAATTAACAAGAAACGCTAAAGTGAAAACCTTAAATGGAATTGTCAAAAGGGGAAAATTTATTTGTGAATTAGGCCTTATCAAACATTAAAAAATAAAAGACTAAAAGACATAAAATAAAAATCTCACAACAAAGTAAAAGAATATTTATTACACATAAAAGGCTCGAATTATATAAAACAAAAATAACTAAACATGAAAGGCGAAGAAATAATTAAAACAAATTGTTTTTCCGAAATTAACAATTTCACCCAAACTTCATATTCCAAATCTATACGTTGTGATAAGACCGCCAATTTATGAGAAATGATCTTGTTAATATTTGGAAACAACAACTTGATTACCATTTAGGAACATTAACATGATTAGAAGCTCATTTTCCAAAGTTAAGCAAATGAAGCGCTCCCTTTTATGCAAAATAAACTTAGATACTAGGTACCTAGATGCATAAAAAACATAGAATTGCTAAGAAAGTGTTGAATATGATCAGATTAGAACCTTAAGGAGACAAAGTCCTTAACTAACAAACCTTTTGACTTTAGAAAGGATGATCACTCCCTTTGATTAGTCGGATGCAAGTACTCAATCAAGAACACAATACGGCACAACAAGAAGCTTTCAGAAATTTTCTTTTCATTAATGAATATTCGTGTTGTCTTCAAATTTCGTAACTCTTCTTATTAATTAACAAGAAACCCTAAAGGGAAAACCTTAGATGGAATTCTCAAAAGGGGAAAATTTATTTGTTAATTAGGGCTTATCAAACATTAAAAAATAAAAGACTAAAAGACATAAAATAAAAAGCTCACAACAAAGTAAAATAATATTTATTAAACATAAAAGGCTTGAATTATATAAAACAAAAATAACTAAACATGAAAGGCCCACAAATAATTAAAACAAATTGTTTTTCCGTAATTAACAATTTCACCAAAACTTCATATTCCAAATCTATACGTTGTATGGCAAATAATCTTGTGAATATGTGGAAAGAACAACTTGATTACCATTTAGGAACATTAACATGATTAGAACCTCATTTTCCATTATTAAGCAAATGAAGCGCTCCCTTTTATGCAAAATGAACATAGATACTAGGAACCTAGATGCATAAAAAAGATAGAATTGCTAAGAAAGTGTTGAAGAAGATCAGATTAGAACCTTAAGGAAACAAAGTTCTTAAATCACAAACCTTGTGACGTCAGATACGTTGATCACCCCCTTTGATAAGTCGGATTCAAGTATTCAACCAAGAATACAATACGACACAACAAGAAGCTTTCAGAAATTTTCTTTTAATTAATGAATATTCGTGTTGTCTCCTAATTTTGTAACTCTTCTTATTAATTAAAAAAAAACCTACAGGGAAAAACATTAGATGGAATTCTCAAAATGGGAAAATTTATTTGTGAATTAGGCCTTATCAAACATTAATAAATAAAAGACTAAAAGACATAAAATAAAAATATCACAACTAAGTAAAATAATATGTATTAAACATAAAATGGTCAAATTAAATAAAACAAAAATAACTAGACATGAAAGGCGAAGAAATAATTAAAACAAATTGTTTTTCCAAAATTAACAATTTCACCCAAACTTAATATTCCAAATCTATACGTTGTGATAAGACCGCCAATTTATGACAAATGATCTTGTTAATATTTGGAAACAACAACTTGATTACCATTTAGGAACATTAACATGATTAGAACCACATTTACCAAAGGTAAGCAAATGAGGTTCTCCCTTTTATGGAAAATAAACTTAGATACTAGCAACCTAGATGCATAAAAAGGATAGAATTGCTAAGAAAGTGTTGAATATGATCAGATAAGAACCTTAAGGACACAAAGTCCTTAACTAACAAAACTTGTGACTTTAGAAAGGATGATCACTCCCTTTGATTAGTCGGATACAAGTAATCAATCAAGAACACAATACGGCACAACAAGAAGCTTTCAGAAATTTTCTTTTCATTAATGAATAATCGTGTTGTCTTCCAATTTCGTAGCTCTTCTTATTAATTAACAAGAAACGCTATAGGGAAAAACATTAAATGGAATTCTCAAAATGGGAAACTTTATTTGTGAATTAGGCCTAATCAAACCATAAAAAAATAAAACTAAAAGACAAAAAATAGAAATCTCACAACAACGTAAAATAATATTTATTAAACATAAAAGGCTCGAATTATATAAAAAAAAATAACTAAACATGAAAGGCCCACAAATAATTAAAACAAATTGTTTTTCCGAAATTAACAATTTCACCCAAACTTCATATTCCAAATCTATACGTTGTGATAAGACTTCCAATTTATGACAAATGATCTTGTTAATATTTGGAAACAACAACTTGATAACCATTTAGGAAGATTAACATGATTAGAACCACATTTTCCAAAGTTAAGCAAATGAAGCACTCCCTTTTATGCAAAATAAACTTAGATACTAGGAACCTAGCTGCATAAAAAAGATAGAATTGCTAAGAAAGTGTTGAATATGATCAGATTAGAACCGTAAGGACACAAAGTCCTTAACACCCAAACCTTGTGACTTTAGAAAGGATGATCACTCCCTTTGATTAGTCGGATGCAAGTATTCAATCAAGAACACAATACGGCACAACAAGAAGCTTTCAGAAATTTTCTTTTAATTAATGAATATTCGTGTTGTCTCCTAATTTTGTAACTCTTCTTATTCATTAACAAGAAACCCTACAGGGAAAAACATTAGATGGAATTGTCAAAATGGGAAAATTTATTTGTGAATTAGGCCTTATCAAACATTAAAAAATAAAAGACTGAAAGACAAAAAATAAAAATCTCACACCTAAGTAAAATAATATTTATTAAACATAAAAGGCTCGAATTATATACAACAAAAATAACTAAACATGAAAGGCGAAGAAATAATTAAAACAAATTGTTTTTCCGAAATTAACAATTTCACCCAAACTTCATATTCGAAATCTATACGTTGTGATAAGACCGCCAATTTATGACAAATGAAGTTGTTAATATTTGGAAACAACAACTTGATTACCATTTAGGAACATTAACATGATTAGAACCTCATTTTCCAAAGTTAAGCAAATGAAGCGCTCCCTTTTATGCAAAATAAACTTAGATACTAGGTACCTAGATGCATAATAAACATAGAATTGCTAAGAAAGTGTTGAATATGATCAGATTAGAACCTTAAGGAGACAAAGTCCTTAACTAACAAACCTTTTGACTTTAGAAAGGATGATCACTCACTTTGATTAGTCGGATGCAAGTAGTCAATCAAGAACACAATACGGCACAACAAGAAGTTTCAGAAATTTTCTTTTCATTAATGAATATTCGTGTTGTCTTCAAATTTCAAACTCTTCTTATTAATTAACAAGAAACCCTAAAGGGAAAACCTTAGATTGAATTGTCAAAAGGGGAAAATTTATTTGTGAATTAGGCCTTATCAAACATTAAAAAATAAAAGACTAAAAGAAATAAAATAAAAATCTCACAACAAAGTAAAATAATATTTATTAAACATAAAAGGCTCGAATTATATAAAACAAAAATAACTAAACATGAAAGGCCCACAAATAATTAAAACAAATTGTTTTTCCGTAATTAACAATTTCACCAAAACTTGATATTCCAAATCTATACGTTGTATGGAAAATAATCTTGTGAATATGTGGAAAGAACAACTTGATTACCATTTAGGAACATTAACATGATTAGAACCTCATTTTCCATTATTAAGCAAATGAAGCGCTCCCTTTTATGCAAAATGAACATAGATACTAGGAACCTAGATGCATAAAAAAGATAGAATTGCTAAGAAAGTGTTGAAGAAGATCAGATTAGAACCTTAAGGAAACAAAGTTCTTAAATCACAAACCTTGTGACGTCAGATACGTTGATCACCCCCTTTGATAAGTCGGATTCAAGTATTCAACCAAGAACACAATACGACACAACAAGAAGCTTTCAGAAATTTTCTTTTAATTAATGAATATTCGTGTTGTCTCCTAATTTTGTAACTCTTCTAATTAATTAAAAAAGAAAACCTACAGGGAAAAACAATAGATGGAATTCTCAAAATGGGAAAATTTATTTGTGAATTAGGCCTTATCAAACATTAATAAATAAAAGACTAAAAGACATAAAATAAAAATATCCCAACTAAGTAAAATAATATGTATTAAACATAAAATGGTCAAATTAAATAAAACAAAAATAACTAAACATGAAAGGCGAAGAAATAATTAAAACAAATTGTTTTTCCAAAATTAACAATTTCACCCAAACTTAATATTCCAAATCTATACGTTGTGATCAGACCGCCAATTTATGACAAATGATCTTGTTAATATTTGGAAACAACAACTTGATTACCATTTAGGAACATTAACATGATTAGAACCACATTTTCCAAAGTTAAGCAAATGAAGCGCTCCCTTTTATGCAAAATAAACTTAGATACTAGGTACCTAGATGCATAAAAAGGATAGAATTGCTAAGAAAGTGTTGAATATGATCAGATTAGAACCTTAAGGACACAAAGTCCTTAACTCACAAACCTTGTGACTTTAGAAAGGATGATCACTCCCTTTGATTAGTCGGATACAAGTAATCAATCAAGAACACAATACGGCACAACAAGAAGCTTTCAAAAATTTTCTTTTCATTAATGAATAATCGTGTTGTCTTCAAATTTCGTAACTCTTCTTATTAATCAACAAGAAACCCTAGAAGGAAAAACATTAGATGGAATTCTCAAAATGGGAAACTTTATTTGTGAATTAGGCCTAATCAAACCATAAAAAAAATAAAACTAAAAGACAAAAAATAAAAATCTCACAACAAAGTAAAATAATATTTATTAAACATAAAATGCTCGAATTATATACAACAAAAATAACTAAACATGAAAGGCGAAGAAATAATTAAAAAAAGTGTTTTTCCGAAATTAACAATTTCACCCAAACATCATATTCGAAATCTATACGTTGTGATAAGACCGCCAATTTATGACAAATGATGTTGTTAATATTTGGAAACAACAACTTGATTACCATTTAGGAACATTAACATGATTAGAAGCTCATTTTCCAAAGTTAAGCAAATAAAGCGCTCCCATTTATGCAAAATAAACTTAGATACTAGGTACCTAGATGCATAAAAAAGATAGAATTGCTAAGAAAGTGTTGAATATGATCAGATTAGACCATTAAGGAGACAAAGTCCTTAACTAACAAACCTTTTGACTTTAGAAAGGATGATCACTCCCTTTGATTAGTCGGATGCAAGTAGTCAATCAAGAACCCAAAACGGCACAACAATAAGCTTTCAGAAATTTTCTTTTCATTAATGAATATTCGTGTTGTCTCCTAATTTCGTAACTCTTCTTATTAATTAACAAGAAACCCTAAAGGGAAAACCTTAGATGGAATTGTCAAAAGGGGAAAATTTATTTGTGAATTAGGCCTTATCAAACATTAAAAAATAAAAGACTAAAAGACATAAAATAAAAATCTCACAACAAATTAAAATAATATTTATTAAACATTAAAGGCTCGAATTATATAAAACAAAAATAACTAAACATGAAAGGCCCACAAATAATTAAAACAAATTGTTTTTCCGTAATTAACAATTTTACCAAAACTTGATATTCCAAATCTATACGTTGTATGGCAAACAATCTTGTGAATATGTGGAAAGACAACTTGCTTACCATTTAGGAACATTAACATGATTAGAACCTCATTTTCCATTATTAAGCAAATGATGCGCTCCCTTTTATGCAAAATGAACATAGATACTAGGAACCTAGATGCATAAAAAAGATAGAATTGCTAAGAAAGTGTTGAAGAAGATCAGATTAGAACCTTAAGGAAACAAAGTTCTTAAATCACAAACCTTGTGACGTCAGATACGTTGATCACCCCCTTTGATAAGTCGGATTCAAGTATTCAACCAAGAACACAATACGGCGCAACAAGAAGCTTTCAGAAATTTTCTTTTAATTAATGAATATTCGTGTTGTCTCCTAATTTCGTAACTCTTCTTATTAATTAACAAGAAAACCTACAGGGAAAAACATTAGATGGAATTCTCAAAATTTGAAAATTTATTTGTGAATTAGGCCTTATCAAACATTAATAAATAAAAGACTAAAAGACATAAAATAAAAATATCACAACTAAGTAAAATAATATGTATTAAACATAAAAGGCTCGAATTATATAAAACAAAAATAACTAAACATGAAAGGCCCACAAATAATTAAAACAAATTGTTTTTCCGAAATTAACAATTTCACCCAAACTTCATATTCCAAATCTATACGTTGTGATAAGACTTCCAATTTATGACAAATGATCTTGTTAATATTTGGAAACAACAACTTGATTACCATTTAGGAACATTAACATGATTAGAAGCTCATTTTCCAAAGTTAAGCAAATGAAGCGCTCCCTTTTATGCAAAATAAACTTAGATACTAGGTACCTAGATGCATAAAAAAGATAGAATTGCTAAGAAAGTGTTGAATATGATCAGATTAGAACATTAAGGAGACAAAGTCCTTAACTAACAAACCTTTTGACTTTAGAAAGTATGATCACTCCCTTTGATTAGTCGGATGCAAGTAGTCAATCAAGAACCCAATACGGCACAACAAGAAGCTTTCAGAAATTTTCTTTTCATTAATGAATATTCGTGTTTTCTTCAAATTTCGTAACTCTTCTTATTAATTAACAAGAAACCCTAGAAGGAAAAACATTAGATGGAATTGTCAAAAGGGGAAAATTTATTTGTGAATTAGGCCTTATCAAACATTAAAAAATAAAAGACTGAAAGACAAAAAATAAAAATCTCACACCTAAGTAAAATAATATTTATTAAACATAAAAGGCTCGAATTATATACAACAAAAATAACTAAACATGAAAGGCGAAGAAATAATTAAAACAAATTGTTTTTCCGAAATTAACAATTTCACCCAAACTTCATATTCGAAATCTATACGTTGTGATAAGACCGCCAATTTATGACAAATGAAGTTGTTAATATTTGGAAACAACAACTTGATTACCATTTAGGAACATTAACATGATTAGAACCTCATTTTCCAAAGTTAAGCAAATGAAGCGCTCCCTTTTATGCAAAATAAACTTAGATATTAGGTACCTAGATGCATAAAAAAGATAGAATTGCTAAGAAATTGTCGAATGTGATCAGATTAGAACCTTAAGGACACAAAGTCCTTAACTCACAAACCTTGTGACTTTAGAAAGGATGACCACTCCTTTTGATTAGTCGGATGCAAGTAGTCCATGGAGAACACAATACGGCACAACAAGAAGCTTTCAGAAATTTTCTTTTCATTAATGAATATTCGTGTTGTCTTCACATTTCGTAACTCTTCTTATTAATTAACAAGAAACGCTAGAGGGAAAAAAATTAGATGGAATTCTCAAAATGGGAAACTTTATTTGTGAATTAGGCCTAATCAAACCATAAAAAAATAAAACTAAAAGACAAAAAATAAAAATCTCACAACAAAGTAAAATAATATTTATTAAACATAAAAGGCTCGAATTATATAAAACAAAAATAACTAAACATGAAAGGCCCACAAATAATTAAAACAAATTGTTTTTCCGAAATTAACAATTTCACCCAAACATCATATTCCAAATCTATACGTTGTATGGCAAATAATCTTGTGAGAATATGTGGAAAGAACAACTTGATTACCATTTAGGAACATTAACATGATTAGAACCTCATTTTCCATTATTAAGCAAATGAAGCGCTCCCTTTTATGCAAAATGAACATATATACTAGGAACCTAGATGCATAAAAAAGATAGAATTGCTAAGAAAGTGTTGAAGAAGATCAGATTAGAACCTTAAGGAAACAATGTTCTTAAATCACAAACCTTGTGACGTCAGATACGTTGATCACCCCCTTTGATAAGTCGGATTCAAGTATTCAACCAAGAACACAATACGGCACAACAAGAAGCTTTCAGAAATTTTCTTTTAATTAATGAATATTCGTGTTGTCTTCAAATTTCGTAACTCTTCTTATTAATTAACAAGAAACCCTAGAAGGAAAAACATTAGATGGAATTGTCAAAAGGGGAAAATTTATTTGTGAATTAGGCCTTATCAAACATTAAAAAATAAAAGACTGAAAGACAAAAAATAAAAATCTCACACCTAAGTAAAATAATATTTATTAAACATAAAAGGCTCGAATTATATACAACAAAAATAACTAAACATGAAAGGCGAAGAAATAATTAAAACAAATTGTTTTTCCGAAATTAACAATTTCACCCAAACTTCATATTCGAAATCTATACGTTGTGATAAGACCGCCAATTTATGACAAATGAAGTTGTTAATATTTGGAAACAACAACTTGATTACCATTTAGGAACATTAACATGATTAGAACCTCATTTTCCAAAGTTAAGCAAATGAAGCGCTCCCTTTTATGCAAAATAAACTTAGATATTAGGTACCTAGATGCATAAAAAGGATAGAATTGCTAAGAAAGTGTTGAATATGATCAGATTAGAACCTTAAGGACACAAAGTCCATAACTCACAAACCTTGTGACTTTAGAAAGGATGAGCACTCCCTTTGATTAGTCTGATGCAAGTAGTCAATCAAGAACACAATACGGCACAACAAGAAGCTTTCAGAAATTTTCTTTTCATTAATGAATATTCGGGTTGTCTTCAAATTTCGTAACTCTTCTTATTAATCAACAAGAAACCCTAGAAGGAAAAACATTAGATGGAATTCTCAAAATGGGAAAATTTATTTGGGAATTTGGCCTTATCAAACATTAAAAAATAAAAGACTAAAAGACATAAAATAAAAATCTCACAACAAAGTAAAATAATATTTATTAAACATTAAAGGCTCGAATTATATAAAACAAAAATAACTAAACATGAAAGGCCCACAAATAATTAAAACAAATTGTTTTTCCGTAATTAACAATTTTACCAAAACTTGATATTCCAAATCTATACGTTGTATGGCAAACAATCTTGTGAATATGTGGAAAGACAACTTGCTTACCATTTAGGAACATTAACATGATTAGAACCTCATTTTCCATTATTAAGCAAATGATGCGCTCCCTTTTATGCAAAATGAACATAGATACTAGGAACCTAGATGCATAAAAAAGATAGAATTGCTAAGAAAGTGTTGAAGAAGATCAGATTAGAACCTTAAGGAAACAAAGTTCTTAAATCACAAACCTTGTGACGTCAGATACGTTGATCACCCCCTTTGATAAGTCGGATTCAAGTATTCAACCAAGAACACAATACGGCACAACAAGAAGCTTTCAGAAATTTTCTTTTCATTAATGAATATTCGTGTTGTCTTCAAATTTCGTAACTCTTCTTATTAATCAACAAGAAACCCTAGAAGGAAAAACATTAGATGGAATTGTCAAAAGGGGAAAATTTATTTGTGAATTAGGCCTTATCAAACATTAAAAAATAAAAGACTAAAAGAAATAAAATAAAAATCTCACAACAAAGTAAAATAATATTTATTAAACATAAAAGGCTCGAATTATATAAAACAAAAATAACTAAACATGAAAGGCCCACAAATAATTAAAACAAATTGTTTTTCCGTAATTAACAATTTCACCAAAACTTGATATTCCAAATCTATACGTTGTATGGCAAATAATCTTGTGAGAATATGTGGAAAGAACAACTTGATTACCATTTAGGAACATTAACATGATTAGAACCTCATTTTCCATTATTAAGCAAATGATGCGCTCCCTTTTATGCAAAATAAACTTAGATACTAGGTACCTAGATGCATAAAAAAGATAGAATTGCTAAGAAATTGTCGAATGTGATCAGATTAGAACCTTAAGGACACAAAGTCCTTAACTCACAAACCTTGTGACTTTAGAAAGGATGACCACTCCTTTTGATTAGTCGGATGCAAGTAGTCCATCGAGAACAAATACAGCACAACAAGAAGCTTTCAGAAATTTTCTTTTCATTAATGAATATTCGTGTTGTCTTCAAATTTCGTAACTCTTCTTATTAAATAAGAAGAAACCCTAGAAGGAAAAACATTAGATGGAATTGTCAAAAGGGGAAAATTTATTTGTGAATTAGGCCTTATCAAACATTAAAAAATAAAAGACTGAAAGACAAAAAATAAAAATCTCACACCTAAGTAAAATAATATTTATTAAACATAAAAGGCTCGAATTATATACAACAAAAATAACTAAACATGAAAGGCGAAGAAATAATTAAAACAAATTGTTTTTCCGAAATTAACAATTTCACCCAAACTTCATATTCGAAATCAATAAGTTGTGATAAGACCGCCAATTTATGACAAATGAAGTTGTTAATATTTGGAAACAACAACTTGATTACCATTTAGGAACATTAACATGATTAGAAGCTCATTTTCCAAAGTTAAGCAAATGAAGCGCTCCCTTTTATGCAAAATAAACTTAGATACTAGGTACCTAGATGCATAAAAAAGATAGAATTGCTAAGAAAGTGTTGAATATGATCAGATTAGAACATTAAGGAGACAAAGTCCTTAACTAACAAACCTTTTGACTTTAGAAAGTATGATCACTCCCTTTGATTAGTCGGATGCAAGTAGTCAATCAAGAACCCAATACGGCACAACAAGAAGCTTTCAGAAATTTTCTTTTCATTAATGAATATTCGTGTTTTCTTCAAATTTCGTAACTCTTCTTATTAATTAACAAGAAACCCTAAAGGGAAAACCTTAGATGGAATTGTCAAAAGGGGAAAATTTATTTGGGAATTTGGCCTTATCAAACATTAAAAAATAAAAGACTAAAAGACATAAAATAAAAATCTCACAACAAAGTAAAATAATATTTATTAAACATTAAAGGCTCGAATTATATAAAACAAAAATAACTAAACATGAAAGGCCCACAAATAATTAAAACAAATTGTTTTTCCGTAATTAACAATTTTACCAAAACTTGATATTCCAAATCTATACGTTGTATGGCAAACAATCTTGTGAATATGTGGAAAGACAACTTGCTTACCATTTAGGAACATTAACATGATTAGAACCTCATTTTCCATTATTAAGCAAATGATGCGCTCCCTTTTATGCAAAATGAACATAGATACTAGGAACCTAGATGCATAAAAAAGATAGAATTGCTAAGAAAGTGTTGAAGAAGATCAGATTAGAACCTTAAGGAAACAAAGTTCTTACATCACAAACCTTGTGACGTCAGATACGTTGATCACCCCCTTTGATAAGTCGGATTCAAGTATTCAACCAAGAACACAATACGGCACAACAAGAAGCTTTCAGAAATTTTCTTTTCATTAATGAATATTCGTGTTGTCTCCTAATTTCGTAACTCTTCTTATTAATTAACAAGAAAACCTACAGGGAAAAACATTAGATGGAATTCTCAAAATTTGAAAATTTATTTGTGAATTAGGCCTTATCAAACATTAATAAATAAAAGACTAAAAGACATAAAATAAAAATATCACAACTAAGTAAAATAATATGTATTAAACATAAAAGGCTCGAATTATATAAAACAAAAATAACTAAACATGAAAGGCCCACAAATAATTAAAACAAATTGTTTTTCCGAAATTAACAATTTCACCCAAACTTCATATTCCAAATCTATACGTTGTGATAAGACTTCCAATTTATGACAAATGATCTTGTTAATATTTGGAAACAACAACTTGATTACCATTTAGGAACATTAACATGATTAGAAGCTCATTTTCCAAAGTTAAGCAAATGAAGCGCTCCCTTTTATGCAAAATAAACTTAGATACTAGGTACCTAGATGCATAAAAAAGATAGAATTGCTAAGAAAGTGTTGAATATGATCAGATTAGAACATTAAGGAGACAAAGTCCTTAACTAACAAACCTTTTGACTTTAGAAAGTATGATCACTCCCTTTGATTAGTCGGATGCAAGTAGTCAATCAAGAACCCAATACGGCACAACAAGAAGCTTTCAGAAATTTTCTTTTCATTAATGAATATTCGTGTTTTCTTCAAATTTCGTAACTCTTCTTATTAATTAACAAGAAACCCTAGAAGGAAAAACATTAGATGGAATTGTCAAAAGGGGAAAATTTATTTGTGAATTAGGCCTTATCAAACATTAAAAAATAAAAGACTGAAAGACAAAAAATAAAAATCTCACACCTAAGTAAAATAATATTTATTAAACATAAAAGGCTCGAATTATATACAACAAAAATAACTAAACATGAAAGGCGAAGAAATAATTAAAACAAATTGTTTTTCCGAAATTAACAATTTCACCCAAACTTCATATTCGAAATCTATACGTTGTGATAAGACCGCCAATTTATGACAAATGAAGTTGTTAATATTTGGAAACAACAACTTGATTACCATTTAGGAACATTAACATGATTAGAACCTCATTTTCCAAAGTTAAGCAAATGAAGCGCTCCCTTTTATGCAAAATAAACTTAGATACTAGGTACCTAGATGCATAAAAAGGATAGAATTGCAAAGAAAGTGTTGAATATGATCAGATTAGAACCTTAAGGACACAAAGTCCATAACTCACAAACCTTGTGACTTTAGAAAGGATGAGCACTCCCTTTGATTAGTCTGATGCAAGTAGTCAATCAAGAACACAATACGGCACAACAAGAAGCTTTCAGAAATTTTCTTTTCATTAATGAATATTCGTGTTGTCTTCAAATTTCGTAACTCTTCTTATTAATCAACAAGAAACCCTAGAAGGAAAAACATTAGATGGAATTCTCAAAATGGGAAAATTTATTTGGGAATTTGGCCTTATCAAACATTAAAAAATAAAAGACTAAAAGACATAAAATAAAAATCTCACAACAAAGTAAAATAATATTTATTAAACATTAAAGGCTCGAATTATATAAAACAAAAATAACTAAACATGAAAGGCCCACAAATAATTAAAACAAATTGTTTTTCCGTAATTAACAATTTTACCAAAACTTGATATTCCAAATCTATACGTTGTATGGCAAACAATCTTGTGAATATGTGGAAAGACAACTTGCTTACCATTTAGGAACATTAACATGATTAGAACCTCATTTTCCATTATTAAGCAAATGATGCGCTCCCTTTTATGCAAAATGAACATAGATACTAGGAACCTAGATGCATAAAAAAGATAGAATTGCTAAGAAAGTGTTGAAGAAGATCAGATTAGAACCTTAAGGAAACAAAGTTCTTAAATCACAAACCTTGTGACGTCAGATACGTTGATCACCCCCTTTGATAAGTCGGATTCAAGTATTCAACCAAGAACACAATACGGCACAACAAGAAGCTTTCAGAAATTTTCTTTTCATTAATGAATATTCGTGTTGTCTTCAAATTTCGTAACTCTTCTTATTAATCAACAAGAAACCCTAGAAGGAAAAACATTAGATGGAATTGTCAAAAGGGGAAAATTTATTTGTGAATTAGGCCTTATCAAACATTAAAAAATAAAAGACTAAAAGAAATAAAATAAAAATCTCACAACAAAGTAAAATAATATTTATTAAACATAAAAGGCTCGAATTATATAAAACAAAAATAACTAAACATGAAAGGCCCACAAATAATTAAAACAAATTGTTTTTCCGTAATTAACAATTTCACCAAAACTTGATATTCCAAATCTATACGTTGTATGGCAAATAATCTTGTGAGAATATGTTGAAAGAACAACTTGATTACCATTTAGGAACATTAACATGATTAGAACCTCATTTTCCATTATTAAGCAAATGAAGCGCTCCCTTTTATGCAAAATGAACATATATACTAGGAACCTAGATGCATAAAAAAGATAGAATTGCTAAGAAAGTGTTGAAGAAGATCAGATTAGAACCTTAAGGAAACAAAGTTCTTAAATCACAAACCTTGTGACGTCAGATACGTTGATCACCCCCTTTGATAAGTCGGATTCAAGTATTCAACCAAGAACACAATACGGCACAACAAGAAGCTTTTAGAAATTTTCTTTTAATTAATGAATATTCGTGTTGTCTTCAAATTTCGTAACTCTTCTTATTAATTAACAAGAAACCCTAGAAGGAAAAACATTAGATGGAATTGTCAAAAGGGGAAAATTTATTTGTGAATTAGGCCTTATCAAACATTAAAAAATAAAAGACTGAAAGACAAAAAATAAAAATCTCACACCTAAGTAAAATAATATTTATTAAACATAAAAGGCTCGAATTATATACAACAAAAATAACTAAACATGAAAGGCGAAGAAATAATTAAAACAAATTGTTTTTCCGAAATTAACAATTTCACCCAAACTTCATATTCGAAATCTATACGTTGTGATAAGACCGCCAATTTATGACAAATGAAGTTGTTAATATTTGGAAACAACAACTTGATTACCATTTAGGAACATTAACATGATTAGAACCTCATTTTCCAAAGTTAAGCAAATGAAGCGCTCCCTTTTATGCAAAATAAACTTAGATACTAGGTACCTAGATGCATAGTAAACATAGAATTGCTAAGAAACTGTTGAATATGATCAGATTAGAACCTTAAGGAGACAAAGTCCTTAACTAACAAACCTTTTGACTTTAGAAAGGATGATCACTCCCTTTGATTAGTCGGATGCAAGTAGTCAATCAAGAACACAATACGGCACAACAAGAAGTTTCAGAAATTTTCTTTTAATTAATGAATATTCGTGTTGTCTTCAAATTTCGTAACTCTTCTTATTAATTAACAAGAAACCCTAGAAGGAAAAACATTAGATGGAATTGTCAAAAGGGGAAAATTTATTTGTGAATTAGGCCTTATCAAACATTAAAAAATAAAAGACTGAAAGACAAAAAATAAAAATCTCACACCTAAGTAAAATAATATTTATTAAACATAAAAGGCTCGAATTATATACAACAAAAATAACTAAACATGAAAGGCGAAGAAATAATTAAAACAAATTGTTTTTCCGAAATTAACAATTTCACCCAAACTTCATATTCGAAATCTATACGTTGTGATAAGACCGCCAATTTATGACAAATGAAGTTGTTAATATTTGGAAACAACAACTTGATTACCATTTAGGAACATTAACATGATTAGAACCTCATTTTCCAAAGTTAAGCAAATGAAGCGCTCCCTTTTATGCAAAATAAACTTAGATACTAGGTACCTAGATGCATAGTAAACATAGAATTGCTAAGAAACTGTTGAATATGATCAGATTAGAACCTTAAGGAGACAAAGTCCTTAACTAACAAACCTTTTGACTTTAGAAAGGATGATCACTCCCTTTGATTAGTCGGATGCAAGTAGTCAATCAAGAACACAATACGGCACAACAAGAAGTTTCAGAAATTTTCTTTTCATTAATGAATATTCGTGTTGTCGTCAAATTTCAAACTCTTCTTATTAATTAACAAGAAACCCTAAAGGGAAAACCTTAGATGGAATTGCCAAAAGAGGAAAATTTATTTGTGAATTAGGCCTTATCAAACATTAAAAAATAAAAGACTAAAAGAAATAAAAAAAAAATCTCACAACAAAGTAAAATAATATTTATTAAACATTAAAGGCTCGAATTATATAAAACAAAAATAACTAAACATGAAAGGCCCACAAATAATTAAAACAAATTGTTTTTCCGTAATTAACAATTTTACCAAAACTTGATATTCCAAATCTATACGTTGTATGGCAAACAATCTTGTGAATATGTGGAAAGACAACTTGCTTACCATTTAGGAACATTAACATGATTAGAACCTCATTTTCCATTATTAAGCAAATGATGCGCTCCCTTTTATGCAAAATGAACATAGATACTAGGAACCTAGATGCATAAAAAAGATAGAATTGCTAAGAAAGTGTTGAAGAAGATCAGATTAGAACCTTAAGGAAACAAAGTTCTTAAATCACAAACCTTGTGACGTCAGATACGTTGATCACCCCCTTTGATAAGTCGGATTCAAGTATTCAACCAAGAACACAATACGGCACAACAAGAAGCTTTCAGAAATTTTCTTTTAATTAATGAATATTCGTGTTGTCTCCTAATTTCGTAACTCTTCTTATTAATTAACAAGAAAACCTACAGGGAAAAACATTAGATGGAATTCTCAAAATTTGAAAATTTATTTGTGAATTAGGCCTTATCAAACATTAATAAATAAAAGACTAAAAGACATAAAATAAAAATATCACAACTAAGTAAAATAATATGTATTAAACATAAAAGGCTCGAATTATATAAAACAAAAATAACTAAACATGAAAGGCCCACAAATAATTAAAACAAATTGTTTTTCCGAAATTAACAATTTCACCCAAACTTCATATTCCAAATCTATACGTTGTGATAAGACTTCCAATTTATGACAAATGATCTTGTTAATATTTGGAAACAACAACTTGATTACCATTTAGGAACATTAACATGATTAGAAGCTCATTTTCCAAAGTTAAGCAAATGAAGCGCTCCCTTTTATGCAAAATAAACTTAGATACTAGGTACCTAGATGCATAAAAAAGATAGAATTGCTAAGAAAGTGTTGAATATGATCAGATTAGAACATTAAGGAGACAAAGTCCTTAACTAACAAACCTTTTGACTTTAGAAAGTATGATCACTCCCTTTGATTAGTCGGATGCAAGTAGTCAATCAAGAACCCAATACGGCACAACAAGAAGCTTTCAGAAATTTTCTTTTCATTAATGAATATTCGTGTTTTCTTCAAATTTCGTAACACTTCTTATTAATTAACAAGAAACCCTAAAGGGAAAACCTTAGATGGAATTGTCAAAAGGGGAAAATTTATTTGGGAATTTGGCCTTATCAAACATTAAAAAATAAAAGACTAAAAGACATAAAATAAAAATCTCACAACAAAGTAAAATAATATTTATTAAACATAAAAGGCTCGAATTATATAAAACAAAAATAACTAAACATGAAAGGCCCACAAATAATTAAAACAAATTGTTTTTCCGAAATTAACAATTTCACCCAAACTTCATATTCCAAATCTATACGTTGTGATAAGACTTCCAATTTATGACAAATGATCTTGTTAATATTTGGAAACAACAACTTGATTACCATTTAGGAAGATTAACATGATTAGAACCACATTTTCCAAAGTTAAGCAAATGAAGCACTCCCTTTTATGCAAAATAAACTTAGATACTAGGAACCTAGATGCATAAAAAAGATAGAATTGCTAAGAAAGTGTTGAATATGATCAGATTAGAACCTTAAGGAAACAAAGTTCTTAAATCACAAACCTTGTGACGTCAGATACGTTGATCACCCCCTTTGAGTAGTCGGATGCAAGTAGTCAACCAAGAACACAATACGGCACAACAAGAAGCTTTCAGAAATTTTCTTTTAATTAATGAATATTCGTGTTGTCTTCAAATTTCGTAACTCTTCTTATTAAATAAGAAGAAACCCTAGAAGGAAAAACATTAGATGGAATTGTCAAAAGGGGAAAATTTATTTGTGAATTAGGCCTTATCAAACATTAAAAAATAAAAGACTGAAAGACAAAAAATAAAAATCTCACACCTAAGTAAAATAATATTTATTAAACATAAAAGGCTCGAATTATATACAACAAAAATAACTAAACATGAAAGGCGAAGAAATAATTAAAACAAATTGTTTTTCCGAAATTAACAATTTCACCCAAACTTCATATTCGAAATCTATACGTTGTGATAAGACCGCCAATTTATGACAAATGAAGTTGTTAATATTTGGAAACAACAACTTGATTACCATTTAGGAACATTAACATGATTAGAACCTCATTTTCCAAAGTTAAGCAAATGAAGCGCTCCCTTTTATGCAAAATAAACTTAGATACTAGGTACCTAGATGCATAAAAAGGATAGAATTGCAAAGAAAGTGTTGAATATGATCAGATTAGAACCTTAAGGACACAAAGTCCATAACTCACAAACCTTGTGACTTTAGAAAGGATGAGCACTCCCTTTGATTAGTCTGATGCAAGTAGTCAATCAAGAACACAATACGGCACAACAAGAAGCTTTCAGAAATTTTCTTTTCATTAATGAATATTCGTGTTGTCTTCAAATTTCGTAACTCTTCTTATTAATCAACAAGAAACCCTAGAAGGAAAAACATTAGATGGAATTCTCAAAATGGGAAAATTTATTTGGGAATTTGGCCTTATCAAACATTAAAAAATAAAAGACTAAAAGACATAAAATAAAAATCTCACAACAAAGTAAAATAATATTTATTAAACATTAAAGGCTCGAATTATATAAAACAAAAATAACTAAACATGAAAGGCCCACAAATAATTAAAACAAATTGTTTTTCCGTAATTAACAATTTTACCAAAACTTGATATTCCAAATCTATACGTTGTATGGCAAACAATCTTGTGAATATGTGGAAAGACAACTTGCTTACCATTTAGGAACATTAACATGATTAGAACCTCATTTTCCATTATTAAGCAAATGATGCGCTCCCTTTTATGCAAAATGAACATAGATACTAGGAACCTAGATGCATAAAAAAGATAGAATTGCTAAGAAAGTGTTGAAGAAGATCAGATTAGAACCTTAAGGAAACAAAGTTCTTAAATCACAAACCTTGTGACGTCAGATACGTTGATCACCCCCTTTGATAAGTCGGATTCAAGTATTCAACCAAGAACACAATACGGCACAACAAGAAGCTTTCAGAAATTTTCTTTTCATTAATGAATATTCGTGTTGTCTTCAAATTTCGTAACTCTTCTTATTAATCAACAAGAAACCCTAGAAGGAAAAACATTAGATGGAATTGTCAAAAGGGGAAAATTTATTTGTGAATTAGGCCTTATCAAACATTAAAAAATAAAAGACTAAAAGAAATAAAATAAAAATCTCACAACAAAGTAAAATAATATTTATTAAACATAAAAGGCTCGAATTATATAAAACAAAAATAACTAAACATGAAAGGCCCACAAATAATTAAAACAAATTGTTTTTCCGTAATTAACAATTTCACCAAAACTTGATATTCCAAATCTATACGTTGTATGGCAAATAATCTTGTGAGAATATGTTGAAAGAACAACTTGATTACCATTTAGGAACATTAACATGATTAGAACCTCATTTTCCATTATTAAGCAAATGAAGCGCTCCCTTTTATGCAAAATGAACATATATACTAGGAACCTAGATGCATAAAAAAGATAGAATTGCTAAGAAAGTGTTGAAGAAGATCAGATTAGAACCTTAAGGAAACAAAGTTCTTAAATCACAAACCTTGTGACGTCAGATACGTTGATCACCCCCTTTGATAAGTCGGATTCAAGTATTCAACCAAGAACACAATACGGCACAACAAGAAGCTTTTAGAAATTTTCTTTTAATTAATGAATATTCGTGTTGTCTTCAAATTTCGTAACTCTTCTTATTAATTAACAAGAAACCCTAGAAGGAAAAACATTAGATGGAATTGTCAAAAGGGGAAAATTTATTTGTGAATTAGGCCTTATCAAACATTAAAAAATAAAAGACTGAAAGACAAAAAATAAAAATCTCACACCTAAGTAAAATAATATTTATTAAACATAAAAGGCTCGAATTATATACAACAAAAATAACTAAACATGAAAGGCGAAGAAATAATTAAAACAAATTGTTTTTCCGAAATTAACAATTTCACCCAAACTTCATATTCGAAATCTATACGTTGTGATAAGACCGCCAATTTATGACAAATGAAGTTGTTAATATTTGGAAACAACAACTTGATTACCATTTAGGAACATTAACATGATTAGAACCTCATTTTCCAAAGTTAAGCAAATGAAGCGCTCCCTTTTATGCAAAATAAACTTAGATACTAGGTACCTAGATGCATAGTAAACATAGAATTGCTAAGAAACTGTTGAATATGATCAGATTAGAACCTTAAGGAGACAAAGTCCTTAACTAACAAACCTTTTGACTTTAGAAAGGATGATCACTCCCTTTGATTAGTCGGATGCAAGTAGTCAATCAAGAACACAATACGGCACAACAAGAAGTTTCAGAAATTTTCTTTTCATTAATGAATATTCGTGTTGTCTTCAAATTGCAAACTCTTCTTATTAATTAACAAGAAACCCTAAAGGGAAAACCTTAGATGGAATTGTCAAAAGAGGAAAATTTATTTGTGAATTAGGCCTTATCAAACATTAAAAAATAAAAGACTAAAAGAAATAAAAAAAAAATCTCACAACAAAGTAAAATAATATTTATTAAACATTAAAGGCTCGAATTATATAAAACAAAAATAACTAAACATGAAAGGCCCACAAATAATTAAAACAAATTGTTTTTCCGTAATTAACAATTTTACCAAAACTTGATATTCCAAATCTATACGTTGTATGGCAAACAATCTTGTGAATATGTGGAAAGACAACTTGCTTACCATTTAGGAACATTAACATGATTAGAACCTCATTTTCCATTATTAAGCAAATGATGCGCTCCCTTTTATGCAAAATGAACATAGATACTAGGAACCTAGATGCATAAAAAAGATAGAATTGCTAAGAAAGTGTTGAAGAAGATCAGATTAGAACCTTAAGGAAACAAAGTTCTTAAATCACAAACCTTGTGACGTCAGATACGTTGATCACCCCCTTTGATAAGTCGGATTCAAGTATTCAACCAAGAACACAATACGGCACAACAAGAAGCTTTCAGAAATTTTCTTTTAATTAATGAATATTCGTGTTGTCTCCTAATTTCGTAACTCTTCTTATTAATTAACAAGAAAACCTACAGGGAAAAACATTAGATGGAATTCTCAAAATTTGAAAATTTATTTGTGAATTAGGCCTTATCAAACATTAATAAATAAAAGACTAAAAGACATAAAATAAAAATATCACAACTAAGTAAAATAATATGTATTAAACATAAAAGGCTCGAATTATATAAAACAAAAATAACTAAACATGAAAGGCCCACAAATAATTAAAACAAATTGTTTTTCCGAAATTAACAATTTCACCCAAACTTCATATTCCAAATCTATACGTTGTGATAAGACTTCCAATTTATGACAAATGATCTTGTTAATATTTGGAAACAACAACTTGATTACCATTTAGGAACATTAACATGATTAGAAGCTCATTTTCCAAAGTTAAGCAAATGAAGCGCTCCCTTTTATGCAAAATAAACTTAGATACTAGGTACCTAGATGCATAAAAAAGATAGAATTGCTAAGAAAGTGTTGAATATGATCAGATTAGAACATTAAGGAGACAAAGTCCTTAACTAACAAACCTTTTGACTTTAGAAAGTATGATCACTCCCTTTGATTAGTCGGATGCAAGTAGTCAATCAAGAACCCAATACGGCACAACAAGAAGCTTTCAGAAATTTTCTTTTCATTAATGAATATTCGTGTTTTCTTCAAATTTCGTAACTCTTCTTATTAATTAACAAGAAACCCTAAAGGGAAAACCTTAGATGGAATTGTCAAAAGGGGAAAATTTATTTGGGAATTTGGCCTTATCAAACATTAAAAAATAAAAGACTAAAAGACATAAAATAAAAATCTCACAACAAAGTAAAATAATATTTATTAAACATTAAAGGCTCGAATTATATAAAACAAAAATAACTAAACATGAAAGGCCCACAAATAATTAAAACAAATTGTTTTTCCGTAATTAACAATTTTACCAAAACTTGATATTCCAAATCTATACGTTGTATGGCAAACAATCTTGTGAATATGTGGAAAGACAACTTGCTTACCATTTAGGAACATTAACATGATTAGAACCTCATTTTCCATTATTAAGCAAATGATGCGCTCCCTTTTATGCAAAATGAACATAGATACTAGGAACCTAGATGCATAAAAAAGATAGAATTGCTAAGAAAGTGTTGAAGAAGATCAGATTAGAACCTTAAGGAAACAAAGTTCTTACATCACAAACCTTGTGACGTCAGATACGTTGATCACCCCCTTTGATAAGTCGGATTCAAGTATTCAACCAAGAACACAATACGGCACAACAAGAAGCTTTCAGAAATTTTCTTTTCATTAATGAATATTCGTGTTGTCTCCTAATTTCGTAACTCTTCTTATTAATTAACAAGAAAACCTACAGGGAAAAACATTAGATGGAATTCTCAAAATTTGAAAATTTATTTGTGAATTAGGCCTTATCAAACATTAATAAATAAAAGACTAAAAGACATAAAATAAAAATATCACAACTAAGTAAAATAATATGTATTAAACATAAAAGGCTCGAATTATATAAAACAAAAATAACTAAACATGAAAGGCCCACAAATAATTAAAACAAATTGTTTTTCCGAAATTAACAATTTCACCCAAACTTCATATTCCAAATCTATACGTTGTGATAAGACTTCCAATTTATGACAAATGATCTTGTTAATATTTGGAAACAACAACTTGATTACCATTTAGGAACATTAACATGATTAGAAGCTCATTTTCCAAAGTTAAGCAAATGAAGCGCTCCCTTTTATGCAAAATAAACTTAGATACTAGGTACCTAGATGCATAAAAAAGATAGAATTGCTAAGAAAGTGTTGAATATGATCAGATTAGAACATTAAGGAGACAAAGTCCTTAACTAACAAACCTTTTGACTTTAGAAAGTATGATCACTCCCTTTGATTAGTCGGATGCAAGTAGTCAATCAAGAACCCAATACGGCACAACAAGAAGCTTTCAGAAATTTTCTTTTCATTAATGAATATTCGTGTTTTCTTCAAATTTCGTAACTCTTCTTATTAATTAACAAGAAACCCTAGAAGGAAAAACATTAGATGGAATTGTCAAAAGGGGAAAATTTATTTGTGAATTAGGCCTTATCAAACATTAAAAAATAAAAGACTGAAAGACAAAAAATAAAAATCTCACACCTAAGTAAAATAATATTTATTAAACATAAAAGGCTCGAATTATATACAACAAAAATAACTAAACATGAAAGGCGAAGAAATAATTAAAACAAATTGTTTTTCCGAAATTAACAATTTCACCCAAACTTCATATTCGAAATCTATACGTTGTGATAAGACCGCCAATTTATGACAAATGAAGTTGTTAATATTTGGAAACAACAACTTGATTACCATTTAGGAACATTAACATGATTAGAACCTCATTTTCCAAAGTTAAGCAAATGAAGCGCTCCCTTTTATGCAAAATAAACTTAGATACTAGGTACCTAGATGCATAAAAAGGATAGAATTGCAAAGAAAGTGTTGAATATGATCAGATTAGAACCTTAAGGACACAAAGTCCATAACTCACAAACCTTGTGACTTTAGAAAGGATGAGCACTCCCTTTGATTAGTCTGATGCAAGTAGTCAATCAAGAACACAATACGGCACAACAAGAAGCTTTCAGAAATTTTCTTTTCATTAATGAATATTCGTGTTGTCTTCAAATTTCGTAACTCTTCTTATTAATCAACAAGAAACCCTAGAAGGAAAAACATTAGATGGAATTCTCAAAATGGGAAAATTTATTTGGGAATTTGGCCTTATCAAACATTAAAAAATAAAAGACTAAAAGACATAAAATAAAAATCTCACAACAAAGTAAAATAATATTTATTAAACATTAAAGGCTCGAATTATATAAAACAAAAATAACTAAACATGAAAGGCCCACAAATAATTAAAACAAATTGTTTTTCCGTAATTAACAATTTTACCAAAACTTGATATTCCAAATCTATACGTTGTATGGCAAACAATCTTGTGAATATGTGGAAAGACAACTTGCTTACCATTTAGGAACATTAACATGATTAGAACCTCATTTTCCATTATTAAGCAAATGATGCGCTCCCTTTTATGCAAAATGAACATAGATACTAGGAACCTAGATGCATAAAAAAGATAGAATTGCTAAGAAAGTGTTGAAGAAGATCAGATTAGAACCTTAAGGAAACAAAGTTCTTAAATCACAAACCTTGTGACGTCAGATACGTTGATCACCCCCTTTGATAAGTCGGATTCAAGTATTCAACCAAGAACACAATACGGCACAACAAGAAGCTTTCAGAAATTTTCTTTTAATTAATGAATATTCGTGTTGTCTCCTAATTTCGTAACTCTTCTTATTAATTAACAAGAAAACCTACAGGGAAAAACATTAGATGGAATTCTCAAAATTTGAAAATTTATTTGTGAATTAGGCCTTATCAAACATTAATAAATAAAAGACTAAAAGACATAAAATAAAAATATCACAACTAAGTAAAATAATATGTATTAAACATAAAAGGCTCGAATTATATAAAACAAAAATAACTAAACATGAAAGGCCCACAAATAATTAAAACAAATTGTTTTTCCGAAATTAACAATTTCACCCAAACTTCATATTCCAAATCTATACGTTGTGATAAGACTTCCAATTTATGACAAATGATCTTGTTAATATTTGGAAACAACAACTTGATTACCATTTAGGAACATTAACATGATTAGAAGCTCATTTTCCAAAGTTAAGCAAATGAAGCGCTCCCTTTTATGCAAAATAAACTTAGATACTAGGTACCTAGATGCATAAAAAAGATAGAATTGCTAAGAAAGTGTTGAATATGATCAGATTAGAACATTAAGGAGACAAAGTCCTTAACTAACAAACCTTTTGACTTTAGAAAGTATGATCACTCCCTTTGATTAGTCGGATGCAAGTAGTCAATCAAGAACCCAATACGGCACAACAAGAAGCTTTCAGAAATTTTCTTTTCATTAATGAATATTCGTGTTTTCTTCAAATTTCGTAACTCTTCTTATTAATTAACAAGAAACCCTAAAGGGAAAACCTTAGATGGAATTGTCAAAAGGGGAAAATTTATTTGGGAATTTGGCCTTATCAAACATTAAAAAATAAAAGACTAAAAGACATAAAATAAAAATCTCACAACAAAGTAAAATAATATTTATTAAACATTAAAGGCTCGAATTATATAAAACAAAAATAACTAAACATGAAAGGCCCACAAATAATTAAAACAAATTGTTTTTCCGTAATTAACAATTTTACCAAAACTTGATATTCCAAATCTATACGTTGTATGGCAAACAATCTTGTGAATATGTGGAAAGACAACTTGCTTACCATTTAGGAACATTAACATGATTAGAACCTCATTTTCCATTATTAAGCAAATGATGCGCTCCCTTTTATGCAAAATGAACATAGATACTAGGAACCTAGATGCATAAAAAAGATAGAATTGCTAAGAAAGTGTTGAAGAAGATCAGATTAGAACCTTAAGGAAACAAAGTTCTTACATCACAAACCTTGTGACGTCAGATACGTTGATCACCCCCTTTGATAAGTCGGATTCAAGTATTCAACCAAGAACACAATACGGCACAACAAGAAGCTTTCAGAAATTTTCTTTTCATTAATGAATATTCGTGTTGTCTCCTAATTTCGTAACTCTTCTTATTAATTAACAAGAAAACCTACAGGGAAAAACATTAGATGGAATTCTCAAAATTTGAAAATTTATTTGTGAATTAGGCCTTATCAAACATTAATAAATAAAAGACTAAAAGACATAAAATAAAAATATCACAACTAAGTAAAATAATATGTATTAAACATAAAAGGCTCGAATTATATAAAACAAAAATAACTAAACATGAAAGGCCCACAAATAATTAAAACAAATTGTTTTTCCGAAATTAACAATTTCACCCAAACTTCATATTCCAAATCTATACGTTGTGATAAGACTTCCAATTTATGACAAATGATCTTGTTAATATTTGGAAACAACAACTTGATTACCATTTAGGAACATTAACATGATTAGAAGCTCATTTTCCAAAGTTAAGCAAATGAAGCGCTCCCTTTTATGCAAAATAAACTTAGATACTAGGTACCTAGATGCATAAAAAAGATAGAATTGCTAAGAAAGTGTTGAATATGATCAGATTAGAACATTAAGGAGACAAAGTCCTTAACTAACAAACCTTTTGACTTTAGAAAGTATGATCACTCCCTTTGATTAGTCGGATGCAAGTAGTCAATCAAGAACCCAATACGGCACAACAAGAAGCTTTCAGAAATTTTCTTTTCATTAATGAATATTCGTGTTTTCTTCAAATTTCGTAACTCTTCTTATTAATTAACAAGAAACCCTAGAAGGAAAAACATTAGATGGAATTGTCAAAAGGGGAAAATTTATTTGTGAATTAGGCCTTATCAAACATTAAAAAATAAAAGACTGAAAGACAAAAAATAAAAATCTCACACCTAAGTAAAATAATATTTATTAAACATAAAAGGCTCGAATTATATACAACAAAAATAACTAAACATGAAAGGCGAAGAAATAATTAAAACAAATTGTTTTTCCGAAATTAACAATTTCACCCAAACTTCATATTCGAAATCTATACGTTGTGATAAGACCGCCAATTTATGACAAATGAAGTTGTTAATATTTGGAAACAACAACTTGATTACCATTTAGGAACATTAACATGATTAGAACCTCATTTTCCAAAGTTAAGCAAATGAAGCGCTCCCTTTTATGCAAAATAAACTTAGATACTAGGTACCTAGATGCATAAAAAGGATAGAATTGCAAAGAAAGTGTTGAATATGATCAGATTAGAACCTTAAGGACACAAAGTCCATAACTCACAAACCTTGTGACTTTAGAAAGGATGAGCACTCCCTTTGATTAGTCTGATGCAAGTAGTCAATCAAGAACACAATACGGCACAACAAGAAGCTTTCAGAAATTTTCTTTTCATTAATGAATATTCGTGTTGTCTTCAAATTTCGTAACTCTTCTTATTAATCAACAAGAAACCCTAGAAGGAAAAACATTAGATGGAATTCTCAAAATGGGAAAATTTATTTGGGAATTTGGCCTTATCAAACATTAAAAAATAAAAGACTAAAAGACATAAAATAAAAATCTCACAACAAAGTAAAATAATATTTATTAAACATTAAAGGCTCGAATTATATAAAACAAAAATAACTAAACATGAAAGGCCCACAAATAATTAAAACAAATTGTTTTTCCGTAATTAACAATTTTACCAAAACTTGATATTCCAAATCTATACGTTGTATGGCAAACAATCTTGTGAATATGTGGAAAGACAACTTGCTTACCATTTAGGAACATTAACATGATTAGAACCTCATTTTCCATTATTAAGCAAATGATGCGCTCCCTTTTATGCAAAATGAACATAGATACTAGGAACCTAGATGCATAAAAAAGATAGAATTGCTAAGAAAGTGTTGAAGAAGATCAGATTAGAACCTTAAGGAAACAAAGTTCTTAAATCACAAACCTTGTGACGTCAGATACGTTGATCACCCCCTTTGATAAGTCGGATTCAAGTATTCAACCAAGAACACAATACGGCACAACAAGAAGCTTTCAGAAATTTTCTTTTCATTAATGAATATTCGTGTTGTCTTCAAATTTCGTAACTCTTCTTATTAATCAACAAGAAACCCTAGAAGGAAAAACATTAGATGGAATTGTCAAAAGGGGAAAATTTATTTGTGAATTAGGCCTTATCAAACATTAAAAAATAAAAGACTAAAAGAAATAAAAAAAAATCTCACAACAAAGTAAAATAATATTTATTAAACATAAAAGGCTCGAATTATATAAAACAAAAATAACTAAACATGAAAGGCACACAAATAATTAAAACAAATTGTTTTTCCGTAATTAACAATTTCACCAAAACTTGATATTCCAAATCTATACGTTGTATGGCAAATAATCTTGTGAGAATATGTGGAAAGAACAACTTGATTACCATTTAGGAACATTAACATGATTAGAACCTCATTTTCCATTATTAAGCAAATGAAGCGCTCCCTTTTATGCAAAATGAACATAGATACTAGGAACCTAGATGCATAAAAAAGATAGAATTGCTAAGAAAGTGTTGAAGAAGATCAGATTAGAACCTTAAGGGAACAAAGTTCTTAAATCACAAACCTTGTGACGTCAGATACGTTGATCACCCTCTTTGATAAGTCGGATTCAAGTATTCAACCAAAAACACAATACGGCACAACAAGAAGCTTTCAGAAATTTTCTTTTAATTAATGAATATTCGTGTTGTCTCCTAATTTTGTAACTCTTCTAATTAATTAAAAAAGAAAACCTACAGGGAAAAACATTAGATGGAATTCTCAAAATGGGAAAATTTATTTGTGAATTAGGCCTTATCAAACATTAATAAATAAAAGACTAAAAGACATAAAATAAAAATATCCCAACTAAGTAAAATAATATGTATTAAACATAAAATGGTCAAATTAAATAAAACAAAAATAACTAAACATGAAAGGCGAAGAAATAATTAAAAAAAATTGTTTTTCCGAAATTAACAATTTCACCCAAACTTCATATTCCAAATCTATACATTGTGATCAGACCGCCAATTTATGACAAATGATCTTGTTAATATTTGGAAACAACAACGTGATTACCATTTAGGAACATTAACATGATTAGCACCTCATTTTCCAAAGTTAAGCAAATGAAGCGCTCCCTTTTATGCAAAATAAACTTAGATACTAGGTACCTAGATGCATAAAAAGGATAGAATTGCTAAGAAAGTGTTGAATATGATCAGATTAGAACCTTAAGGACACAAAGTCCATAACTCACAAACCTTGTGACTTTAGAAAGGATGAGCACTCCCTTTGATTAGTCTGATGCAAGTAGTCCATCAAGAACACAATACCGCACAACAAGAATCTTTCAGAAATTTTCTTTTCATTAATGAATATTCGTGTTGTCTTCAAATTTCGTAACTCTTCTTATTAATCAACAAGAAACCCTAGAAGGAAAAACATTAGATGGAATTCTCAAAATGGCAAACTTTATTTGTGAATTAGGCCTAATCAAACCATAAAAAAAATAAAACTAAAAGACAAAAAATAAAAATCTCACAACAAAGTAAAATAATATTTATTAAACATAAAATGCTCGAATTATATACAACAAAAATAACTAAACATGAAAGGCGAAGAAATAATGAAAAAAAAGTGTTTTTCCGAAATTAACAATTTCACCCAAACATCATATTCGAAATCTATACGTTGTGATAAGACCGCCAATTTATGACAAATGATGTTGTTAATATTTGGAAACAACAACTTGATTACCATTTAGGAACATTAACATGATTAGAAGCTCATTTTCCAAAGTTAAGCAAATGAAGCGCTCCCTTTTATGCAAAATAAACTTAGATACTAGGTACCTAGATGCATAAAAAAGATAGAATTGCTAAGAAAGTGTTGAATATGATCAGATTAGAACATTAAGGAGACAAAGTCCTTAACTAACAAACCTTTTGACTTTAGAAAGGATGATCACTCCCTTTGATTAGTCGGACGCAAGTAGTCAATCAAGAACCCAATACGGCACAACAAGAAGCTTTCAGAAATTTTCTTTTCATTAATGAATATTCGTGTTTTCTTCAAATTTCGTAACTCTTCTTATTAATTAACAAGAAACCCTAAAGGGAAAACCTTCGATGGAATTGTCAAAAGGGGAAAATTTATTTGGGAATTTGGCCTTATCAAACATTAAAAAATAAAAGACTAAAAGACATAAAATAAAAATCTTACAACAAAGTAAAATAATATTTATTAAACATTAAAGGCTCGAATTATATAAAACAAAAATAACTAAACATTAAAAGGCCCACAAATAATTAAAACAAATTGTTTTTCCGTAATTAACAATTTTACCAAAACTTGATATTCCAAATCTATACGTTGTATGGCAAACAATCTTGTGAATATGTGGAAAGACAACTTGCTTACCATTTAGGAACATTAACATGATTAGAACCTCATTTTCCATTATTAAGCAAATGATGCGCTCCCTTTTATGCAAAATGAACATAGATACTAGGAACCTAGATGCATAAAAAAGATAGAATTGCTAAGAAAGTGTTGAAGAAGATCAGATTAGAACCTTAAGGAAACAAAGTTCTTAAATCACAAACCTTGTGACGTCAGATACGTTGATCACCCCCTTTGATAAGTCGGATTCAAGTATTCAACTAAGAACACAATACGGCACAACAAGAAGCTTTCAGAAATTTTCTTTTAATTAATGAATATTCGTGTTGTCTCCTAATTTTGTAACTCTTCTTATTCATTAACAAGAAAACCTACAGGGAAAAACATTAGATGGAATTCTCAAAATGGGAAAATTTATTTGTGAATTAGGCCTTATCAAACATTAAAAAATAAAAGACTGAAAGACAAAAAATAAAAATCTCACACCTAAGTAAAATAATATTTATTAAACATAAAAGGCTCGAATTATATACAACAAAAATAACTAAACATGAAAGGCGAAGAAATAATTAAAACAAATTGTTTTTCCGAAATTAACAATTTCACCCAAACTTCATATTCGAAATCTATACGTTGTGATAAGACCGCCAATTTATGACAAATGAAGTTGTTAATATTTGAAAACAACAACTTGATTACCATTTAGGAACATTAACATGATTAGAACCTCATTTTCCAAAGTTAAGCAAATGAAGCGCTCCCTTTTATGCAAAATAAACTTAGATACTAGGTACCTAGATGCATAATAAACATAGAATTGCTAAGAAAGTGTTGAATATGATCAGATTAGAACCTTAAGGAGACAAAGTCCTTAACTAACAAACCTTTTGACTTTAGAAAGGATGATCACTCCCTTTGATTAGTCGGATGCAAGTAGTCAATCAAGAACACAATACGGCACAACAAGAAGTTTCAGAAATTTTCTTTTCATTAATGAATATTCGTGTTGTCTTCAAATTTCAAACTCTTCTTATTAATTAACAAGAAACCCTAAAGGGAAAACCTTAGATGGAATTGTCAAAAGGGGAAAATTTATTTGTGAATTAGGCCTTATCAAACATTAAAAAATAAAAGACTAAAAGAAATAAAATAAAAATCTCACAACAAAGTAAAATAATATTTATTAAACATAAAAGGCTCGAATTATATAAAACAAAAATAACTAAACATGAAAGGCCCACAAATAATTAAAACAAATTGTTTTTCCGTAATGAACAATTTCACCAAAACTTGATATTCCAAATCTATACGTTGTATGGCAAATAATCTTGTGAGAATATGTGGAAAGAACAACTTGATTACCATTTAGGAACATTAACATGATTAGAACCTCATTTTCCATTATTAAGCAAATGAAGCGCTCCCTTTTATGCAAAATGAACATATATTCTAGGAACCTAGATGCATAAAAAAGATAGAATTGCTAAGAAAGTGTTGAAGAAGATCAGATTAGAACCTTAAGGGAACAAAGTTCTTAAATCACAAACCTTGTGACGTTAGATACGTTGATCACCCTCTTTGATAAGTCGGATTCAAGTATTCAACCAAAAACACAATACGGCACAACAAGAAGCTTTCAGAAATTTTCTTTTAATTAATGAATATTCGTGTTGTCTCCTAATTTTGTAACTCTTCTAATTAATTAAAAAAGAAAACCTACAGGGAAAAACATTAGATGGAATTCTCAAAATGGGAAAATTTATTTGTGAATTAGGCCTTATCAAACATTAATAAATAAAAGACTAAAAGACATAAAATAAAAATATCCCAACTAAGTAAAATAATATGTATTAAACATAAAATGGTCAAATTAAATAAAACAAAAATAACTAAACATGAAAGGCGAAGAAATAATTAAAACAAATTGTTTTTCCGAAATTAACAATTTCACCCAAACTTCATATTCCAAATCTATACGTTGTGATCAGACCGCCAATTTATGACAAATGAAGTTGTTAATATTTGGAAACAACAACTTGATTACCATTTAGGAACATTAACATGATTAGAACCTCATTTTCCAAAGTTAAGCAAATGAAGCGCTCCCTTTTATGCAAAATAAACTTAGATACTAGGTACCTAGATGCATAATAAACATAGAATTGCTAAGAAAGTGTTGAATATGATCAGATTAGAACCTTAAGGAGACAAAGTCCTTAACTAACAAACCTTTTGACTTTAGAAAGGATGATCACTCCCTTTGATTAGTCGGATGCAAGTAGTCAATCAAGAACACAATACGGCACAACAAGAAGTTTCAGAAATTTTCTTTTCATTAATGAATATTCGTGTTGTCTTCAAATTTCAAACTCTTCTTATTAATTAACAAGAAACCCTAAAGGGAAAACCTTAGATGGAATTGTCAAAAGGGGAAAATTTATTTGTGAATTAGGACTTATCAAACATTAAAAAATAAAAGACTGAAAGACAAAAAATAAAAATCTCACACCTAAGTAAAATAATATTTATTAAACATAAAAGGCTCGAATTATATACAACAAAAATAACTAAACATGAAAGGCGAAGAAATAATTAAAACAAATTGTTTTTCCGAAATTAACAATTTCACCCAAACTTCATATTCGAAATCTATACGTTGTGATAAGACCGCCAATTTATGACAAATGAAGTTGTTAATATTTGGAAACAACAACTTGATTACCATTTAGGAACATTAACATGATTAGAACCTCATTTTCCAAAGTTAAGCAAATGAAGCGCTCCCTTTTATGCAAAATAAACTTAGATACTAGGTACCTAGATGCATAATAAACATAGAATTGCTAAGAAAGTGTTGAATATGATCAGATTAGAACCTTAAGGAGACAAAGTCCTTAACTAACAAACCTTTTGACTTTAGAAAGGATGATCACTCCCTTTGATTAGTCGGATGCAAGTAGTCAATCAAGAACACAATACGGCACAACAAGAAGTTTCAGAAATTTTCTTTTCATTAATGAATATTCGTGTTGTCTTCAAATTTCAAACTCTTCTTATTAATTAACAAGAAACCCTAAAGGGAAAACCTTAGATGGAATTGTCAAAAGGGGAATATTTATTTGTGAATTAGGCCTTATCAAACATTAAAAAATAAAAGACTAAAAGAAATAAAATAAAAATCTCACAACAAAGTAAAATAATATTTATTAAACATAAAAGGCTCGAATTATATAAAACAAAAATAACTAAACATGAAAGGCCCACAAATAATTAAAACAAATTGTTTTTCCGTAATTAACAATTTCACCAAAACTTGATATTCCAAATCTATACGGTGTATGGCAAATAATCTTGTGAGAATATGTGGAAAGAACAACTTGATTACCATTAAGGAACATTAACATGATTAGAACCTCATTTTCCATTATTAAGCAAATGAAGCGCTCCCTTTTATGCAAAATGAACATATATACTAGGAACCTAGATGCATAAAAAAGATAGAATTGCTAAGAAAGTGTTGAAGAAGATCAGATTAGAACCTTAAGGGAACAAAGTTCTTAAATCACAAACCTTGTGACGTTAGATACGTTGATCACCCTCTTTGATAAGTCGGATTCAAGTATTCAATCAAAAACACAATACGGCACAACAAGAAGCTTTCAGAAATTTTCTTTTAATTAATGAATATTCGTGTTGTCTCCTAATTTTGTAACTCTTCTAATTAATTAAAAAAGAAAACCTACAGGGAAAAACATTAGATGGAATTCTCAAAATGGGAAAATTTATTTGTGAATTAGGCCTTATCAAACATTAAAAAATAAAAGACTGAAAGACAAAAAATAAAAATATCCCAACTAAGTAAAATAATATGTATTAAACATAAAATGGACAAATTAAATAAAACAAAAATAACTAAACATGAAAGGCGAAGAAATAATTAAAACAAATTGTTTTTCCGAAATTAACAATTTCACCCAAACTTCATATTCCAAATCTATACGTTGTGATCACACCGCCAATTTATGACAAATGATCTTGTTAATATTTGGAAACAACAACGTGATTACCATTTAGGAACATTAACATGATTAGCACCTCATTTTCCAAAGTTAAGCAAATGAAGCGCTCCCTTTTATGCAAAATAAACTTAGATACTAGGTACCTAGATGCATAAAAAGGATAGAATTGCTAAGAAAGTGTTGAATATGATCAGATTAGAACCTTAAGGACACAAAGTCCATAACTCACAAACCTTGTGACTTTAGAAAGGATGAGCACTCCCTTTGATTAGTCTGATGCAAGTAGTCAATCAAGAACACAATACGGCACAACAAGAAGCTTTCAGAAATTTTCTTTTCATTAATGAATATTCATGTTGTCTTCAAATTTCGTAACTCTTCTTATTAATCAACAAGAAACCCTAGAAGGAAAAACATTAGATGGAATTCTCAAAATGGGAAAATTTATTTGTGAATTAGGCCTAATCAAACCATAAAAAAAATAAAACTAAAAGACAAAAAATAAAAATCTCACAACAAAGTAAAATAATATTTATTAAACATAAAATGCTCGAATTATATACAACAAAAATAACTAAACATGAAAGGCGAAGAAATAATTAAAAAAAAGTGTTTTTCCGAAATTAACAATTTCACCCAAACATCATATTCGAAATCTATACGTTGTGATAAGACCGCCAATTTAGGACAAATGAAGTTGTTAATATTTGGAAACAACAACTTGATTACCATTTAGGAACATTAACATGATTAGAACCTCATTTTCCAAAGTTAAGCAAATGAAGCGCTCCCTTTTATGCAAAATAAACTTAGATACTAGGTACCTAGATGCATAAAAAAGATAGAATTGCTAAGAAAGTGTTGAATATGATCAGATTAGAACATTAAGGAGACAAAGTCCTTAACTAACAAACCTTTTGACTTTAGAAAGGATGATCACTCCCTTTGATTAGTCGGACGCAAGTAGTCAATCAAGAACCCAATACGGCACAACAAGAAGCTTTCAGAAATTTTCTTTTCATTAATGAATATTCGTGTTTTCTTCAAATTTCGTAACTCTTCTTATTAATTAACAAGAAACCCTAAAGGGAAAACCTTAGATGGAATTGTCAAAAGGGGAAAATTTATTTGTGAATTAGGCCTTATCAAACATTAAAAAATAAAAGGCTAAAAGAAATAAAATAAAAATCTCACAACAAAGTAAAATAATATTTATTAAACATTAAAGGCTCGAATTATATAAAACAAAAATAACTAAACATGAAAGGCCCACAAATAATTAAAACAAATTGTTTTTCCGTAATTAACAATTTTACCAAAACTTGATATTCCAAATCTATTCGTTGTATGGCAAACAATCTTGTGAATATGTGGAAAGACAACTTGCTTACCATTTAGGAACATTAACATGATTAGAACCTCATTTTCCATTATTAAGCAAATGATGCGCTCCCTTTTATGCAAAATGAACATAGATACTAGGAACCTAGATGCATAAAAAAGATAGAATTGTTAAGAAAGTGTTGAAGAAGATCAGATTAGAACCTTAAGGAAACAAAGTTCTTAAATCACAAACCTTGTGACGTCAGATACGTTGATCACCCCCTTTGATAAGTCGGATTCAAGTATTCAACCAAGAACACAATACGGCACAACAAGAAGCTTTCAGAAATTTTCTTTTAATTAATGAATATTCGTGTTGTCTCCTAATTTTGTAACTCTTCTTATTCATTAACAAGAAAACCTACAGGGAAAAACATTAGATGGAATTCTCAAAATGGGAAAATTTATTTGTGAATTAGGCCTTATCAAACATTAAAAAATAAAAGACTGAAAGACAAAAAATAAAAATCTCACACCTAAATAAAATAATATTTATTAAACATAAAAGGCTCGAATTATATACAACAAAAATAACTAAACATGAAAGGCGAAGAAATAATTAAAACAAATTGTTTTTCCGAAATTAACAATTTCACCCAAACTTCATATTCCAAATCTATACGTTGTGATCAGACCGCCAATTTATGACAAATGATCTTGTTAATATTTGGAAACAACAACGTGATTACCATTTAGGAACATTAACATGATTAGCACCTCATTTTCCAAAGTTAAGCAAATGAAGCGCTCCCTTTTATGCAAAATAAACTTAGATACTAGGTACCTAGATGCATAAAAAGGATAGAATTGCTAAGAAAGTGTTGAATATGATCAGATTAGAACCTTAAGGACACAAAGTCCACAACTCACAAACCTTGTGACTTTAGAAAGGATGAGCACTCCCTTTGATTAGTCTGATGCAAGTAGTCAATCAAGAACACAATACGGCACAACAAGAAGCTTTCAGAAATTTTCTTTTCATTAATGAATATTCGTGTTGTCTTCAAATTTCGTAACTCTTCTTATTAATCAACAAGAAACCCTAGAAGGAAAAACATTAGATGGAATTCTCAAAATGGGAAACTTTATTTGTGAATTAGGCCTAATCAAACCATAAAAAAAATAAAACTAAAAGACAAAAAATAAAAATCTCACAACAAAGTAAAATAATATTTATTAAACATAAAATGCTCGAATTATATACAACAAAAATAACTAAACATGAAAGGCGAAGAAATAATTAAAACAAATTGTTTTTCCGAAATTAACAATTTCACCCAAACTTCATATTCCAAATCTATACGTTGTGATCAGACCGCCAATTTATGACAAATGATCTTGTTAATATTTGGAAACAACAACGTGATTACCATTTAGGAACATTAACATGATTAGCACCTCATTTTCCAAAGTTAAGCAAATGAAGCGCTCCCTTTTATGCAAAATAAACTTAGATACTAGGTACCTAGATGCATAAAAAGGATAGAATTGCTAAGAAAGTGTTGAATATGATCAGATTAGAACCTTAAGGAAACAAAGTTCTTAAATCACAAACCTTGTGACGTCAGATACGTTGATCACCCCCTTTGATAAGTCGGATTCAAGTATTCAACCAAGAACACAATACGGCACAACAAGAAGCTTTCAGAAATTTTCTTTTAATTAATGAATATTCGTGTTGTCTCCTAATTTTGTAACTCTTCTTATTCATTAACAAGAAAACCTACAGGGAAAAACATTAGATGGAATTCTCAAAATGGGAAAATTTATTTGTGAATTAGGCCTTATCAAACATTAAAAAATAAAAGACTGAAAGACAAAAAATAAAAATCTCACACCTAAATAAAATAATATTTATTAAACATAAAAGGCTCGAATTATATACAACAAAAATAACTAAACATGAAAGGCGAAGAAATAATTAAAACAAATTGTTTTTCCGAAATTAACAATTTCACCCAAACTTCATATTCCAAATCTATACGTTGTGATCAGACCGCCAATTTATGACAAATGATCTTGTTAATATTTGGAAACAACAACGTGATTACCATTTAGGAACATTAACATGATTAGCACCTCATTTTCCAAAGTTAAGCAAATGAAGCGCTCCCTTTTATGCAAAATAAACTTAGATACTAGGTACCTAGATGCATAAAAAGGATAGAATTGCTAAGAAAGTGTTGAATATGATCAGATTAGAACCTTAAGGACACAAAGTCCATAACTCACAAACCTTGTGACTTTAGAAAGGATGAGCACTCCCTTTGATTAGTCTGATGCAAGTAGTCAATCAAGAACACAATACGGCACAACAAGAAGCTTTCAGAAATTTTCTTTTCATTAATGAATATTCGTGTTGTCTTCAAATTTCGTAACTCTTCTTATTAATCAACAAGAAACCCTAGAAGGAAAAACGTTAGATGGAATTCTCAAAATGGGAAACTTTATTTGTGAATTAGGCCTAATCAAACCATAAAAAAAATAAAACTAAAAGACAAAAAATAAAAATCTCACAACAAAGTAAAATAATATTTATTAAACATAAAATGCTCGAATTATATACAACAAAAATAACTAAACATGAAAGGCGAAGAAATAATTAAAAAAAAGTGTTTTTCCATAATTAACAATTTCACCAAAACTTGATATTCCAAATCTATACGTTGTATGGCAAATAATCTTGTGAATATTTGGAAAGAACAACTTGATTACCATTTAGGAACATTAACATGATTAGAACCTCATTTTCCATTATTAAGCAAATGAAGCGCTCCCTTTTATGCAAAATGAACATAGATACTAGGAACCTAGATGCATAAAAAAGATAGAATTACTAAGAAAGTGTTGAAGAAGATCAGATTAGAACCTTAAGGGAACAAAGTTCTTAAATCACAAACTTTGTGACGTCAGATACGTTGATCACCCTCTTTGATAAGTCGGATTCAAGTATTCAACCAAAAACACAATACGGCACAACAAGAAGCTTTCAGAAATTTTCTTTTAATTAATGAATATTCGTGTTGTCTCCTAATTTTGTAACTCTTCTAATTAATTAAAAAAGAAAACCTACAGGGAAAAACATTAGATGGAATTCTCAAAATGGGAAAATTTATTTGTGAATTAGGCCTTATCAAACATTAATAAATAAAAGACTAAAAGACATAAAATAAAAATATCCCAACTAAGTAAAATAATATGTATTAAACATAAAATGGTCAAATTAAATAAAACAAAAATAACTAAACATGAAAGGCGAAGAAATAATTAAAACAAATTGTTTTTCCGAAATTAACAATTTCACCCAAACTTCATATTCCAAATCTATACTTTGCGATCAGACCGCCAATTTATGACAAATGATCTTGTTAATATTTGGAAACAACAACGTGATTACCATTTAGGAACATTAACATGATTAGAAGCTCATTTTCCAAAGTTAAGCAAATGAAGCGCTCCCTTTTATACAAAATAAACTTAGATACTAGGTACCTAGATGCATAAAAAAGATAGAATTGCTAAGAAAGTGTTGAATATGATCAGATTAGAACATTAAGGAGACAAAGTCCTTAACTAACAAACCTTTTGACTTTAGAAAGTATGATCACTCCCTTTGATTAGTCGGATGCAAGTAGTCAATCAAGAACCCAATACGGCACAACAAGAAGCTTTCAGAAATTTTCTTTTCATTAATGAATATTCGTGTTTTCTTCAAATTTCGTAACTCTTCTTATTAATTAACAAGAAACCCTAAAGGGAAAACCTTAGATGGAATTGTCAAAAGGGGAAAATTTATTTGGGAATTTGGCCTTATCAAACATTAAAAAATAAAAGACTAAAAGACATAAAATAAAAATCTCACAACAAAGTAAAATAATATTTATTAAACATAAAAGGCTCGAATTATATAAAACAAAAATAACTAAACATGAAAGGCCCACAAATAATTAAAACAAATTGTTTTTCTGAAATTAACAATTTCACCCAAACTTCTTATTCCAAATCTATACGTTGTGATAAGACCGCCAATTTATGACAAATGATCTTGTTAATATTTGGAAACAACAACTTGATTACCATTGAGGAACATTAGAATGATTAGAACCACATTTTCCAAAGTTAAGCAAATGAAGCACTCCCTTTTATGCAAAATAAACTTATATACTAGGAACCTAGATGCATAAAAAAGATAGAATTGCCAAGAAAGTGTTGAAGAAGATCAGATTAGAACCTTAAGGAAACAAAGTTCTTAAATCACAAACCTTGTGACGTCAGATACGTTGATCACCCCCTTTGATAAGTCGGATTCAAGTATTCAACCAAGAACACAATACGGCACAACAAGAAGCTTTCAGAAATTTTCTTTTAATTAATGAATATTCGTGTTGTCTCCTAATTTTGTAACTCTTCTTATTAATTAACAAGAAAACCTACAGGGAAAAACATTAGATGGAATTCTCAAAATGGGAAAATTTATTTGTGAATTAGGCCTTATCAAACATTAATAAATAAAAGACTAAAAGACATAAAATAAAAATATCACAATTAAGTAAAATAATATGTATTAAACATAAAATGGTCAAATTAAATAAAACAAAAATAACTAAACATGAAAGGCGAAGTAATAATTAAAACAAATTGTTTTTCCGAAATTAACAATTTCACCCAAACTTCATATTCCAAATCTATACGTTGTGATAAGACCGCCAATTTATGACAAATGATCTTGTTAATATTTGGAAACAACAACTTGATTACCATTTAGGAACATTAACATGATTAGAACCTCATTTTCCAAAGTTAAGCAAATGAAGCGCTCCCTTTTATGCAAAATAAACTTAGATACTATGTACCTAGATGCATAAAAAAGATAGAATTGCTTAGAAAGTGTTGAAATTGATCAGATTAGAACCTTAAGGACACAAAGTCCTTAACTCACAAACGTTGTGACTTTAGAAAGGATGATCACTCCCTTTGATTAGTCTGATGCAAGTAGTCAATCAAGAACACAATACGGCACAACAAGAAGCTTTCAGAAATTTTCTTTTCATTAATGAATATTCGTTTTGTCTTCAAATTTCGTAACTCTTCTTATTAATTAACAAGAAACGGTAGAGGAAAAAACATTAGATGGAATTCTCAAAATGGGAAGCTTTATTTGTGAATTAGGCCTAATCAAACCATAAAAAAAATAAAACTAAAAGACAATAAATAAAAATCTCACAGCAAAGTAAAATAATATTTATTAAACATAAAAGGTTGGAATTATATAAAACAAAAATAACTAAACATGAAAGGCACACAAATAATTAAAACAAATTGTTTTTCCGAAATTAACAATTTCACCCAAACTTCATATTCCAAATCTATACGTTGTGATAAGACTTCCAATTTATGAGAAATGATCTTGTTAATATTTGGAAACAACAACTTGATTACCATTTAGGAACATTAACATGATTAGAACCACATTTTCCAAAGTTAAGCAAATGAAGCACTCCCTTTTATGCAAAATAAACTTAGATACTAGGAACCTAGATGCATAAAAAAGATAGAATTGCTAAGAAAGTGTTGAATGTGATCAGATTAGAACCTTAAGGACACAAAGTCCTTAACTCACAAACCTTGTGACTTTAGAGAGGATGATCACTCCCTTTGATTAGTCGGATGAAAGTAGTCAATCAAGAACACAATACGGCACAACACGAAGCTTTCAGAAATGTTCTTTTCATTAATGAATATTCGTGTTGTCTTCAAATTTCGTAACTCTTCTTATTAATTAACAAGAAACCCTAAAGGTAAAACCTTAGATGGAATTGTCAAAAGGGGAAAATTTATTTGTGAATTAGGCCTTATCAAAAATTACAAAATAAAAGACTGAAAGAGATAAAATAAAAATCTCACAACTAAGTAAAATAATATTTATTAAACATAAAAGGGTCAAATTAAATATAAAAAAATAACTAAACATGAAAGGCCAACAAATAATTAAAACAAATTGTTTTTCCGTAATTAACAATTTCACCAAAAGTTCATATTCCAAATCTATACCTTGTTATAAGACCGCCAATTTTTGACAAATAATCTTGTGAATATATGGAAAGACCAACTTGATTACCATTTAGCAACATTAACATGATTAGAACCTCATTTTCCATTATTAAGGAAATGAAGCGCTCCCTTTTATGCAAAAAACACTTGGATACTAGGAACCTATATGAATAAAAAAGATAGAATTGCCTAGAAAGTGTTGAAGAAGATCGGATTAGAACCTTAAGGAAACAAAGTTCTTAAATCACAAACCTTGTGACGTCAGATACGTTGATCACTCCCTTTGATAAGTCGCATTCAAGTATTCAACCAAGAACACAATACGGCACAACAAGAAGCTTTCAGAAATTTTCTTTTAATTAATGAATATTCGTGTTGTCTCCAAATTTTGTAACTCTTCTTTTTAATTAACAAGAAACCCTACAGGGAAAAACATTAGACGGAATTCTCAAAATGGGAAAATTTATTTGTGAATTAGGCCCTATCAAACATTAAAAAATAAAAGACTAAAAGACATAAAATAAAAATATCACAACTAAGTAAAATAATATGTATTAAACATAAAAGGGTCAAATTAAATAAAACAAAAATAACTAAACATGAAAGGCGAAGAAATAATTAAAACAAATTGTTTTTCCGAAATTAACAATTTCACCCAAACATCATATTCCAAATCTATACGTTGTGATAAGACCGCCAATTTATGACAAAAGATCTTGTTAATAATTGGAAACAACAACTTGATTACCATTTAGGAACATTAACATGATTAGAACCTCATTTTCCAAAGTTAAGCAAATGAAGCGCTCCCTTTTATGCAAAATAAACTGGGATACTAGGTACCTAGATGCATAAAAAAGATAGAATTGCTAAGAAAGTGTTAAATATGATCAGATTAGAACCTTAAGGACACAAAGTCCTTAACTCACAAACCTTGTGACTTTAGAAAGGATGATCACTCCCTTTGATTAGTCGGATGCAAGTAGTCAATCAAGAACACAATACGGCACAACTAGAAGCTTTCAGAAATTTTCTTTTCATTAATGAATATTCGTGTTGTCTTCAAATTCCGTAACTCTTCTTATTAATTAACAAGAAACCCTAGATGGAAAAACATTAGATGGAATTCTCAAAATGGGAAAATTTATTTGTGAATTAGGCCTAATGAAACCATAAAAATAATAAAATTAAAAGACAAAAAATAAAAATCTCACAACAAAGTAAAATAATATTTATTAAACATAAAAGGCTCGAATTATATACAACAAAAATAACTAAACATGAAAGGCGAAGAAATAACTAAAACAAATTGTTTTTCCAAAATTAACAATTTCACCCAAACTTCATATTCCAAATCTATACGTTGTGATAAGACCGCCAATTTATGACAAATGATCTTGTTAATATTTGGAAACAACAACTTGATTACCATTTAGGAACATGATGACCAAATCCCCGACAACGGCGCCAAAAACTTGATGACAAAATCCCCGGCAACGGCGCCAAAAACTTGATGACCAAATCCCCGGCAACGGCGCCAAAAACTTGATGAGCGAAAACCGGCATCGCCGATTCTTGCCAATACTTTGGTTTTAATATTTATAAAACTCTCGCAAGTGCACGAATCATTTCGAAGAAAATGATAAGTATACTCCCAAGGTCGATCTAAGGAAGGAATGTATGTGGTTTTTAATTTATTATTCAAACTTCTAAAAACGAAATTAAATCCTAAACATCCTGTCACGATATTTTGGGGTTTTTGTGTTTTTAATCTACTTACATAAAAATAAACATAGATTCAATAAACATTCATGCAAATTTTATCATTTATAATGGCGGAGTATTTATGGATATAATAACTAAGTTAATTATGCTTGCTCATATTATCTAGGTTATTAAAGATATGAATTGATATTTATTGATTCTCCCTTTTTTGTATGAATACCACCTTTGGTGGGGTTAGATATTCTTTGTTAACTAAAAAAATCAATTAACACCTATGGGTGGGGTTGATAACTAATTTGCCTAATTAAATTAATTCCTTTTTCTAAGAGATTGAAAATGAACCATTTAAATGCCACCTTTGGTGGGGTTAGACAGTTTAAACTTTATTCAAGGTGTCCAAATTAAACCTAAGAATTTAGTTATCCGAGTACTAACTTTCAAGTTTTAAAACCACTACCGAAAACATGTTGTCAATACATTTTCAGATAATAATTCTTATAAAAACTTTTGAAATAGAGCTTCACTCTAACTACCGGGCGATTGTACCATCAAATAAAAGAGCACTACTCTAAATCAGACCGGATAACTAAACCTTAAAATCTAATTTTCAGGTTTAAGTTTGTAATGAAAAATAATATATTTCTCTCTAACATTCTTAATATAAAATCATGAATAAAAATAAAATCAATTCATTTTAGAGATTTTTACCTATTTAATATTTCGCAAGCATAACAACGTCATTATTACATCATGTTTACTAAACAGCCAGCACAGTTAAATTTAACCACAGACAAATTAAATATAACATGTAAGAATAAAGCATAAAAATAACTGTAAAGAAAATAAAATCTTTACAGAACTTCGACGCTATTCTCGTTGCTGGAAAAACTCCAAGCGGAATTTGCACTCCCATTTATTGAATAAAAAAGCTAAAATATTACAAAAACATAACTAGTTCTTCCCAAAAAAGGAAGAACTCTAAAACTAAGAGAAATTAACTAAGAAAAGCTAAAAACTAAGAAAACATAAGAAAAACTAAGAAAAACTAAAGAATCCTAAAAATCTAAGAAAAGAGAGAAAAGAATTAATTTGGAGGTGTTTTTAGGTGTGTTTTGAAGTGAAGGGAATGGGGGTATTTATAGGTGAGGATGAAGAGAAAAAATGAGTAAAAAAATGTTAAAAAAATGTAAAAACGCGTATTGGAATTGCTGAGGTCATTAATGACGTCATGCTGACGTTATGGGGGCGGCTGCACGTGAAAAATGGGTGTCGGCGCGCGCGGATGAACAGTACCCGCGCGCATTGTTACGCGGATGAACAGTGCCGCGCGCGCAGCTTGGGGCGGAGCTGGGCGCTGGGGCGCGGCGGCGCGTTTTTATCCTTTTTGACATTTTTGTCCTTTTTGACCCATTTTGTCCAATTTTTCCATACTTGTTGACCTTTCCCCATTTATTTATTAATATATTTGTGATGTATTGCTTACAGTATTCTTCTTTGAGTCTTTAAGTTGCATTTTTAAGCCAAAATACCTGAAAACAATAAAAATACCCGTGATTCCGAAAAAGACAAATTTATATAAATATATGATAAAACATATAAATATATATATTTTTAATCAATTAATGTGCATAAAATCATGGTTATTTTAGTTCTTTTTGAGCACTCATCAGAACATTAACATGAATAGAACCTCATTTCCCAAAGTTAAGCAAATGAAGCGCTCCCTTTTATGCAAAATAAACTTAGATACTAGGTACCTAGATGCATAAAAAAGATAGAATTGCTAAGAAAGTGTTGAATATGATCAGATTAGAACCTTAAGGACACAAAGTCCTTAACTCACAAACCTTGTGACTTTAGAAAGGATGATCACTCCCTTTGATTAGTCGGATGCAAGTAGTCAATCAAGAACACAATACGGCACAACAAGAAGCTTTCAGAAATTTTCTTTTACTTAATGAATATTCATGTTGTATCCAAATTTTGTAACTCTTCTTATTAATTAACAAGAAACCCTAGAGGGAAAAACAATAGATGGAATTCTCAAAATGGGAAAATTTATTTGTGAATTAGGCCTAATCAAACCATAAAAAAATAAAACTAAAAGACAAAAAATAAAAATCTCACAACAAAGTAAAAGAATATTTATTAAACATAAAAGGCTCGAATTATATAAAACAAAAATAACTAAACATGAAAGGCCCACAAATAATTAAAACAAATTGTTTTTCCGAAATTAACAATTTCACCCAAACTTCATATTCCAAATCTATACGTTGTGATAAGACCGCCAATTTATGACAAATGATCTTGTTAATATTTGGAAACAACAACTTGATTACCATTGAGGAACATTAGCATGATTAGAACCACATTTTCCAAAGTTAAGCAAATGAAGCACTCCCTTTTATGCAAAATAAACTTATATACTAGGAACCTAGATGCATAAAAAAGATAGAATTGCTAAGAAAGTGTTGAATATGATCAGATTAGAACCTTAAATACACAAAGTCCTTAACTAACAAACCTTGTGACTTTAGAAAGGATGATCACTCCCTTTGATTAGTCGGATGCAAGTAGTCAATCAAGAACACAATACGGAACAACAAGAAGCTTTCAGAAATTTTCTTTTCATTAATGAATATTCGTGTTGTCTTCAAATTTCGTAACTCTTCTTATTAATTAACAAGAAACGCTAAAGTGAAAACCTTAAATGGAATTGTCAAAAGGGGAAAATTTATTTGTGAATTAGGCCTTATCAAACATTAAAAAATAAAAGACAAAAAGACAAAAAATAAAAATCTCACAACTAAGTAAAAGAATATTTATTAAACATAAAAGGCTCGAATTATATATAACAAAAATAACTAAACATGAAAGGCCCACAAATAATTAAAACAAATTGTTTTTCTGAAATTAACAATTTCACCCAAACTTCATATTGCAAATCTATACGTTGTGATAAGACCGCCAATTTATGACAAATGATCTTGTTAATACTTGGAAACAACAACTTGATTACCATTTAGGAACATTAACATGATTAGAACCTCATTTTCCAAAGTTAAGCAAATGAAGCGCTCCCTTTTAAGCAAAAAAAACTTGGATACTAGGAACCTATATGAATAAAAAAGATAGAATTGCCTAGAAAGTGTTGAAGAAGATCAGATTAGAACCTTAAGGAAACAAAGTTCTTATATCACAAACCTTGTGACATCAGATACGTTGATCACTCCCTTTGATAAGTCGGATTCAAGTATTCAACCAAGAACACAATACGACACAACAAGAAGCTTTCAGAAATTTTCTTTTACTTAATGAATATTCGTGTTGTCTCCAAATTTTATAACTCTTCTTTTTAATTAACAAGAAACCTACAGGGAAAAACATTAGATGGAATTCTCAAAATGGGAAAATTTATTTGTGAATTAGGCCTTATCAAACATTAATAAATAAAAGACTAAAAAACATAAAATAAAAATATCACAACTAAGTAAAATAATATGTATTAAACATAAAAGGGTCAAATTAAATAAAACAAAAATAACTAAACATGAAAGGCGAAGAAATAATTAAAACAAATTGTTTTTCCGAAATTAAAAATTTCACCCAAACTTCATATTCCAAATCTATACGTTGTGATAAGACCGCCAATTTATGACAAATGATCTTGTTAATATTTGGAAACAATTACTTAATTACCATTTAGGAAAATTAACATGATTAGAACCTCATTTTCCAAAGTTAAGCAAATGAAGCGCTCCCTTTTATGCAAAATAAACTTAGATACTATGTACCTAGATGCATAAAAAAAGATAGAATTGCTAAGAAAGTGTTGAATATGATCAGATTAGAACCTTAAGGACACAAAGTCCTTAACTCACAAACCTTGTGACTTTAAAAAGGATGATCACTCCCTTTGATTAGTCGGATGCAAGTAGTCAATCAAGAACACAATACGGCACAACAAGAAGCTTTCAGAAATTTACTTTTCATTAATGAATATTGGTGTTGTCTTCAAATTTGGTAACTCTTCTTATTAATTAACAAGAAACCCTAGAGGGAAAAACAATAGATGGAATTCTCAAAATGGGAAAATTTATTTGTGAATTAGGCCTAATCAAACCATAAAAAAATAAAACTAAAAGACAAAAAATAAAAATCTCACAACAAAGTAAAATAATATTTATTAAACATAAAAGGCTCGAATCATATACAACAAAAATAACTAAACATGAAAGGCGAAGAAATAATTAAAACAAATTGTTTTTCCGAAATTAACAATTTCACCCAAACTTCATATTCCAAATCTATACGTTGTGATAAGACCGCCAATTTATTACAAATGATCTTGTTAATATTTGGAAACAACAACTTGATTACCATATAGGAACATTAACATGATTAGAACCTAATTTTCCAAAGTTAAGCAAATCAAGCGCTCCCTTTTATGCAAAATAAACTTCGATACTCGGAACCTAGATGCATAAAAAAGATTGAATTGCTAAGAAAGTGTTGAATATGATTAGATTAGAACCTTAAGGACACAAAGTCCTTAACTAACAAACCTTGTGACTTTAGATAGGACGATCACTCCCTTTGATTAGTCGGATGCAAGTAGTCAATCAAGAGCACAATACAGCACAAAAAGAAGCTTTCAGAAATTTTCTTTTCATTAATGAATATTCGTGTTGTCTTCAAATTTCAAACTCTTCTTATTAATTAACAAGAAACCCAAAAGGGAAAACCTTAGATGGAATTGTCAAAAGGGAAAAATTTATTTGTGAATTAGGCCTTATCAAACCTTAAAAAATAAAAGACTGAAACACATAAAATAAAAATCTCACAACTAAGTAAAATAATATTTATTAAACATAAAATGGTCAAATTAAATAAAACAAAAATAACTAAACATGAAAAGCCAATAAATAATTAAAACAAATTGTTTTTCCGAAATTAACAATTTCACTCAAACTTCATATTCCAAATCTATACGTCGTGATAAGACTGCCAATTAATGACAAAGGATATTGTGAATATTCGGAAAGAACAACTTGATTACCACTTAAGAACATTGACATGATTAGAAACTCATTTTCCATTATTAAGCAAATGAAGCGCTGCCTTTTATGCAAAATAAACTTAGATACTAGGAACCTATATGAATAAAAAAGATAGAATTCCTAAGAGAGTGTTGAATATGATCATATTAGAACCTTAAGGAAACCAAGTCCGTAACTCACAAACCTTGAGACTTTAGATAGGACGATCACTCCCTGTGATTAGTGAGATGCAAGTATTGAATCAAGAACACAATACGGCACAACAAGAAGCTTTCATAAAATTTCTTTTCATTAATGAATATTCGTGTTGTCTCCAAATTTTGTAACTCTTCTTATTAATTAACAGGAAACCCAAAAGGGAAAACCATAGATGGAATTTTCAAAAGGGGAAAATTTATTTGTGTATTAGGCCTAATCAAACCTTAAAAAATAAAAGACTAAAACACATAAAATAAAAATCTCACAACTAACTAAAATAATATTTATTAAACGTAAAAGGGTCAAATTAAATAAAACAAAAATAACTAAACATGAAAGGCCAACAAAATAATTAAAGTAAATTGTTTTTCCGAAATTAACAATTTCAACCAAACTTCATATTCCAAATTTATACGTTGTGAAAAGACGGCCGATTTATGACAATTGATCTTGTGAATATTTGGAAACAACAACTTGATAACCACTTAGGAACATTAACATGATTAGAACCTCATTTTCCATTATTAAGAAAATGAAGCGCTCCCTTATATGCAAAATAAACTTAGATACTAGGAACATAGATGAATAAAAAAGATAGAATTGCTATGAGAGTGTTGAATATGATCAGATTAGAACCTTAAGGACACAAAGTCCGTAACTCACAGACCTTGTGACTTTAGATAGGACGATCACTCCCTTTGATTAGTCGGATGCAAGTATTCAATCAAGAACACAATACGGCAAACCAAGAAGTTTTCAAAAAATTTCTTTTCATTAATGAATATTTGTGTTGTCTCCAAATTTTGTAACTCTTCTTATTAATGAACAAGAAACCCAAAAGGGAAAACCTTAGATGGAATTGTCAAAAGGGGAAAATTTATTTGTGAATTAGGCCTAATCAAACATTAAAAAATAAAAGACTAAAACACATAAAATAAAAATCTCACAACTAAGTAAAATAATATTTATTAAACATAAAAGGGTCAAATTAAATAAAACAAAAATAACTAAACATGAAAAGCCAACAAATAATTAAAACAAATTTTTTTCCCGAAATTAACAATTTCACTCAAACTTCATATTCGAAATCTATACGTCGTGATAAGACTGCCAATTTATGACAAATGATCTTGTGAATATTCGGAAACAACAACTTGATAACCACTTAGGAACATTAACATGATTAGCACCTCATTTTCCAAAGTTAAGCAAATGAAGCGCTCCCTTTTATGCAAAATAAACTTAGATACTAGGTACCTAGATGCATAAAAAGGATAGAATTGCTAAGAAAGTGTTGAATATGATCAGATTAGAACCTTAAGGACACAAAGTCCATAACTCACAAACCTTGTGACTTTAGAAAGGATGAGCACTCCCTTTGATTAGTCTGATGCAAGTAGTCAATCAAGAACACAATACGGCACAACAAGAAGCTTTCAGAAATTTTCTTTTCATTAATGAATATTCGTGTTGTCTTCAAATTTCGTAACTCTTCTTATTAATCAACAAGAAACCCTAGAAGGAAAAACATTAGATGGAATTCTCAAAATGGGAAACTTTATTTGTGAATTAGGCCTAATCAAACCATAAAAAAAATAAAACTAAAAGACAAAAAATAAAAATCTCACAACAAAGTAAAATAATATTTATTAAACATAAAATGCTCGAATTATATACAACAAAAATAACTAAACATGAAAGGCGAAGAAATAATTAAAAAAAAGTGTTTTTCCGAAATTAACAATTTCACCCAAACATCATATTCGAAATCTATACGTTGTGATAAGACCGCCAATTTAGGACAAATGAAGTTGTTAATATTTGGAAACAACAACTTGATTACCATTTAGGAACATTAACATGATTAGAACCTCATTTTCCAAAGTTAAGCAAATGAAGCGCTCCCTTTTATGCAAAATAAACTTAGATACTAGGTACCTAGATGCATAAAAAAGATAGAATTGCTAAGAAAGTGTTGAATATGATCAGATTAGAACATTAAGGAGACAAAGTCCTTAACTAACAAACCTTTTGACTTTAGAAAGGATGATCACTCCCTTTGATTAGTCGGATGCAAGTAGTCAATCAAGAACCCAATACGGCACAACAAGAAGCTTTCAGAAATTTTCTTTTCATTAATGAATATTCGTGTTTTCTTCAAATTTCGTAACTCTTCTTATTAATTAACAAGAAACCCTAAAGGGAAAACCTTAGATGGAATTGTCAAAAGGGGAAAATTTATTTGTGAATTAGGCCTTATCAAACATTAAAAAATAAAAGGCTAAAAGAAATAAAATAAAAATCTCACAACAAAGTAAAATAATATTTATTAAACATTAAAGGCTCGAATTATATAAAACAAAAATAACTAAACATGAAAGGCCCACAAATAATTAAAACAAATTGTTTTTCCGTAATTAACAATTTTACCAAAACTTGATATTCCAAATCTATACGTTGTATGGCAAACAATCTTGTGAATATGTGGAAAGACAACTTGCTTACCATTTAGGAACATTAACATGATTAGAACCTCATTTTCCATTATTAAGCAAATGATGCGCTCCCTTTTATGCAAAATGAACATAGATACTAGGAACCTAGATGCATAAAAAAGATAGAATTGCTAAGAAAGTGTTGAAGAAGATTAGATTAGAACCTTAAGGAAACAAAGTTCTTAAATCACAAACCTTGTGACGTCAGATACGTTGATCACCCCCTTTGATAAGTCGGATTCAAGTATTCAACCAAGAACACAATACGGCACAACAAGAAGCTTTCAGAAATTTTCTTTTAATTAATGAATATTCGTGTTGTCTCCAAATTTTGTAACTCTTCTTTTTAATTAACAAGAAACCCTACAGGGAAAAACATTAGATGGAATTCTCAAAATGGGAAAATTTATTTGTGAATTAGGCCTTATCAAACATTAAAAAAATAAAAGACTAGAAGACATAAAATAAAAATATCACAACTAAGTAAAATAATATGTATTAAACATAAAAGGGTCAAATTAAATAAAACAAAAATAACTAAACATGAAAGGCGAAGAAATAATTAAAACAAATTGTTTTTCCGAAATTAACAATTTCACCCAAACTTCATATTCCAAATCTATACGTTGTGATAAGACCGCCAATTTATGACAAATGATCTTGTTAATATTTGGAAACAATTACTTGATTACCATTTAGGAAAATTAACATGATTAGAACCTCATTTTCCAAAGTTAAGCAAATGAAGCGCTCCCTTTTATGCAAAATAAACTTAGATACTATGTACCTAGATGCATAAAAAAAGATAGAATTGCTAAGAAAGTGTTGAATATGATCAGATTAGAACCTTAAGGACACAAAGTCCTTAACTCACAAACCTTGTGACTTTAAAAAGGATGATCACTCCCTTTGATTAGTCGGATGCAAGTAGTCAATCAAGAACACAATACGGCACAACAAGAAGCTTTCAGAAATTTACTTTTCATTAATGAATATTGGTGTTGTCTTCAAATTTGGTAACTCTTCTTATTAATTAACAAGAAACCCTAGAGGGAAAAACAATAGATGGAATTCTCAAAATGGGAAAATTTATTTGTGAATTAGGCCTAATCAAACCATAAAAAAATAAAACTAAAAGACAAAAAATAAAAATCTCACAACAAAGTAAAATAATATTTATTAAACATAAAAGGCTCGAATCATATACAACAAAAATAACTAAACATGAAAGGCGAAGAAATAATTAAAACAAATTGTTTTTCCGAAATTAACAATTTCACCCAAACTTCATATTCCAAATCTATACGTTGTGATAAGACCGCCAATTTATTACAAATGATCTTGTTAATATTTGGAAACAACAACTTGATTACCATATAGGAACATTAACATGATTAGAACCTAATTTTCCAAAGTTAAGCAAATCAAGCGCTCCCTTTTATGCAAAATAAACTTCGATACTCGGAACCTAGATGCATAAAAAAGATTGAATTGGTAAGAAAGTGTTGAATATGATTAGATTAGAACCTTAAGGACACAATGTCCTTAACTAACAAACCTTGTGACTTTAGATAGGACGATCACTCCCTTTGATTAGTCGGATGCAAGTAGTCAATCAAGAGCACAATACAGCACAAAAAGAAGCTTTCAGAAATTTTCTTTTCATTAATGAATATTCGTGTTGTCTTCAAATTTCAAACTCTTCTTATTAATTAACAAGAAACCCAAAAGGGAAAACCTTAGATGGAATTGTCAAAAGGGAAAAATTTATTTGTGAATTAGGCCTTATCAAACCTTAAAAAATAAAAGACTGAAACACATAAAATAAAAATCTCACAACTAAGTAAAATAATATTTATTAAACATAAAATGGTCAAATTAAATAAAACAAAAATAACTAAACATGAAAAGCCAATAAATAATTAAAACAAATTGTTTTTCCGAAATTAACAATTTCACTCAAACTTCATATTCCAAATCTATACGTCGTGATAAGACTGCCAATTAATGACAAAGGATATTGTGAATATTCGGAAAGAACAACTTGATTACCACTTAAGAACATTGACATGATTAGAAACTCATTTTCCATTATTAAGCAAATGAAGCGCTGCCTTTTATGCAAAATAACCTTAGATACTAGGAACCTATATGAATAAAAAAGATAAAATTCCTAAGAGAGTGTTGAATATGATCATATTAGAACCTTAAGGAAACCAAGTCCGTAACTCACAAACCTTGAGACTTTAGATAGGACGATCACTCCCTGTGATTAGTGAGATGCAAGTATTGAATCAAGAACACAATACGGCACAACAAGAAGCTTTCATAAAATTTCTTTTCATTAATGAATATTCGTGTTGTCTCCAAATTTTGTAACTCTTCTTATTAATTAACAGGAAACCCAAAAGGGAAAACCATAGATGGAATTTTCAAAAGGGGAAAATTTATTTGTGTATTAGGCCTAATCAAACCTTAAAAAATAAAAGACTAAAACACATAAAATAAAAATCTCACAACTAACTAAAATAATATTTATTAAACGTAAAAGGGTCAAATTAAATAAAACAAAAATAACTAAACATGAAAGGCCAACAAAATAATTAAAATAAATTGTTTTTCCGAAATTAACAATTTCAACCAAACTTCATATTCCAAATTTATACGTTGTGAAAAGACGGCCGATTTATGACAATTGATCTTGTGAATATTTGGAAACAACAACTTGATAACCACTTAGGAACATTAACATGATTAGAACCTCATTTTCCATTATTAAGAAAATGAAGCGCTCCCTTTTTTGCAAAATAAACTTAGATACTAGGAACCTAGATGTATAAAAAAGATATAATTGCTAAGAAAGTGTTGAATATGATCAGATTAGAACCTTAAGGACACAAAGTTCGTAGCTCACAAACCTTGTGACTTTAGATAGGATGATCACTTTCTTTGATTAGTCCGATGCAAGTATTCAATCAAGAATACAATACGGCACAACAAGAAGCTTTCATAAATTTTCTTTTAATTAATGAATATTCGTGTTGTCTCCAAATTTCGTAACTCTTCTTATTAATTAACAAGAAACCCAAAAGGGAACACCTTAGATGGAATTGTCAAAAGGGGAAAATTTATTTGTGAATTAGGCCTAATCAAACCTTAAAAAATAAAAGACTAAGATACATAAAATAAAAATCTCACAACTAAGTAAAATAATATTTATTAAACATAAAAGGGTCAAATTAAATAAAACAAAAATAACTAAACATGAAAGGCCAATAAATAATTAAAACAAATTGTTTTTCCGAAATTAACAATTTCACCCAAACTTCATATTCCAAATTTATTCGTTGTGATAAGACGGCCGATTTATGACAAATAATCTTGTGAATATTTGGAAACAACAGCTTGATAACCACTTAGGAACATTAACATGATTAGAACCTCATTTTCCATTATTAAGCAAATGAAGCGCTCCCTTTTTTGCAAAATAAACTTAGATACTAGGAACCTAGATGTATAAAAAAGATATAATTGCTAAGAAAGTGTTGAATATGATCAGATTAGAACCTTAAGGACACAAAGTTCGTAGCTCACAAACCTTGTGACTTTAGATAGGATGATCACTTTCTTTGATTAGTCCGATGCAAGTATTCAATCAAGAATACAATACGGCACAACAAGAAGCTTTCATAAATTTTCTTTTAATTAATGAATATTCGTGTTGTCTCCAAATTTCGTAACTCTTCTTATTAATTAACAAGAAACCCAAAAGGGAACACCTTAGATGGAATTGTCAAAAGGGGAAAATTTATTTGTGAATTAGGCCTAATCAAACCTTAAAAAATAAAAGACTAAGATACATAAAATAAAAATCTCACAACTAAGTAAAATAATATTTATTAAACATAAAAGGGTCCAATTAAATAAAACCAAAATAACTAAACATGAAAGGCCAACGAATAGTTAAAATAAATTGTTTTTCCGAAATTAACAATTTCACCCAAACTTCATATTCCAAATCTATATGTTGTGATAAGACCGCCAATTTATGACAAATGTTCTGGTGAATATTTGGAAACCACAACTTGATTACCACTTAGTAACATTAACATGATTAGAACTTCATTTTCCATTATTAAGCTAATGAAGCGCTCCTATTTATGCAAAATAAACTTAGATACTAGGAACCTACATGAATAAAAAAGGTAGAATTGCTAAGAAAGTGTTGAATATGATCAGATTAGAACCTTAATGACACCAAGTCTGTAACTCACAAACCTTGTGGCTTTAGATAGGACGATCACTCCCTTTGATTAGTTAGATGCAAGTATTTAATAAAGAAGACAATACGACACAACAAGAAGCTTTCAAAAAAAAATTTTGCATTAATAAATATTCGTGTTGTCTCCAAATTTCGTAACTCTTCTTATTAATTAACAGGAAACCCAAAAGGGAACGCATTAGATGGAATTGTCAAAAGGGGAAAATTTATTTTTGAATTAGGCCTAATCAAACCTTAAAAAATAAAAGACTAAAAGACATAAAATGAAAATCTCACAACTAAGTAAAATAATATTTATTAAACATAAAAGGGTCAAATTAAATAAAACAAAAATAACTAAACATGAAAGGCCATCAAAATAATAAAAACAAATTGTTTTTCCAAAATTAACAATTTCACCCAAACTTCATATTCCACATCTATACGTTGTGATAAGACCGCAAATTTATGACAAATGATCTTGTGAATATTTGGAAACAACAACTTGATTACCACTTAGGAACATTAACATGATTAGAACCTCATTTTCCATTATTAGGCAAATGAAGCGCTCCATTTTATGCCAAATAAACTTAGATACTAGGAACCTAGATGAATAAAAAAGATAGAATTGCTAAGAAAGTGTTGAATATGATCAGATTAGAACCTAAAGGACACCACGTCGGTAAGTCACAAACCTTGTGACTTTAGATAGGACGATCACTCCTTTTGATTAGTCGGATGCAAGTATTGAATAGAGAACCCAATACGGCACAACAAGAACCTTTCAGAAATTTTCTTTTCATTAATGAATATTCGTGTTGTCTCGAAATTTCGTAACTCTTCTTATTAATTAACAGGAAACCCAAAAGGGAACACCTTAGATGGAATTGTCAAAAGCGGAAAATTTATTTTTGAATTAGGCCTAATCAAACCTTAAAAAATAAAAGACTAAAAGACATAAAAGGAAAATCTCACAACTAAGTAAAATAATATTTATTAAACATAAAAGGGTCAAATTAAATAAAACAAAAATAACTAAACATGACACGCCAACAAAATAATTAAAACAAATTGTTTTTCCGAAATTAACAATTTCATCCAAACTGCATATTCCAAATTTATACGTTGTGATAAGACCGCCAATTTATGACAAATGATCTTGTGAATATTTGGAAACCACAACTTGATTACCACTTAGGAACATTAACATGATTAGAACCTCATTTTCCATTATTAGGCAAATGAAGCGCTCCATTTTATGCAAAATAAACTTAGATACTAGGAACCTAGATGAATAAAAAAGATAGAATTGCTAAGAAAGTGTTGAATATGATCAGATTAGAACCTTAAGGACACCATGTCGGTAAGTCACAAACCTTGTGACTTTATATAGGACGATCACTCCTTTTGATTAGTCGGATGCAAGTATTGAATAGAGAACCCAATACGGCACAACAAGAACCTTTCAGAAATTTTCTTTTCATTAATGAATATTCGTGTTGTCTCCAAATTTCGTAACTCTTCTTATTAATTAACAGGAAACCCAAAAGGGAACACCTTAGATGGAATTGTCAAAAGGGGAAAATTTATTTGTGAATTAGGCCTAATCAAACCTTAAAAAATAAAAGACTAAAAGACCTAAAATGAAAATCTCACAACTAAGTAAAATAATATTTATTAAACATAAAAGGGTCAAATTAAATAAAACAAAAATAACCAAACATGAAACGCCAACAAAATAATTAAAACAAATTGTTTTTCCGAAATTAACAATTTCATCCAAACTTCATATTCCAAATTTATACGTTGTGATAAGACGGCCGATTTATGACAAATGATCTTGTGAATACTTGGAATCAACAACTTGATAACCACTTAGGAACATTAAAATGATTAGAACCTCATTTTCCATTATTAAGCAAATGAGGCTCTCCCTTTTAGGCAAAATAAACTTAGATACTAGGAACCTAGATGAATAAAAAAGGTAGAATTGCTAAGAAAGTGTTGAATATGATCAGATTAGAACCTTAAGGACACCAAGTCCGTAACTCACAAACCTTGTGACTTTAGATAGGACGATCACTCCCTTTGATTAGTCAGATGCAAGTATTGAATCAAGAACACAATACTGCATAACAAGAAGCTTTCAGAAAATTTCTTTTCATTAATGACTATTTGTGTTGTCTACAAATTTCGTAACTCTTCTTATTAATTAACCAGAAACCCAAAAGGGAACACCTTAGATGGAATTGTCAAAAGGTGAAAATTTATTTGTGAATTAGGCCTAATCAAACCTTAAAAAATAAAAGACTAAAAGACATAAAATAAAAATCTCATAACTAAGTAAAATAATATTTATTCAACATAAAAGGGTCAAATTAAATAAAACAAAAATAACTAAACATGAAATGCCAACAAAATAATTAAAACAAATTGTTCTTCCGAAATTAACAATTTCATCCAAACTTCATATTCCAAATTTATACGTTGTGCTAAGACGGCCGATTTATGACAAATGTTGTTGTCAATAATTGGAAACAACAACTTGATTACCATTTAGGAACATTAACATGATTAGAACATGATTTTCCATTATTAAGAAAATGAAGCCCTCTCTTTTATGCAAAAAAAACATGGATACTAGGAACCTAGATGAATAAAAAAGATAGAATTGCTAAGAAATTGTTGAATATGATAAGATTAGAACCTTAAGGACACCAAGTCCGTAACTCACAAACTTGTGACTTTAGATAGGACGATCACTCCCTTTGATTTGTCAAATGCAAGTATTGAATCAAGAACACAATACTGCATAACAAGAAGCTTTCAGAAAATTTCTTTTCATTAATGACTATTCGTGTTGTCTACAAATTTCGTAACTCTTCTTATTAATTAACCAGAAACCCAAAAGGGACCACCTTAGATGGAATTCTCAAAAGGGGAAAATTTATTTGTGAATTAGGCCTAATCAAACCTTAAAAAATAAAAGACTAAAAGACATAAAATAAAAATCTAATAACTAAGTAAAATAATATTTATTAAACATAAAAGGGTCAAATTAAATAAAACAAAAATAATTAAACATGAAAGGCCAATAAATAATTAAAACAAATTGTTTTTCCGAAATTTACAATTTCACCCAAATTTCATATTCCAAATCTATACGTTGTGATAAGACCGCCAATTTATGACAAATGATCTTGTTAATATTTGGAAACAACAACTTGATTACCACTTAGGAACATTAACATGATTAGAACCTCATTTTCCATTATTAGGCAAATGAAGGGCTCTTTTTTATGCAAAATAAACTTAGATACTAGGAACCTAGATGAATAAAAAACATAGAATTGCAAAGAAAGTGTTGAATATAATCAGATTAGAACCTTAACGACACCATGTCCTTAAGTCACAAACCTTGTGACTTTAGATAGGACGATCACTCCTTTTGATTAGTCGGATGCAAGTATTTAATAAAGAACCCAATACGGCACAACAAGAACCTTTCAGAAATTTTCTTTTCATTAATGAATATTCGTATTGTCTCCAAATTTTGTAACTCTTCTTATTAATTAACAGGAAACCCAAAAGGGAACACCTTAGATGGAATTGTCAAAAGCGGAAAATTTATTTTTGAATTAGGCCTAATCTAACCTTAAAAAATAAAAGACTAAAAGACATAAAATAAAAATCTCATAACTAAGTAAAATAATATTTATTAAACATAAAAGGGTAAAATTAAATAAAACAAAAATAACTAAACATGAAAGGCCAATAAATAATTAAAACAAATTGTTTTTCCGAAATTTACAATTTCACCCAAACTTCATATTCCAAATCTATACGTTGTGATAAGACCGCCAATTTATGACAAATGATCTTGTTAATATTTGGAAACAACAACTTGATTACCACTTAGGAACATTAACATGATTAGAACCTCATTTTCCATTATTAGGCAAATGAAGGGCTCTTTTTTATGCAAAATAAACTTAGATACTAGGAACCTAGATGAATAAAAAAGATAGAATTGCAAAGAAAGTGTTGAATATAATCAGATTAGAACCTTAACGACACCATGTCCTTAAGTCACAAACCTTGTGACTTTAGATAGGACGATCACTCCTTTTGATTAGTCGGATGCAAGTATTTAATAAAGAACCCAATACGGCACAACAAGAACCTTTCAGAAATTTTTTTTCATTAATGAATATTCGTATTGTCTCCAAATTTTGTAACTCTTCTTATTAATTAACAGGAAACCCAAAAGGGAACACCTTAGATGGAATTGTCAAAAGCGGAAAATTTATTTTTGAATTAGGCCTAATCCAACCTTAAAAAATAAAAGACTAAAAGACATAAAATAAAAATCTCATAACTAAGTAAAATAATATTTATTAAACATAAAAGGGTAAAATTAAATAAAACAAAAATAACTAAACATGAAATGCCAATAAATAATTAAAACAAATTGTTTTTCCGAAATTTACAATTTCACCCAAACATCATATTCCAAATCTATACGTTGTGATATGACCGCCAATTTATGACAAATGATCTTGTTTATATTTGGAAACAACAACTTGATTACCACTTAGGAACATTAACATGATTAGAACCTCATTTTCCATTATTAGGCAAATGAAGGGCTCTTTTTTATGCAAAATAAACTTAGATACTAGGAACCTAGATGAATAAAAAAGATAGAATTGCTAAGAAAGTGTTGAATATGATCAGATTAGAACCTTAAGGACACCATGTCCTTAAGTCACAAACCTTGTGACTTTAGATAGGACGATCACTCATTTTGATTAGTTAGATTCAAGTATTTAATAAAGAACCAAATACGGCACAACAAGAACCTTTCAGAAATTTTCTTTTCATTAATGAATATTCGTGTTGTCTCCAAATTTCGTAACTCTTCTTATTAATTAACAGGAAACCCAAAAGGGAACACCTTAGATGGATGTGTCAAAAGCGGAAAATTTATTTTTGAATTAGGCCTAATCAAACCTTAAAAAATAAAAGACTAAAAGACATAAAATGAAAATCTCACAACTAAGTAAAATAATATTTATTAAACATAAAAGGGTCAAATTAAATAAAACAAAAATAACTAAACATGAAACGCCAACAAAATAATTAAAACAAATTGTTTTTCGAAATTAACAATTTCATCCAAACTTCATATTCCAAATTTATACGTTGTGATAAGACGGCCGATTTATGACAAATGATCTTGGGAATACTTGGAATCAACAACTTGATAACCACTTAGGAACATTAAAATGATTAGAACCTCATTTTCCATTATTAAGCAAATGAGGCTCTCCCTTTTAGGCAAAATAAACTTAGATACTAGGAACCTAGATGAATAAAAAATGTAGAATTGCTAAGAAAGTGTTGAATATGATCAGATGAGAACCTTAAGGACACCAATTCCGTAACTCACAAACCTTGTGACTTTAGATAGGCCGATCACTCCCTTTGATTAGTCAGATGCAGGTATTGAATCAAGAACACAATATTGCATAACAAGAAGCTTTCAGAAAATTTCTTTTCATTAATGACTATTCGTGTTGTCTACAAATTTCGTAACACTTCTTATTAATTAACCAGAAACCCAAAAGGGAACACCTTAGATGGAATTGTCAAAAGGGGAAAATTTATTTGTGAATTAGGCCAAATCAAACCTTAGAAAATAAAAGACTAAAAGACATAAAATAAAAATCTCATAACTAAGTAAAATAATATTTATTAAACATAAAAAGGTCAAATTAAATAAAACAAAAATAACTAAACATGAAAGGCAACAAATAATTAAATCAAATTGTTTTTCCGAAATTAACAATTTCACCCAAACTTCATATTCCAAATGTATACGTTGTGATAAGACGGCCGATTTATGACAAATGTTGTTGTTAATAATTGGAAACAACAACTTGATTACCATTTAGGAACATTAACATGATTAGAACCTCATTTTCCATTATTAAGAAAATGAAGCCCTCCCTTTTATGCAAAAAAAAAACTTGGATACTAGGAACCTAGATGAATAAAAAAGATAGAATTGCTAAGAAAGTGTTGAATATGATCAGATTAGAACCTTAAGGACACCAAGTCCGTAACTCACAAACCTTGTGACTTTAGATAGGACGACCACTCCCTTTGATTAGTCGGATGCAAGTATTTAATAAAGAATCCAATACGGCACAACAAGAACCTTTCAGAAATATTCTTTTCATTAATAAATATTCGTGTTGTCTCCAAATTTTGTAACTCTTCTTATTAATTAACAGGAAACCCAAAAGGGAACACCTTAGATGGAATTGTCAAAAGCGGAAAATTTATTTTTGAATTAGGCCTAATCAAACATTAAAAAATAAAAGACTAAAAGACATAAAATGAAAATCTCACAACTAAGTAAAATAATATTTATTAAACATAAAAGGGTCAAATTAAATAAAACAAAAATAACTAAACATGAAACGCCAACAAAATAATTAAAACAAATTGTTTTTCCTAAATTAACAATTTCATCCAAACTTCATATTCCAAATTTATACGTTGTGATAAGACGGCCGATTTATGACAAATGATCTTGTGAATACTTGGAATCAACAACTTGATAACCACTTAGGAACATTAAAATGATTAGAACCTCATTTTCCATTATTAAGCAAATGAGGCTCTCCCTTTTAGGCAAAATAAACTTAGATACTAGGAACCTAGATGAATAAAAAATGTAGAATTGCTAAGAAAGTGTTGAATATGATCAGATGAGAACCTTAAGGACACCAATTCCGTAACTCACAAACCTTGTGACTTTAGATAGGCCGATCACTCCCTTTGATTAGTCAGATGCAAGTATTGAATCAAGAACACAATATTGCATAACAAAAAGCTTTCAGAAAATTTCTTTTCATTAATGACTATTCGTGTTGTCTACAAATTTCGTAACACTTCTTATTAATTAACCAGAAACCCAAAAGGGAACACCTTAGATGGAATTGTCAAAAGGGGACAATTTATTTGTGAATTAGGCCTAATCAAACCTTAAAAAATAAAAGACTAAAAGACATAAAATAAAAATCTCATAACTAAGTAAAATAATATTTATTAAACATAAAAAGGTCAAATTAAAAAAAACAAAAATAACTAAACATGAAAGGCAACAAATAATTAAATCAAATTGTTTTTCCGAAATTAACAATTTCACCCAAACATCATATTCCAAATGTATACGTTGTGATAAGACGGCCGATTTATGACAAATGTTGTTGTTAATAATTGGAAACAACAACTTGATTACCATTTAGGAACATTAACATGATTAGAACCTCATTTTCCATTATTAGGCAAATGAAGGGCTCTTTTTTATGCAAAATAAACTTAGATACTAGGAACCTAGATGAATAAAAAAGATAGAATTGCTAAGAAAGTGTTGAATATGATCAGATTAGAACCTTAAGGACACCATCTCCTTAAGTCACAAACCTTGTGACTTTAGATAGGACGATCACTCCTTTTGATTAGTCAGATGCAAGTATTTAATAAAGAACCCAATACGGCACAACAAGAACCTTTCAGAAATTTTCTTTTCATTAATGAATATTCGTGTTGTCTCCAAATTTCGTAACTCTTCTTATTAATTAACAGGAAACCCAAAAGGGAACACCTTAGATGGAATTGTCAAAAGCGGAAAATTTATTTTTGAATTAGGTCTAATCAAACCTTAAAAAATAAAAGACTAAAAGACATAAAATGAAAATCTCACAACTAAGTAAAATAATATTTATTAAACATAAAAGGGTCAAATTAAATAAAACAAAAATAACTAAACATTAAACGCCAACAAAATAATTAAAACAAATTGTTTTTCGAAATTAACAATTTCATCCAAACTTCGTATTCCAAATTTATACGTTGTGATAAGACGGCCGATTTATGACAAATGATCTTGTGAATACTTGGAATCAACAACTTGATAACCATTGAGGAACATTAAAATGATTAGAACCTCATTTTCCATTATTAAGCAAATGAGGCTCTCCCTTTTAGGCAAAATAAACTTAGATACTAGGAACCTAGATGAATAAAAAAGGTAGAATTGCTAAGAAAGTGTTGAATATGATCAGATGAGAACCTTAAGGACACCAATTCCGTAACTCACAAACCTTGTGACTTTAGATAGGCCGATCACTCCCTTTGATTAGTCAGATGCAAGTATTGAATCAAGAACACAATATTGCATAACAAGAAGCTTTCAGAAAATTTCTTTTCATTAATGACTATTCGTGTTGTCTACAAATTTCGTAACACTTCTTATTAATTAACCAGAAACCCAAAAGGGAACACCTTAGATGGAATTGTCAAAAGGGGAAAATTTATTTGTGAATTAGGCCAAATCAAACCTTAAAAAATAAAAGACTAAAAGACATAAAATAAAAATCTCATAACTAAGTTAAATAATATTTATTAAACATAAAAAGGTCAAATTAAATAAAACAAAAATAACTAAACATGAAAGGCAACAAATAATTAAATCAAATTGTTTTTCCGAAATTAACAATTTCACCCAAACTTCATATTCCAAATGTATACGTTGTGATAAGACGGCCGATTTATGGCAAATGATCTTGTGAATACTTGGAATCAACAACTTGATAACCACTTAGGAACATTAAAATGATTAGAACCTCATTTTCCATTATTAAGCAAATGAGGCGCTCCCTTTTAGGCAAAATAAACTTAGATACTAGGAACCTAGATGAATAAAAAAGGTAGAATTGCTAAGAAAGTGTTGAATATGATCAGATTAGAACCTTAAGGACACCAAGTCCGTAACTCACAAACCTTGTGACTTTAGATAGGACGACCACTCCCTTTGATTAGTCGGATGCAAGTATTTAATAAAGAACCCAATACGGCACAACAAGAACCTTTCAGAAATTTTCTTTTCATTAATGAATATTCGTGTTGTCTCCAAATTTCGTAACTCTTCTTATTAATTAACAGGAAACCCAAAAGGGAACACCTAAGATGGAATTGTCAAAAGCGGAAAATTTATTTTTGAATTAGGCCTAATCAAACCTTAAAAAATAAAAGACTAAAAGACATAAAATGAAAATCTCACAACTAAGTAAAATAATATTTATTAAACATAAAAGGGTCAAATTAAATAAAACAAAAATAACTAAACATGAAACGCCAACAAAATAATTAAAACAAATTGTTTTTCCGAAATTAACAATTTCATCCAAACTTCATATTCCAAATTTATACGTTGTGATAAGACCGCCAATTTATGACAAATGATCTTGTGAATATTTGGAAACCACAACTTGATTACCACTTAGGAACATTAACATGATTAGAACCTCATTTTCCATTATTAGGCGAATGAAGCTCTCCATTTTATGCAAAATAAACTTAGATACTAGGAACCTAGATGAATAAAAAAGATAGAATTGCAAAGAAAGTGTTGAATATAATCAGATTAGAACCTTAACGACACCATGTCCTTAAGTCACAAACCTTGTGACTTTAGATAGGACGATCACTCCTTTTGATTAGTCGGATGCAAGTATTGAATAGAGAACCCAATACGGCACAACAAGAACCTTTCAGAAATTTTCTTTTCATTAATGAATTTTCGTGTTGTCTCCAAATTTCGTAACTCTTCTTATTAATTAACAGGAAACCCAAAAGGGAAGACCTTAGATGGAATTGTCAAAAGTGGAAAATTTATTTTTGAATTAGGCCTAATCAAACCTTAAAAAATAAAAGACTAAAAGACATAAAATGAAAATCTCACAACTAAGTAAAATAAAATTTATTAAACATAAAAGGGTCAAATTAAATAAAACAAAAATAACTAAACATGAAAGGCCAACGAATAATTAAAACAAATTGTTTTTCCGAAATTAACAATTTCACCCAAACTTCATATTCCAAATCTATATGTTGTGATAAGACCGCCAATTTATGAAAAATGATCTTGTGAATATTTGGAAACAACAACTTGATTACCACTTAGTAACATTAACATGATTAGAACCTCATTTTCCATTATTAAGCTAATGAAGCGCTCCCATTTATGCAAAATAAACTTAGATACTAGGAACCTAGATGAATAAAAAAGGTAGAATTGCTAAGAAAGTGTTGAATATGATCAGATTAGAACCTTAAGGACACAAAGTCCGTAACGCACAAACCTTGTGACTTTAGATAGGACGATCACTCTCTTTGATTAGTCAGATGCAAGTATTGAATCAAGAACACAATATTGCATAACAAGAAGCTTTCAGAAAATTTCTTTTCATTAATGACTATTCGTGTTGTCTCCAAATTTCGTAACTCTTCTTATTAATTAACAGGAAACCCAAAAGGGAACACCTTAGATGGAATTCTCAAAAGCGGAAAATTTATTTTTGAATTAGGCCTAATCAAACCTTAAAAAATAAAAGACTAAAAGACATAAAATGAAAATCTCACAACTAAGTAAAATAATATTTATTAAACATAAAAGGTTCAAATTAAATAAAACAAAAATAACTAAACATGAAAGGCAACAAATAATTAAATCAAATTGTTTTTCCGAAATTAACAATTTCACCCAATCTTCATATTCCAAATGTATACGTTGTGATAAGACGGCCGATTTATGACAAATGATCTTGTGAATACTTGGAATTAACAACTTGATAACCACTTAGGAACATTAAAATGATTAGAACCTCTTTTTCCATTATTAAGCAAATGAGGCTCTCTCTTTTAGGCAAAATAAACTTAGATACTAGGAACCTAGATGAATAAAAAAGGTAGAATTGCTAAGAAAGTGTTGAATATGATCATATTAGAACCTTAAGGACACCAAGTCCGTAACTCACAAACCTTGTGACTTTAGATAGGACGATCACTCCCTTTGATTAGTCAGATGCAAGTATTGAATCAAGAACACAATATTGCATAACAAGAAGCTTTCAGAAAATTTCTTTTCATTAATGAGTATTCGTGTTGTCTCCAAATTTCGTAACTCTTCTTATTAATTAAAAGGAAACCCAAAAGGGAACACCTTAGATGGAATTCTCAAAAGCGGAAAATTTATTTTTGAATTAGGCCTAATCAAACCTTAAAAAATAAAAGACTAAAAGACATAAAATAAAAATCTCATAATTAAGTAAAATAATATTTATTAAACATAAAAGGGTCAAATTAAATAAAACAAAAATAACTAAACATAAAAGGCCAATAAATAATTAAAACAAATTGTTTTTCCGAAATTTACAATTTCACCAAAACTTCATATTCCAAATGTATACGTTGTGATAAGACGGCCGATTTATGACAAATGTTGTTGTTAATAATTGGAAACAACAACTTGATTACCATTTAGGAACATTAACATGATTAGAACCTCATTTTCCATTATTAAGAAAATGAACCCCTCCCTTTTATGCAAAAAAAAACTTGGATACTAGGAACCTAGATGAATAAAAAAGATAGAATTGCTAAGAAAGTGTTGAATATGATCAGATTAGAACCTTAAGGACACCAAGTCCGTAACTCACAAACCTTGTGACTTTAGATAGGACGATCACTCCCTTTGATTAGTCGGATGCAAGTATTTAATATAGAACCCAATACGGCACAACAAGAACCTTTCAGAAATTTTCTTTTCATTAATGAATATTCGTGTTGTCTCCAAATTTCGTAACTCTTGTTATTAATTAATAGGAAACCCAAAAGGGAACACCTTAGATGGAATTCTCAAAAGCGGAAAATTTATTTTTGAATTAGGCCTAATCAAACCTTAAAAAATAAAAGACTAAAACACATAAAATGAGAATCTCAAAACTAAGTAAAATAATATTTATTAAACATAAAAGGGTCAAATTAAATAAAACAAAAATAACTAAACATGAAATGCCAACAAAATAATTAAAACAAATTGTTTTTCCGAAATTAACAATTTCATCCAAACTTCATATTCCAAATTTATACGTTGTGATAAGACGGCCGATTTATGACAAATGATCTTGTGAATACTTGGAATCAACAACTTGATAACCACTTAGGAACATTAAAATGATTAGAACCTCATTTTCCATTATTAAGCAAATGAGGCTCTCCCTTTTAGGCAAAATAAACTTAGATACTAGGAACCTAGATGAATAAAAAAGGTAGAATTGCTAAGAAAGTGTTGAATATGATCAGATTAGAACCTTAAGGACACAAAGTTCGTAAGTCACAAACCTTGTGACTTTAGATAGGATGATCACTCTGTTTGATTAGTCCGATGCAAGTATTCAATCAAGAATACAATATGGCACAACAAGAAGCTTTCAGAAATTTTCTTTTAATTAATAAATATTCGTGTTGTCTCCAAATTTCGTAACTCTTCTTATTAATTAACAAGAAACCCAAAAGGGAACACCTTAGATGGAATTGTCAAAAGGGGAAAATTTATTTGTGAATTAGGCCTAATCAAACCTTAAAAATTAAAGACTAAAGGACATAAAATAAAAATGTCATAACTAAGTAAAATAATATTTATTAAACATAAAGGGTCAAATTAAATAAAACAAAAATAACTAAACATGAAAGGCAACAAATAATTAAAACAAATTGTTTTTCCGAAATTAACAATTTCACCCAAACTTCATATTCCAAATGTATACGTTGTGATAAGACGGCCGATTTATGACAAATGTTGTTGTTAATAATTGGAAACAACAACTTGATTACCATTTAGGAACATTAACATGATTAGAACCTCATTTTCCATTATTAAGAAAATGAAGCCCTCCCTTTTATGCAAAAAAACTTGGATACTAGGAACCTAGATGAATAAAAAAGAAAGAATTGCTAAGAAAGTGTTGAATATGATCAGATTAGAACCTTAAGGACACCAAGTCCGTAACTCACAAACCTTGTGACTTTAGATAGGACGATCACTCCCTTTGATTAGTCAGATGCAAGTATTGAATCAAGAACACAATACTGCATAACAAGAAGCTTTCAGAAAATTTCTTTTCATTAATGACTATTCGTGTTGTCTACAAATTTCGTAACTCTTCTTATTAATTAACCAGAATCCCAAAAGGGAACACCTTAGATGGAATTGTCAAAAGGGGAAAATTTATTTGTGAATTAGGCCTAATCAAACATTAAAAAATTAAAAGACTAAGAGACATAAAATAAATATCTCATAACTAAGTAAAATAATATTTATTAAACATAAAAGGGTCAAATTAAATAAAACAAAAATACGTAAACATGGAACGCCAACAAAATAATTAAAACAAATTGTTTTTCCGAAATTAACAATTTCATCCAAACTTCATATTCCAAATGTATACGTTGTGATAAGACGGCCGATTTATGACAAATGATCTTGTGAATACTTGGAATCAACAACTTGATAACCACTTAGGAACATTAAAATGATTAGAACCTCATTTTCCATTATTAAGCAAATGAGGCTCTCCCTTTTATGCAAAAAAAACTTGGATACTAGGATCCTAGACGAATAAAAAAGATAGAATTGCTAAGAAAGTGTTGAATATGATCAGATTAGAACCTTAAGGACACCAAGTCTATAACTCACAAACCTTGTGACTTTAGATAGGACGATCACTCCCTTTGATTAGTCAGATGCAAGTATTGAATCAAGAACACAATACTGCATAACAAGAAGCTTTCAGAAAATTTCTTTTCATTAATGACTATTCGCGTTGTCTACAAATTTCGTAACTCTTCTTATTAATTAAAAAGAAACCCAAAAGGTAACATCTTAGATGGAATTGTCGAAAGGGGAAAATTTATTTGAGAATTAGGCCTAATCAAACCTTAAAAAATAAAAGACTAAAAGACATAAAATAAAAATCTCATAACTAAGAAAAATAATATTTATTAAACATAAAAGGGTCAAATTAAATAAAACAAAAATAACTAAACATGAAAGGCCAATAAATAATTAAAACAAATTGTTTTTCCGAAATTAACAATTTCATCCAAACTTCATATTCCAAATGTATACGTTGTGATAAGACGGCCGATTTATGACAAATGATATTGTGAATACTTGGAATCAACAACTTGATAACCACTTAGGAACATTAAAATGATTAGAACCTCATTTTCCATTATTAAGCAAATGAGGCTCTCCCTTTTAGGCAAAATGAACTTAGATACTAGGAACCTAGAGGAATAAAAAAGGTAGAATTGCTAAGAAAGTGTTGAATATGATCAGATTAGAACCTTAAGGACACAAAGTTCGTAAGTCACAATCCTTGTGACTTTAGATAGGATGATCACTTTGTTTGATTAGTCCGATGCAAGTATTCAATCAAGAATACAATACGGCACAACAAGAAGCTTTCAGAAATTTTCTTTTGATTAATTAATATTCGTGTGTTCTCCAAATTTCGTAACTCTTCTTATTAATTAACAAGAAACCCAAAAGGGAACACCTTAGATGGAATTGTCAAAAGGGGAAAATATATTTGTGAATTAGGCCTAATCAAACCTTAAAAAATAAAAGATTAAAGGACATAAAATAAAAATCTCATAACTAAGTAAAATAATATTTATTAAACATAAAAGGGAGAAATTAAATAAAACAAAAATAACTAAACATGAAAGGCAACAAATAATTAAAACAAATTGTTTTTCCGAAATTAACAATTTCACCCAAACTTCATATTCCAAATGTATACGTTGTGATAAGACGGCCGATTTATGACAAATGTTGTTGTTAATAATTGGAAACAACAACTTGATTACCATTTAGGAACATTAACATGATTAGAACCTCATTTTCCATTATTAAGAAAATGAAGCCCTACCTTTTATGCAAAAAAAACTTGGATACTAGGATCCTAGACAAATAAAAAAGATAGAATTGCTAAGAAAGTGTTGAATATGATCAGATTAGAACCTTAAGGACACAAAGTCCGTAACGCACAAACCTTGTGACTTTAGATAGGATGATCACTCTCTTTGATAAGTCGGATGCAAGTATTTAGTAAAGAACACAATACGGCACAACAAGAAGCTTTCAGAAATTTTCTTTTCATTAATGAATATTCGTGTTGTCTCCAAATTTCGTAATCTTCTTATTAATTAACAGGAAATCCAAAACGGAATGCCTTAGATGGAATTGTCAAAAGGGGAAAATTTATTTGTGAATTAGGCCTAATCAAACCTTAAAAAATAAAAGACTAAAAGACATAAAATAAAAATGTCATAACTAAGTAAAATAATATTTATTAAACATAAAAGGGTCAAATTAAATAAAACAAAAATAACTAAACATGAAAGGCCAATAAATAATTAAAACAAATTGTTTTTCCGAAATTAACAATTTCACCCAAACTTCATATTCCAAATTTATTCGTTGTGATAAGACGGCCGATTTATGACAAATAATCTTGTGAATATTTGGAAACAACAGCTTGATAACCACTTAGGAACATTAACATGATTAGAACCTCATTTTCCATTATTAAGCAAATGAAGCGCTCCCTTTTATGCAAAAAAAACTTGGATACTAGGAACCTAGATGAATAAAAAAGAAAGAATTGCTAAGAAAGTGTTGAATATGATCAGATTAGAACCTTAAGGACACCAAGTCCGTAACTCACAAACCTTGTGACTTTAGATAGGACGATCACTCCCTTTGATTAGTCAGATGCAAGTATTGAATCAAGAACACAATACTGCATAACAAGAAGCTTTCAGAAAATTTCTTTTCATTAATGACTATTCGTGTTGTCTACAAATTTCGTAACTCTTCTTATTAATTAACAAGAAACCCAAAAGGGAACACCTTAGATGGAATTGTCAAAAGGGGAAAATATATTTGTGAATTAGGCCTAATCAAACCTTAAAAAATAAAAGATTAAAGGACATAAAATAAAAATCTCATAACTAAGTAAAATAATATTTATTAAACTTAAAAGGGACAAATTAAATAAAACAAAAATAACTAAACATGAAAGGCAACAAATAATTAAAACAAATTGTTTTTCCGAAATTAACAATTTCACCCAAACTTCATATTCCAAATGTATACGTTGTGATAAGACGGCCGATTTATGACAAATGTTGTTGTTAATAATTGGAAACAACAACTTGATTACCATTTAGGAACATTAACATGATTAGAACCTCATTTTCCATTATTAAGAAAATGAAGCCCTACCTTTTATGCAAAAAAAACTTGGATACTAGGATCCTAGACGAATAAAAAAGATAGAATTGCTAAGAAAGTGTTGAATATGATCAGATTAGAACCTTAAGGACACCAAGTCTGTAACTCACAAACCTTGTGACTTTAGATAGGACGATCACTCCCTTTGATTAGTCAGATGCAAGTATTGAATCAAGAACACAATACTGCATAACAAGAAGCTTTCAGAAAATTTCTTTTCATTAATGACTATTCGCGTTGTCTACAAATTTCGTAACTCTTCTTATTAATTAACCAGAAACCCAAAAGGTAACACCTTAGATGGAATTGTCGAAAGGGGAAAATTTATTTGTGAATTAGGCCTAATCAAACATTAAAAAATAAAAGACTAAAAGACATAAAATAAAAATCTCATAACTAAGAAAAATAATATTTATTAAACATAAAAGGGTCAAATTCAATAAAACAAAAATAACTAAACATGAAAGGCCAATAAATAATTAAAACAAATTGTTTTTCCGAAATTAACAATTTCATCCAAACTTCATATTCCAAATGTATACGTTGTGATAAGACGGCCGATTTATGACAAATGATCTTGTGAATACTTGGAATCAACAACTTGATAACCACTTAGGAACATTAAAATGATTAGAACCTCATTTTCCATTATTAAGCAAATGAGGCTCTCCCTTTTAGGCAAAATAAACTTAGATACTAGGAACCTAGATGAATAAAAAAGGTAGAATTGCTAAGAAAGTGTTGAATATGATCAGATTAGAACCTTAAGGACACAAAGTTCGTAAGTCACAAACCTTGTGACTTTAGATAGGATGATCACTTTGTTTGATTAGTCCGATGCAAGTATTCAATCAAGAATACAATACGGCACAACAAGAAGCTTTCAGAAATTTTCTTTTGATTAATTAATATTCGTGTGTTCTCCAAATTTCGTAACTCTTTTATTAATTAACAAGAAACCCAAAAGGGAACACCTTAGATGGAATTGTCAAAAGGGGAAAATATATTTGTGAATTAGGCCTAATCAAACCTTAAAAAATAAAAGATTAAAGGACATAAAATAAAAATCTCATAACTAAGTAAAATAATATTTATTAAACATAAAAGGGACAAATTAAATAAAACAAAAATAACTAAACGTGAAAGGCAACAAATAATTAAAACAAATTGTTTTTCCGAAATTAACAATTTCACCCAAACTTCATATTTCAAATGTATACGTTGTGATAAGACGGCCGATTTATGACAAATGTGGTTGTTAATAATTGGAAACAACAACTTGGTTACCATTTAGGAACATTAACATGATTAGAACCTCATTTTCCATTATTAAGAAAATGAAGCCCTACCTTTTATGCAAAAAAAACTTGGATACTAGGATCCTAGACGAATAAAAAAGATAGAATTGCTAAGAAAGTGTTGAATATGATCAGATTAGAACCTTAAGGACACCAAGTCTGTAACTCACAAACCTTGTGACTTTAGATAGGACGATCACTCCCTTTGATTAGTCAGATGCAAGTATTGAATCAAGAACACAATACTGCATAACAAGAAGCTTTCAGAAAATTTCTTTTCATTAATGACTATTCGCGTTGTCTACAAATTTCGTAACTCTTCTTATTAATTAACCAGAAACCCAAAAGGTAACACCTTAGATGGAATTGTCGAAAGGGGAAAATTTATTTGTGAATTAGGCCTAATCAAACCTTAAAAAATAAAAGACTAAAAGACATAAAATAAAAATCTCATAACTAAGAAAAATAATATTTATTAAACATAAAAGGGTCAAATTCAATAAAACAAAAATAACTAAACATGAAAGGCCAATAAATAATTAAAACAAATTGTTTTTCCGAAATTAACAATTTCATCCAAACTTCATATTCCAAATGTATACGTTGTGATAAGACGGCCGATTCATGACAAATGATCTTGTGAATACTTGGAATCAACAACTTGATAACCACTTAGGAACATTAAAATGATTAGAACCTCATTTTCCATTATTAAGCAAATGAGGCTCTCCCTTTTAGGCAAAATAAACTTAGATACTAGGAACCTAGATGAATAAAAAAGGTAGAATTGCTAAGAAAGTGTTGAATATGATCAGATTAGAACCTTAAGGACACAAAGTTCGTAAGTCACAAACCTTGTGACTTTAGATAGGATGATCACTCTGTTTGATTAGTCCGATGCAAGTATTCAATCAAGAATACAATATGGCACAACAAGAAGCTTTCAGAAATTTTCTTTTAATTAATAAATATTCGTGTTGTCTCCAAATTTCGTAACTCTTCTTATTAATTAACAAGAAACCCAAAAGGGAACACCTTAGATGGAATTGTCAAAAGGGGAAAATTTATTTGTGAATTAGGCCTAATCAAACCTTAAAAATTAAAGACTAAAGGACATAAAATAAAAATGTCATAACTAAGTAAAATAATATTTATTAAACATAAAGGGTCAAATTAAATAAAACAAAAATAACTAAACATGAAAGGCAACAAATAATTAAAACAAATTGTTTTTCCGAAATTAACAATTTCACCCAAACTTCATATTCCAAATGTATACGTTGTGATAAGACGGCCGATTTATGACAAATGTTGTTGTTAATAATTGGAAACAACAACTTGATTACCATTTAGGAACATTAACATGATTAGAACCTCATTTTCCATTATTAAGAAAATGAAGCCCTCCCTTTTATGCAAAAAAAACTTGGATACTAGGAACCTAGATGAATAAAAAAGAAAGAATTGCTAAGAAAGTGTTGAATATGATCAGATTAGAACCTTAAGGACACCAAGTCCGTAACTCACAAACCTTGTGACTTTAGATAGGACGATCACTCCCTTTGATTAGTCAGATGCAAGTATTGAATCAAGAACACAATACTGCATAACAAGAAGCTTTCAGAAAATTTCTTTTCATTAATGACTATTCGTGTTGTCTACAAATTTCGTAACTCTTCTTATTAATTAACAAGAAACCCAAAAGGGAACACCTTAGATGGAATTGTCAAAAGGGGAAAATATATTTGTGAATTAGGCCTAATCAAACCTTAAAAAATAAAAGATTAAAGGACATAAAATAAAAATCTCATAACTAAGTAAAATAATATTTATTAAACTTAAAAGGGACAAATTAAATAAAACAAAAATAACTAAACATGAAAGGCAACAAATAATTAAAACAAATTGTTTTTCCGAAATTAACAATTTCACCCAAACTTCATATTCCAAATGTATACGTTGTGATAAGACGGCCGATTTATGACAAATGTTGTTGTTAATAATTGGAAACAACAACTTGATTACCATTTAGGAACATTAACATGATTAGAACCTCATTTTCCATTATTAAGAAAATGAAGCCCTCCCTTTTATGCAAAAAAACTTGGATACTAGGAACCTAGATGAATAAAAAAGAAAGAATTGCTAAGAAAGTGTTGAATATGATCAGATTAGAACCTTAAGGACACCAAGTCCGTAACTCACAAACCTTGTGACTTTAGATAGGACGATCACTCCCTTTGATTAGTCAGATGCAAGTATTGAATCAAGAACACAATACTGCATAACAAGAAGCTTTCAGAAAATTTCTTTTCATTAATGACTATTCGTGTTGTCTACAAATTTCGTAACTCTTCTTATTAATTAACCAGAATCCCAAAAGGGAACACCTTAGATGGAATTGTCAAAAGGGGAAAATTTATTTGTGAATTAGGCCTAATCAAACATTAAAAAATTAAAAGACTAAGAGACATAAAATAAATATCTCATAACTAAGTAAAATAATATTTATTAAACATAAAAGGGTCAAATTAAATAAAACAAAAATACGTAAACATGGAACGCCAACAAAATAATTAAAACAAATTGTTTTTCCGAAATTAACAATTTCATCCAAACTTCATATTCCAAATGTATACGTTGTGATAAGACGGCCGATTTATGACAAATGATCTTGTGAATACTTGGAATCAACAACTTGATAACCACTTAGGAACATTAAAATGATTAGAACCTCATTTTCCATTATTAAGCAAATGAGGCTCTCCCTTTTATGCAAAAAAAACTTGGATACTAGGATCCTAGACGAATAAAAAAGATAGAATTGCTAAGAAAGTGTTGAATATGATCAGATTAGAACCTTAAGGACACCAAGTCTATAACTCACAAACCTTGTGACTTTAGATAGGACGATCACTCCCTTTGATTAGTCAGATGCAAGTATTGAATCAAGAACACAATACTGCATAACAAGAAGCTTTCAGAAAATTTCTTTTCATTAATGACTATTCGCGTTGTCTACAAATTTCGTAACTCTTCTTATTAATTAAAAAGAAACCCAAAAGGTAACATCTTAGATGGAATTGTCGAAAGGGGAAAATTTATTTGAGAATTAGGCCTAATCAAACCTTAAAAAATAAAAGACTAAAAGACATAAAATAAAAATCTCATAACTAAGAAAAATAATATTTATTAAACATAAAAGGGTCAAATTAAATAAAACAAAAATAACTAAACATGAAAGGCCAATAAATAATTAAAACAAATTGTTTTTCCGAAATTAACAATTTCATCCAAACTTCATATTCCAAATGTATACGTTGTGATAAGACGGCCGATTTATGACAAATGATATTGTGAATACTTGGAATCAACAACTTGATAACCACTTAGGAACATTAAAATGATTAGAACCTCATTTTCCATTATTAAGCAAATGAGGCTCTCCCTTTTAGGCAAAATGAACTTAGATACTAGGAACCTAGAGGAATAAAAAAGGTAGAATTGCTAAGAAAGTGTTGAATATGATCAGATTAGAACCTTAAGGACACAAAGTTCGTAAGTCACAATCCTTGTGACTTTAGATAGGATGATCACTTTGTTTGATTAGTCCGATGCAAGTATTCAATCAAGAATACAATACGGCACAACAAGAAGCTTTCAGAAATTTTCTTTTGATTAATTAATATTCGTGTGTTCTCCAAATTTCGTAACTCTTCTTATTAATTAACAAGAAACCCAAAAGGGAACACCTTAGATGGAATTGTCAAAAGGGGAAAATATATTTGTGAATTAGGCCTAATCAAACCTTAAAAAATAAAAGATTAAAGGACATAAAATAAAAATCTCATAACTAAGTAAAATAATATTTATTAAACATAAAAGGGAGAAATTAAATAAAACAAAAATAACTAAACATGAAAGGCAACAAATAATTAAAACAAATTGTTTTTCCGAAATTAACAATTTCACCCAAACTTCATATTCCAAATGTATACGTTGTGATAAGACGGCCGATTTATGACAAATGTTGTTGTTAATAATTGGAAACAACAACTTGATTACCATTTAGGAACATTAACATGATTAGAACCTCATTTTCCATTATTAAGAAAATGAAGCCCTACCTTTTATGCAAAAAAAACTTGGATACTAGGATCCTAGACAAATAAAAAAGATAGAATTGCTAAGAAAGTGTTGAATATGATCAGATTAGAACCTTAAGGACACAAAGTCCGTAACGCACAAACCTTGTGACTTTAGATAGGATGATCACTCTCTTTGATAAGTCGGATGCAAGTATTTAGTAAAGAACACAATACGGCACAACAAGAAGCTTTCAGAAATTTTCTTTTCATTAATGAATATTCGTGTTGTCTCCAAATTTCGTAATCTTCTTATTAATTAACAGGAAATCCAAAACGGAATGCCTTAGATGGAATTGTCAAAAGGGGAAAATTTATTTGTGAATTAGGCCTAATCAAACCTTAAAAAATAAAAGACTAAAAGACATAAAATAAAAATGTCATAACTAAGTAAAATAATATTTATTAAACATAAAAGGGTCAAATTAAATAAAACAAAAATAACTAAACATGAAAGGCCAATAAATAATTAAAACAAATTGTTTTTCCGAAATTAACAATTTCACCCAAACTTCATATTCCAAATTTATTCGTTGTGATAAGACGGCCGATTTATGACAAATAATCTTGTGAATATTTGGAAACAACAGCTTGATAACCACTTAGGAACATTAACATGATTAGAACCTCATTTTCCATTATTAAGCAAATGAAGCGCTCCCTTTTATGCAAAAAAAACTTGGATACTAGGAACCTAGATGAATAAAAAAGAAAGAATTGCTAAGAAAGTGTTGAATATGATCAGATTAGAACCTTAAGGACACCAAGTCCGTAACTCACAAACCTTGTGACTTTAGATAGGACGATCACTCCCTTTGATTAGTCAGATGCAAGTATTGAATCAAGAACACAATACTGCATAACAAGAAGCTTTCAGAAAATTTCTTTTCATTAATGACTATTCGTGTTGTCTACAAATTTCGTAACTCTTCTTATTAATTAACAAGAAACCCAAAAGGGAACACCTTAGATGGAATTGTCAAAAGGGGAAAATATATTTGTGAATTAGGCCTAATCAAACCTTAAAAAATAAAAGATTAAAGGACATAAAATAAAAATCTCATAACTAAGTAAAATAATATTTATTAAACTTAAAAGGGACAAATTAAATAAAACAAAAATAACTAAACATGAAAGGCAACAAATAATTAAAACAAATTGTTTTTCCGAAATTAACAATTTCACCCAAACTTCATATTCCAAATGTATACGTTGTGATAAGACGGCCGATTTATGACAAATGTTGTTGTTAATAATTGGAAACAACAACTTGATTACCATTTAGGAACATTAACATGATTAGAACCTCATTTTCCATTATTAAGAAAATGAAGCCCTACCTTTTATGCAAAAAAAACTTGGATACTAGGATCCTAGACGAATAAAAAAGATAGAATTGCTAAGAAAGTGTTGAATATGATCAGATTAGAACCTTAAGGACACCAAGTCTGTAACTCACAAACCTTGTGACTTTAGATAGGACGATCACTCCCTTTGATTAGTCAGATGCAAGTATTGAATCAAGAACACAATACTGCATAACAAGAAGCTTTCAGAAAATTTCTTTTCATTAATGACTATTCGCGTTGTCTACAAATTTCGTAACTCTTCTTATTAATTAACCAGAAACCCAAAAGGTAACACCTTAGATGGAATTGTCGAAAGGGGAAAATTTATTTGTGAATTAGGCCTAATCAAACATTAAAAAATAAAAGACTAAAAGACATAAAATAAAAATCTCATAACTAAGAAAAATAATATTTATTAAACATAAAAGGGTCAAATTCAATAAAACAAAAATAACTAAACATGAAAGGCCAATAAATAATTAAAACAAATTGTTTTTCCGAAATTAACAATTTCATCCAAACTTCATATTCCAAATGTATACGTTGTGATAAGACGGCCGATTTATGACAAATGATCTTGTGAATACTTGGAATCAACAACTTGATAACCACTTAGGAACATTAAAATGATTAGAACCTCATTTTCCATTATTAAGCAAATGAGGCTCTCCCTTTTAGGCAAAATAAACTTAGATACTAGGAACCTAGATGAATAAAAAAGGTAGAATTGCTAAGAAAGTGTTGAATATGATCAGATTAGAACCTTAAGGACACAAAGTTCGTAAGTCACAAACCTTGTGACTTTAGATAGGATGATCACTTTGTTTGATTAGTCCGATGCAAGTATTCAATCAAGAATACAATACGGCACAACAAGAAGCTTTCAGAAATTTTCTTTTGATTAATTAATATTCGTGTGTTCTCCAAATTTCGTAACTCTTTTATTAATTAACAAGAAACCCAAAAGGGAACACCTTAGATGGAATTGTCAAAAGGGGAAAATATATTTGTGAATTAGGCCTAATCAAACCTTAAAAAATAAAAGATTAAAGGACATAAAATAAAAATCTCATAACTAAGTAAAATAATATTTATTAAACATAAAAGGGACAAATTAAATAAAACAAAAATAACTAAACGTGAAAGGCAACAAATAATTAAAACAAATTGTTTTTCCGAAATTAACAATTTCACCCAAACTTCATATTTCAAATGTATACGTTGTGATAAGACGGCCGATTTATGACAAATGTTGTTGTTAATAATTGGAAACAACAACTTGGTTACCATTTAGGAACATTAACATGATTAGAACCTCATTTTCCATTATTAAGAAAATGAAGCCCTACCTTTTATGCAAAAAAAACTTGGATACTAGGATCCTAGACGAATAAAAAAGATAGAATTGCTAAGAAAGTGTTGAATATGATCAGATTAGAACCTTAAGGACACCAAGTCTGTAACTCACAAACCTTGTGACTTTAGATAGGACGATCACTCCCTTTGATTAGTCAGATGCAAGTATTGAATCAAGAACACAATACTGCATAACAAGAAGCTTTCAGAAAATTTCTTTTCATTAATGACTATTCGCGTTGTCTACAAATTTCGTAACTCTTCTTATTAATTAACCAGAAACCCAAAAGGTAACACCTTAGATGGAATTGTCGAAAGGGGAAAATTTATTTGTGAATTAGGCCTAATCAAACCTTAAAAAATAAAAGACTAAAAGACATAAAATAAAAATCTCATAACTAAGAAAAATAATATTTATTAAACATAAAAGGGTCAAATTCAATAAAACAAAAATAACTAAACATGAAAGGCCAATAAATAATTAAAACAAATTGTTTTTCCGAAATTAACAATTTCATCCAAACTTCATATTCCAAATGTATACGTTGTGATAAGACGGCCGATTCATGACAAATGATCTTGTGAATACTTGGAATCAACAACTTGATAACCACTTAGGAACATTAAAATGATTAGAACCTCATTTTCCATTATTAAGCAAATGAGGCTCTCCCTTTTAGGCAAAATAAACTTAGATACTAGGAACCTAGATGAATAAAAAAGGTAGAATTGCTAAGAAAGTGTTGAATATGATCAGATTAGAACCTTAAGGACACAAAGTTCGTAAGTCACAAACCTTGTGACTTTAGATAGGATGATCACTCTGTTTGATTAGTCCGATGCAAGTATTCAATCAAGAATACAATATGGCACAACAAGAAGCTTTCAGAAATTTTCTTTTAATTAATAAATATTCGTGTTGTCTCCAAATTTCGTAACTCTTCTTATTAATTAACAAGAAACCCAAAAGGGAACACCTTAGATGGAATTGTCAAAAGGGGAAAATTTATTTGTGAATTAGGCCTAATCAAACCTTAAAAATTAAAGACTAAAGGACATAAAATAAAAATGTCATAACTAAGTAAAATAATATTTATTAAACATAAAGGGTCAAATTAAATAAAACAAAAATAACTAAACATGAAAGGCAACAAATAATTAAAACAAATTGTTTTTCCGAAATTAACAATTTCACCCAAACTTCATATTCCAAATGTATACGTTGTGATAAGACGGCCGATTTATGACAAATGTTGTTGTTAATAATTGGAAACAACAACTTGATTACCATTTAGGAACATTAACATGATTAGAACCTCATTTTCCATTATTAAGAAAATGAAGCCCTCCCTTTTATGCAAAAAAAACTTGGATACTAGGAACCTAGATGAATAAAAAAGAAAGAATTGCTAAGAAAGTGTTGAATATGATCAGATTAGAACCTTAAGGACACCAAGTCCGTAACTCACAAACCTTGTGACTTTAGATAGGACGATCACTCCCTTTGATTAGTCAGATGCAAGTATTGAATCAAGAACACAATACTGCATAACAAGAAGCTTTCAGAAAATTTCTTTTCATTAATGACTATTCGTGTTGTCTACAAATTTCGTAACTCTTCTTATTAATTAACCAGAATCCCAAAAGGGAACACCTTAGATGGAATTGTCAAAAGGGGAAAATTTATTTGTGAATTAGGCCTAATCAAACATTAAAAAATTAAAAGACTAAGAGACATAAAATAAATATCTCATAACTAAGTAAAATAATATTTATTAAACATAAAAGGGTCAAATTAAATAAAACAAAAATACGTAAACATGAAACGCCAACAAAATAATTAAAACAAATTGTTTTTCCGAAATTAACAATTTCATCCAAACTTCATATTCCAAATGTATACGTTGTGATAAGACGGCCGATTTATGACAAATGATCTTGTGAATACTTGGAATCAACAACTTGATAACCACTTAGGAACATTAAAATGATTAGAACCTCATTTTCCATTATTAAGCAAATGAGGCTCTCCCTTTTATGCAAAAAAAACTTGGATACTAGGATCCTAGACGAATAAAAAAGATAGAATTGCTAAGAAAGTGTTGAATATGATCAGATTAGAACCTTAAGGACACCAAGTCTATAACTCACAAACCTTGTGACTTTAGATAGGACGATCACTCCCTTTGATTAGTCAGATGCAAGTATTGAATCAAGAACACAATACTGCATAACAAGAAGCTTTCAGAAAATTTCTTTTCATTAATGACTATTCGCGTTGTCTACAAATTTCGTAACTCTTCTTATTAATTAAAAAGAAACCCAAAAGGTAACACCTTAGATGGAATTGTCGAAAGGGGAAAATTTATTTGTGAATTAGGCCTAATCAAACCTTAAAAAATAAAAGACTAAAAGACATAAAATAAAAATCTCATAACTAAGAAAAATAATATTTATTAAACATAAAAGGGTCAAATTAAATAAAACAAAAATAACTAAACATGAAAGGCCAATAAATAATTAAAACAAATTGTTTTTCCGAAATTAACAATTTCATCCAAACTTCATATTCCAAATGTATACGCTGTGATAAGACGGCCGATTTATGACAAATGATCTTGTGAATACTTGGAATCAACAACTTGATAACCACTTAGGAACATTAAAATGATTAGAACCTCATTTTCCATTATTAAGCAAATGAGGCTCTCCCTTTTAGGCAAAATGAACTTAGATACTAGGAACCTAGAGGAATAAAAAAGGTAGAATTGCTAAGAAAGTGTTGAATATGATCAGATTAGAACCTTAAGGACACAAAGTTCGTAAGTCACAATCCTTGTGACTTTAGATAGGATGATCACTTTGTTTGATTAGTCCGATGCAAGTATTCAATCAAGAATACAATACGGCACAACAAGAAGCTTTCAGAAATTTTCTTTTGATTAATTAATATTCGTGTGTTCTCCAAATTTCGTAACTCTTCTTATTAATTAACAAGAAACCCAAAAGGGAACACCTTAGATGGAATTGTCAAAAGGGGAAAATATATTTGTGAATTAGGCCTAATCAAACCTTAAAAAATAAAAGATTAAAGGACATAAAATAAAAATCTCATAACTAAGTAAAATAATATTTATTAAACATAAAAGGGAGAAATTAAATAAAACAAAAATAACTAAACATGAAAGGCAACAAATAATTAAAACAAATTGTTTTTCCGAAATTAACAATTTCACCCAAACTTCATATTCCAAATGTATACGTTGTGATAAGACGGCCGATTTATGACAAATGTTGTTGTTAATAATTGGAAACAACAACTTGATTACCATTTAGGAACATTAACATGATTAGAACCTCATTTTCCATTATTAAGAAAATGAAGCCCTACCTTTTATGCAAAAAAAACTTGGATACTAGGATCCTAGACAAATAAAAAAGATAGAATTGCTAAGAAAGTGTTGAATATGATCAGATTAGAACCTTAAGGACACAAAGTCCGTAACGCACAAACCTTGTGACTTTAGATAGGATGATCACTCTCTTTGATAAGTCGGATGCAAGTATTTAGTAAAGAACACAATACGGCACAACAAGAAGCTTTCAGAAATTTTCTTTTCATTAATGAATATTCGTGTTGTCTCCAAATTTCGTAATCTTCTTATTAATTAACAGGAAATCCAAAACGGAATGCCTTAGATGGAATTGTCAAAAGGGGAAAATTTATTTGTGAATTAGGCCTAATCAAACCTTAAAAAATAAAAGACTAAAAGACATAAAATAAAAATGTCATAACTAAGTAAAATAATATTTATTAAACATAAAAGGGTCAAATTAAATAAAACAAAAATAACTAAAAATGAAAGGCCAATAAATAATTAAAACAAATTGTTTTTCCGAAATTAACAATTTCATCCAAACTTCATATTCCAAATGTATACGTTGTGATAAGACGGCCGATTTATGACAAATGATCTTGTGAATACTTGGAATCAACAACTTGATAACCACTTAGGAACATTAAAATGATTAGAACCTCATTTTCCATTATTAAGCAAATGAGGCTCTCCCTTTTAGGCAAAATGAACTTAGATACTAGGAACCTAGATGAATAAAAAAGGTAGAATTGCTAAGAAAGTGTTGAATATGATCAGATTAGAACCTTAAGGACACAAAGTTCGTAAGTCACAAACCTTGTGACTTTAGATAGGATGATCACTTTGTTTGATTAGTCCGATGCAAGTATTCAATCAAGAATACAATACGGCACAACAAGAAGCTTTCAGAAATTTTCTTTTGATTAATTAATATTCGTGTGTTCTCCAAATTTCGTAACTCTTCTTATTAATTAACAAGAAACCCAAAAGGGAACACCTTAGATGGAATTGTCAAAAGGGGAAAATATATTTGTGAATTAGGCCTAATCAAACCTTAAAAAATAAAATATTAAAGGACATAAAATAAAAATCTCATAACTAAGTAAAATAATATTTATTAAACATAAAAGGGACAAATTAAATAAAACAAAAATAACTAAACATGAAAGGCAACAAATAATTAAAACAAATTGTTTTTCCGAAATTAACAATTTCACCCAAACTTCATATTTCAAATGTATACGTTGTGATAAGACGGCCGATTTATGACAAATGTTGTTGTTAATAATTGGAAACAACAACTTGATTACCATTTAGGAACATTAACATGATTAGAACCTCATTTTCCATTATTAAGAAAATGAAGCCCTACCTTTTATGCAAAAAAAAACTTGGATACTAGGATCCTAGACGAATAAAAAAGATAGAATTGCTAAGAAAGTGTTGAATATGATCAGATTAGAACCTTAAGGACACCAAGTCTATAACTCACAAACCTTGTGACTTTAGATAGGACGATCACTCCCTTTGATTAGTCAGATGCAAGTATTGAATCAAGAACACAATACTGCATAACAAGAAGCTTTCAGAAAATTTCTTTTCATTAATGACTATTCGCGTTGTCTACAAATTTCGTAACTCTTCTTATTAATTAAAAAGAAACCCAAAAGGTAACATCTTAGATGGAATTGTCGAAAGGGGAAAATTTATTTGTGAATTAGGCCTAATCAAACCTTAAAAAATAAAAGACTAAAAGACATAAAATAAAAATCTCATAACTAAGAAAAATAATATTTATTAAACATAAAAGGGTCAAATTCAATAAAACAAAAATAACTAAAAATGAAAGGCCAATAAATAATTAAAACAAATTGTTTTTCCGAAATTAACAATTTCATCCAAACTTCATATTCCAAATGTATACGTTGTGATAAGACGGCCGATTTATGACAAATGATCTTGTGAATACTTGGAATCAACAACTTGATAACCACTTAGGAACATTAAAATGATTAGAACCTCATTTTCCATTATTAAGAAAATGAGGCTCTCCCTTTTAGGCAAAATGAACTTAGATACTAGGAACCTAGATGAATAAAAAAGGTAGAATTGCTAAGAAAGTGTTGAATATGATCAGATTAGAACCTTAAGGACACAAAGTTCGTAAGTCACAAACCTTGTGACTTTAGATAGGATGATCACTTTGTTTGATTAGTCCGATGCAAGTATTCAATCAAGAATACAATACGGCACAACAAGAAGCTTTCAGAAATTTTCTTTTGATTAATTAATATTCGTGTGTTCTCCAAATTTCGTAACTCTTCTTATTAATTAACAAGAAACCCAAAAGGGAACACCTTAGATGGAATTGTCAAAAGGGGAAAATATATTTGTGAATTAGGCCTAATCAAACCTTAAAAAATAAAAGATTAAAGGACATAAAATAAAAATCTCATAACTAAGTAAAATAATATTTATTAAACTTAAAAGGGACAAATTAAATAAAACAAAAATAACTAAACATGAAAGGCAACAAATAATTAAAACAAATTGTTTTTCCGAAATTAACAATTTCACCCAAACTTCATATTCCAAATGTATACCTTGTGATAAGACGGCCGATTTATGACAAATGTTGTTGTTAATAATTGGAAACAACAACTTGATTACCATTTAGGAACATTAACATGATTAGAACCTCATTTTCCATTATTAAGAAAATGAAGCCCTACCTTTTATGCAAAAAAAACTTGGATACTAGGATCCTAGACGAATAAAAAAGATAGAATTGCTAAGAAAGTGTTGAATATGATCAGATTAGAACCTTAAGGACACCAAGTCTGTAACTCACAAACCTTGTGACTTTAGATAGGACGATCACTCCCTTTGATTAGTCAGATGCAAGTATTGAATCAAGAACACAATACTGCATAACAAGAAGCTTTCAGAAAATTTCTTTTCATTAATGACTATTCGCGTTGTCTACAAATTTCGTAACTCTTCTTATTAATTAACCAGAAACCCAAAAGGTAACACCTTAGATGGAATTGTCGAAAGGGGAAAATTTATTTGTGAATTAGGCCTAATCAAACCTTAAAAAATAAAAGACTAAAAGACATAAAATAAAAATCTCATAACTAAGTAAAATAATATTTATTAAACATAAAAGGGTCAAATTAAATAAAACAAAAATAACTAAACAGGAAAGGCCAATAAATAATTAATACAAATTGTTTTTCCGAAATTAACAATTTCACCCAAACTTCATATTCCAAATCTATACGTTATGATAAGACCCAAATTTATGACAAATGATCTTGTGAATATTTGGAAACAACAACTTGATTACCACTTAGGAACATTAACATGATTAGAACCTCATTTTCCATTATTAGGCAAATGAAGGGCTCCTTTTTATGCAAAATAAACTTAGATACTAGGAACCTAGATGAATAAAAAAGATAGAATTGCTAAGAAAGTGTTCAATATGATCAGATTAGAACCTTAAGGACACCAAGTCCGTAACTCACAAACCTTGTGACTTTAGATAGGACGATCACTCCCTTTGATTAGTCAGATGCAAGTATTGAATCAAGAACACAATACTGCATAAGAAGAAGCTTTCAGAAAATTTCTTTTCATTAATGAATATTCGTGTTGTCTACAAATTTCGTAACTCTTCTTATTAATTAACAGCAAACCCAAAAGGGAAAACATAGATGGAATTGTCAAAAGGGGAAAATTTATTTGTGAATTAGGACTAATCAAACCTTAAAAAATAAAAGACTAAGATACATAAAATAAAAATCTCACAACTAAGTAAAATAATATTTATTAAATATAAAAGGGTCCAATTAAATAAAACAAAAATAACTAAACATGAAAGGCCAACGAATAATTAAAATAAATTGTTTTTCCGAAATTAACAATTTCACCCAAACTTCATATTCCAAATCTATATGTTGTGATAAGACCGCCAATTTATGAAAAATGATCTTGTGAATATTTGGAAACAACAACTTGATTACCACTTAGTAACATTAACATGATTAGAACCTCATTTTCCATTATTAAGCTAATGAAGCGCTCCCATTTATGCAAAATAAACTTAGATACTAGGAACCTAGATGAATAAAAAAGGTAGAATTGCTAAGAAAGTGTTGAATATGATCAGATTAGAACCTTAAGGACACAAAGTCCGTAACGCACAAACCTTGTGACTTTAGATAGGATGATCACTCTCTTTGATAAGTCGGATGCAAGTATTTAGTAAAGAACACAATACGGCACAACAAGAAGCTTTCAGAAATTTTCTTTTCATTAATGAATATTCGTGTTGTCTCCAAATTTCGTAATCTTCTTATTAATTAACAGGAAATCCAAAACGGAATGCCTTAGATGGAATTGTCAAAAGGGGAAAATTTATTTGTGAATTAGGCCTAATCAAACCTTAAAAAATAAAAGACTAAAAGACATAAAATAAAAATGTCATAACTAAGTAAAATAATATTTATTAAACATAAAAGGGTCAAATTAAATAAAACAAAAATAACTAAAAATGAAAGGCCAATAAATAATTAAAACAAATTGTTTTTTCCGAAATTAACAATTTCATCCCAACTTCATATTCCAAATGTATACGTTGTGATAAGACGGCCGATTTATGACAAATGATCTTGTGAATACTTGGAATCAACAACTTGATAACCACTTAGGAACATTAAAATGATTAGAACCTCATTTTCCATTATTAAGCAAATGAGGGTCTCCCTTTTAGGCAAAATAAACTTAGATACTAGGAACCTAGATGAATAAAAAAGGTAGAATTGCTAAGAAAGTGTTGAATATGATCAGATTAGAACCTTAAGGACACAAAGTTCGTAAGTCACAAACCTTTTGACTTTAGATAGGATGATCACTTTGTTTGATTAGTCCGATGCAAGTATTCAATCAAGAATACAATACGGCACAACAAGAAGCTTTCAGAAATTTTCTTTTAATTAATTAATATTCGTGTGTTCTCCAAATTTCGTAACTCTTCTTATTAATTAACAAGAAACCCAAAAGGGAACACCTTGGATGGAATTGTCAAAAGGGGAAAATATATTTGTGAATTAGGCCTAATCAAACCTTAAAAAATAAAAGATTAAAGGACATAAAATAAAAATCTCATAACTAAGTAAAATAATATTTATTAAACATAAAAGGGACAAATTAAATAAAACAAAAATAACTAAACATGAAAGGCAACAAATAATTAAAACAAATTGTTTTTCCGAAATTAACAATTTCACCCAAACTTCATATTCCAAATGTATACGTTGTGATAAGACGGCCGATTTATGACAAATGTTGTTGTTAATAATTGGAAACAACAACTTGATTACCATTTAGGAACCTTAACATGATTAGAACCTCATTTTCCATTATTAAGAAAATGAAGCCCTACCTTTTATGCAAAAAAAACTTGGATACTAGGATCCTAGACGAATAAAAAAGATAGAATTGCTAAGAAAGTGTTGAATATGATCAGATTAGAACCTTAAGGACACCAAGTCTGTAACTCACAAACCTTGTGACTTTAGATAGGACGATCACTCCCTTTGATTAGTCAGATGCAAGTATTGAATCAAGAACACAATACTGCATAAGAAGAAGCTTTCAGAAAATTTCTTTTCATTAATGACTATTCGCGTTGTCTACAAATTTCGTAACTCTTCTTATTAATTAAAAAGAAACCCAAAAGGTAACACCTTAGATGGAATTGTCGAAAGGGGAAAATTTATTTGTGAATTAGGCCTAATCAAACCTTAAAAAATAAAAGACTAAAAGACATAAAATAAAAATCTCATAACTAAGTAAAATAATATTTATTAAACATAAAAGGGTCAAATTAAATAAAACAAAAATAACTAAACATGAAAGGCCAATAAATAATTAAAACAAATTGTTTTTCCGAAATTAACAATTTCATCCAAACTTCATATTCCAAATGTATACGTTGTGATAAGACGGCCGATTTATGACAAATGATCTTGTGAATACTTGGAATCAACAACTTGATAACCACTTAGGAACATTAAAATGATTAGAACCTCATTTTCCATTATTAAGCAAATGAGGCTCTCCCTTTTAGGCAAAATGAACTTAGATACTAGGAACCTAGATGAATAAAAAAGGTAGAATTGCTAAGAAAGTGTTGAATATGATCAGATTAGAACCTTAAGGACACAAAGTTCGTAAGTAACAAACCTTGTGACTTTAGATAGGATGATCACTTTGTTTGATTAGTCCGATGCAAGTATTCAATCAAGAATACAATACGGCACAACAAGAAGCTTTCAGAAATTTTCTTTTGATTAATGAATATTCGTGTGTTCTCCAAATTTCGTAACTCTTCTTATTAATTAACAAGAAACCCAAAAGGGAACACCTTAGATGGAATTGTCAAAAGGGGAAAATATATTTGTGAATTAGGCCTAATCAAACCTTAAAAAATAAAAGATTAAAGGACATAAAATAAAAATCTCATAACTAAGTAAAATAATATTTATTAAACATAAAAGGGACAAATTAAATAAAACAAAAATAACTAAACATGAAAGGCCAATAAATAATTAAAACAAATTGTTTTTCCGAAATTAACAATTTCATCCAAACTTCATATTCCAAATGTATACGTTGTGATAAGACGGCCGATTTATGGCAAATGATCTTGTGAATACTTGGAATCAACAACTTGATAACCACTTAGGAACATTAAAATGATTAGAACCTCATTTTCCATTATTAAGCAAATGAGGCTCTCCCTTTTAGGCAAAATAAACTTAGATACTAGGAACCTAGATGAATAAAAAAGGTAGAATTGCTAAGAAAGTGTTGAATATGATCAGATTAGAACCTTAAGGACACAAAGTTCGTAAGTCACAAACCTTTTGACTTTAGATAGGATGATCACTTTGTTTGCTTAGTCCGATGCAAGTATTCAATCAAGAATACAATACGGCACAACAAGAAGCTTTCAGAAATTTTCTTTTGATTAATTAATATTCGTGTGTTCTCCAAATTTCGTAACTCTTCTTATTAATTAACAAGAAACCCAAAAGGGAACACCTTAGATGGAATTGTCAAAAGGGGAAAATATATTTGTGAATGAGGCCTAATCAAACCTTAAAAAATAAAAGATTAAAGGACATAAAATAAAAATCTCATAACTAAGTAAAATAATATTTATTAAACATAAAAGGGACAAATTAAATAAAACAAAAATAACTAAATATGAAAGGCAACAAATAATTAAAACAAATTGTTTTTCCGAAATTAACAATTTCACCCATACTTCATATTCCAAATGTATACGTTGTGATAAGACGGCCGATTTATGACAAATATTGTTGTTAATAATTGGAAACAACAACTTGATTACCATTTAGGAACATTAACATGATTAGAACCTCATTTTCCATTATTAAGAAAATGAAGCCCTACCTTTTATGCAAAAAAAACTTGGATACAAGGATCCTAGACGAATAAAAAAGATAGAATTGCTAAGAAAGTGTTGAATATGATCAGATTAGAACCTTAAGGACACCAAGTCTGTAACTCACAAACCTTGTGACTTTAGATAGGACGATCACTCCCTTTGATTAGTCAGATGCAAGTATTGAATCAAGAACACAATACTGCATAACAAGAAGCTTTCAGAAAATTTCTTTTCATTAATGACTATTCGCGTTGTCTACAAATTTCGTAACTCTTCTTATTAATTAACCAGAAACCCAAAAGGTAACACCTTAGATGGAATTGTCGAAAGGGGAAAATTTATTTGTGAATTAGGCCTAATCAAACCTTAAAAAATAAAAGACTAAAAGACATAAAATAAAAATCTCATAACTAAGTAAAATAATATTTATTAAACGTAAAAGGGTCAAATTAAATAAAACAAAAATAACTAAACATGAAAGGCCAATAAATAATTAAAACAAATTGTTTTTCCGAAATTAACAATTTCATCCAAACTTCATATTCCAAATGTATACGTTGTGATAAGACGGCCGATTTATGACAAATGATCTTGTGAATACTTGGAATCAACAACTTGATAACCACTTAGGAACATTAAAATGATTAGAACCTCATTTTCCATTATTAAGCAAATGAGGCTCTCCCTTTTAGGCAAAATAAACTTAGATACTAGGAACCTAGATGAATAAAAAAGGTAGAATTGCTAAGAAAGTGTTGAATATGATCAGATTAGAACCTTAAGGACACAAAGTTCGTAAGTAACAAACCTTGTGACTTTAGATAGGATGATCACTTTGTTTGATTAGTCCGATGCAAGTATTCAATCAAGAATACAATACGGCACAACAAGAAGCTTTCAGAAATTTTCTTTTGATTAATGAATATTCGTGTGTTCTCCAAATTTCGTAACTCTTCTTATTAATTAACAAGAAACCCAAAAGGGAACACCTTAGATGGAATTGTCAAAAGGGGAAAATATATTTGTGAATTAGGCCTAATCAAACCTTAAAAAATAAAAGATTAAAGGACATAAAATAAAAATCTCATAACTAAGTAAAATAATATTTATTAAACATAAAAGGGTCAAATTAAATAAAACAAAAATAACTAAACATGAAAGGCCAATAAATAATTAAAACAAATTGTTTTTCCGAAATTAACAATTTCATCCAAACTTCATATTCCAAATGTATACGTTGTGATAAGACGTCCGATTTATGACAAATGATCTTGTGAATACTTGGAATCAACAACTTGATAACCACTTAGGAACATTAAAATGATTAGAACCTCATTTTCCATTATTAAGAAAATGAGGCTCTCCCTTTTAGGCAAAAAAAACTTGGATACTAGGATCCTAGACGAATAAAAAAGATAGAATTGCTAAGAAAGTGTTGAATATGATCAGATTAGAACCTTAAGGACACAAAGTTCGTAAGTCACAAACCTTGTGACTTTAGATAGGATGATCACTTTGTTTGATTAGTCCGATGCAAGTATTCAATCAAGAATACAATACGGCACAACAAGAAGCTTTCAGAAATTTTCTTTTGATTAATTAATATTCGTGTGTTCTCCAAATTTCGTAACTCTTCTTATTAATTAACAAGAAACCCAAAAGGGAACACCTTAGATGGAATTGTCAAAAGGGGAAAATATATTTGTGAATTAGGCCTAATCAAACCTTAAAAAATAAAAGATTAAAGGACATAAAATAAAAATCTCATAACTAAGTAAAATAATATTTATTAAACATAAAAGAGACAAATTAAATAAAACAAAAATAACTAAACATGAAAGGCAACAAATAATTAAAACAAATTGTTTTTCCGAAATTAACAATTTCACCAAACTTCATATTCCAAATGTATACGTTGTGATAAGACGGCCGATTTATGACAAATGTTGTTGTTAATAATTGGAAACAACAACTTGATTACCATTTAGGAACATTAACATGATTAGAACCTCATTTTCCATTATTAAGAAAATGAAGCCCTACCTTTTATGCAAAAAAAACTTGGATACTAGGATCCTAGACGAATAAAAAAGATAGAATTGCTAAGAAAGTGTTGAATATGATCAGATTAGAACCTTAAGGACACCAAGTCTGTAACTCACAAACCTTGTTACTTTAGATAGGACGATCACTCCATTTGATTAATCAGATGCAAGTATTGAATCAAGAACACAATACTGCATAACAAGAAGCTTTCAGAAAATTTCTTTTCATTAATGACTATTCGTGTTGTCTACAAATTTCGTAACTCTTCTTATTAATTAACCAGAAACCCAAAAGGGAACACCTTAGATGGAATTGTCAAAAGGGGAAAATATATTTGTGAATTAGGCCTAATCAAACCTTAAAAATAAAAGATTAAAGGACATAAAATAAAAATCTCATAACTAAGTAAAATAATATTTATTAAACATAAAAGGGACAAATTAAATAAAACAAAAATAACTAAACATGAAAGGCAACAAATAATTAAAACAAATTGTTTTTCCGAAATTAACAATTTCACCCAAACTTCATATTCCAAATGTATACGTTGTGATAAGACGGCCGATTTATGACAAATGTTGTTGTTAATAATTGGAAACAACAACTTGATTACCATTTAGGAACATTAACATGATTAGAACCTCATTTTCCATTATTAAGAAAATGAAGCCCTACCTTTTATGCAAAAAAAACTTGGATACTAGGATCCTTGACGAATAAAAAAGATAGAATTGCTAAGAAAGTGTTGAATATGATCATATTAGAACCTTAAGGACACCATGTCTGTAACTCACAAACCTTGTGACTTTAGATAGGACGATCACTCCCTTTGATTAGTCAGATGCAAGTATTGAATCAAGAACACAATACTGCATAACAAGAAGCTTTCAGAAAATTTCTTTTCATCAATGACTATTCGTGTTGTCTACAAATTTCGTAACTCTTCTTATTAATTAACCAGAAACCCAAAAGGTAACACCTTAGATGGAATTGTCGAAAGGGGAAAATTTATTTGTGAATTAGGCCTAATCAAACCTTAAAAAATAAAAGACTAAAAGACATAAAATAAAAATCTCATAACTAAGTAAAATAATATTTATTAAACATAAAAGGGTCAAATTAAATAAAACAAAAATACATAAACATGAAACGCCAACAAAATAATTAAAACAAATTGTTTTTCCGAAATTACCAATTTCACCCAAACTTCATATTCCAAATCTATACGTTGTGATAAGACCGCAAATTTATGACAAATGATCTTGTGAATATTTGGAAACAACAACTTGATTACCACTTAGGAACATTAACATGATTAGAACCTCATTTTCCATTATTAGGCAAATGAAGGGCTCCTTTTTATGCAAAATAAACTTAGATACTAGGAACCTAGATGAATAAAAAAGATAGAATTGCTAAGAAAGTGTTGAATATGATCAGATTAGAACCTTAAGGACACAATGTCCGTAACTCACAAACCTTGTGACTTTAGATAGGACGATCACTCCCTTTGATTAGTCAGATGCAAGTATTGAATCAAGAACACAATACGGCATAAGAAGAAGCTTTCAGAAAATTTCTTTTCATTAGTGACTATTCGCGTTGTCTACAAATTTTGTAACTCTTCTTATTAATTAACAAGAAACCCAAAAGGGAACACCTTAGATGGAATTGTCAAAAGGGGAAAATTTATTTGTGAATTAGGCCTAATCAAACATTAAAAAAATAAAAGACTAAGAGACATAAAATAAATATCTCATAACTAAGTAAAATAATATTTATTAAACATAAAAGGGTCAAATTAAATAAAACAAAAATAACTAAACAAGAAAGGCCATAAAATAATTAAAACAAATTGTTTTTCCGAAATTAACAATTTCACCCAAACTTCATATTCCAAATCTATACGTTGTGATAAGACCGCAAATTTATGGCAAATTATCTTATGAATATTTGGAAACAAAAACTTGATTACCACTTAGGAACATTAACATGATTAGAACCTCATTTTCCATTATTTGGCAAATGAAGGGCTCGTTTTTATGCAAAATAAACTTAGATACTAGGAACCTAGATGAATAAAAAAGATAGAATTGCTAAGAAAGTGTTGAATATGATCAGATTAGAACCTTAAGGACACCAAGTTCGTAACTCACAAACCTTGTGACTTTAGATAGGACGATCACTCCCTTTGATTAGTCAGATGCAAGTATTGAATCAAGAACACAATACTGCATAACAAGAAGCTTTCAGAAAATTTCTTTTCATTAATGAATATTCGTGTTGTCTACAAATTTCGTAACTCTTCTTATTAATTAACAGCAAACCCAAAAGGGAAAACATAGATGGAATTGTCAAAAGGGGAAAATTTATTTGTGAATTAGGCCTAATCAAACCTTAAAAAATAAAAGACTAAGATACATAAAATAAAAATCTCACAACTAAGTAAAATAATATTTATTAAACATAAAAAGGTCCAATTAAATAAAACAAAAATAACTAAACATGAAAGGCCAACGAATAATTAAAATAAATTGTTTTTCCGAAATTAAAAATTTCACCCAAACTTCATATTCCAAATCTATATGTTGTGATAAGACCGCCAATTTATGAAAAATGATCTTGTGAATATTTGGAAACAACAACTTGATTACCACTTAGTAACATTAACATGATTAGAACGTCATTTTCCATTATTAAGCTAATGAAACGCTCCCATTTATGCAAAATAAACTTAGATACTAGGAACCTAGATGAATAAAAAAGGTAGAATTGCTAACAAAGTGTTGAATGTGATCAGATTAGAACCTTAAGGACACAAAGTCCGTAACGCACAAACCTTGTGACTTTAGATAGGATGGTCACTCTCTTTGATAAGTCGGATGCATGTATTTAATAAAGAACACAATACGGCACAACAAGAAGCTTTCAGAAAGTTTCTTTTCATTAATGAATATTCGTGTTGTCTGCAAATTTCGTAATCTTCTTATTAATTAACAGGAAATCCAAAACGGAATGCCATTGATGGAATTGTCAAAAGGGGAAAATTTATTTGTGAATTAGGCCTAATCAAACCTTAAAAAATAAAAGACTAAAAGACATAAAATAAAAATGTCATAACTAAGTAAAATAATATTTATTAAACATAAAAGGGTCAAATTAAATAAAACAAAAATAACTAAAAATGAAAGGCCAATAAATAATTAAAACAAATTGTTTTTCCGAAATTAACAATTTCATCCAAACTTCATATTCCAAATGTATACGTTGTGATAAGACGACCGATTTATGACAAATGATCTTGTGAATACTTGGAATCGCCAACTTGATAACCACTTAGGAACATTAAAATGATTAGAACCTCATTTTCCATTATTAAGCAAATGAGGCTCTCCCTTTTAGGCAAAATAAACTTAGATACTAGGAACCTAGATGAATAAAAAAGGTAGAATTGCTAAGAAAGTGTTGAATATGATCAGATTAGAACCTTAAGGACACAAAGTTCGTAAGTCACAAACCTTGTGACTTTAGATAGGATGATCACTTTGTTTGATTAGTCCGATGCAAGTATTCAATCAAGAATACAATACGGCACAACAAGAAGCTTTCAGAAATTTTCTTTTAATTAATTAATATTCGTGTTGTCTACAAATTTCGTAACTCTTCTTATTAATTAACAAGAAACCCAAAAGGGAACACCTTAGATGGAATTGTCAAAAGGGGAAAATATATTTGTGAATTAGGCCTAATCAAACCTTAAAAAATAAAAGATTAAAGGACATAAAATAAAAATCTCATAACTAAGTAAAATAATATTTATTAAACCTAAAAAGGACAAATTAAATAAAACAAAAATAACTAAACATGAAAGGCCAATAAATAATTAAAACAAATTTTTTTTCCGAAATTAACAATTTCACCCAAACTTCATATTCCAAATCTATACGTTATGATAAGACCCAAATTTATGACAAATGATCTTGGGAATATTTGGAAACAACAACTTGATTACCACTTAGGAACATTAACATGATTAGAACCTCATTTTCCATTATTAGGCAAATGAACGGCTCCTTTTTATGCAAAATAAACTTAGATACTAGGAACCTAGATGAATAAAAAAGATAGAATTGCTAAGAAAGTGTTGAATATGATCAGATTAGAACCTTAAGGACACCAAGTCCGTAACTCACAAACCTTGTGACTTTAGATAGGACGATCACTCCCTTTGATTAGTCAGATGCAAGTATTGAATCAAGAACACAATACTGCATAACAAGAAGCTTTCAGAAAATTTCTTTTCATTAATGACTATTCGCGTTGTCTACAAATTTCGTAACTCTTCTTATTAATTAACAAGAAACCCAAAAGGTAACACCTTAGATGGAATTGTCGAAAGGGGAAAATTTATTTGTGAATTAGGCCTAATCAAACCTTAAAAAATAAAAGACTAAAAGACATAAAATAAAAATCTCATAACTAAGTAAAATAATATTTATTAAACATAAAAGGGTCAAATTAAATAAAACAAAAATAACTAAACATGAAAGGCCAATAAATAATTAAAACAAATTGTTTTTCCGAAATTAACAATTTCATCCAAACTTCATATTCCAAATGTATACGTTGTGATAAGACGGCCGATTTATGGCAAATGATCTTGTGAATACTTGGAATCAACAACTTGATAACCACTTAGGAACATTAAAATGATTAGAACCTCATTTTCCATTATTAAGCAAATGAGGCTCTCCCTTTTAGGCAAAATAAACTTAGATACTAGGAACCTAGATGAATAAAAAAGGTAGAATTGCTAAGAAAGTGTTGAATATGATCAGATTAGAACCTTAAGGACACAAAGTTCGTAAGTCACAAACCTTGTGACTTTAGATAGGATGATCACTTTGTTTGATTAGTCCGATCCAAGTATTCAATTAAGAATACAATACGGCACAACAAGAAGCTTTCAGAAATTTTCTTTTAATTAATTAATATTCGTGTGTTCTCCAAATTTCGTAACTCTTCTTATTAATTAACAAGAAACCCAAAAGGGAACACCTTAGATGGAATTGTCAAAAGGGGAAAATATATTTGTGAATTAGGCCTAATCAAACCTTAAAAAATAAAAGATTAAAGGACATAAAATAAAAATCTCATAACTAAGTAAAATAATATTTATTAAACCTAAAAAGGACAAATTAAATAAAACAAAAATAACTAAACATGAAAGGCCAATAAATAATTAAAACAAATTGTTTTTCCGAAATTAACAATTTCACCCAAACTTCATATTCCAAATCTATACGTTATGATAAGACCCAAATTTATGACAAATGATCTTGTGAATATTTGGAAACAACAACTTGATTACCACTTAGGAACATTAACATGATTAGAACCTCATTTTCCATTATTAGGCAAATGAACGGCTCCTTTTTATGCAAAATAAACTTAGATACTAGGAACCTAGATGAATAAAAAAGATAGAATTGCTAAGAAAGTGTTGAATATGATCAGATTAGAACCTTAAGGACACCAAGTCCGTAACTCACAAACCTTGTGACTTTGGATAGGACGATCACTCCCTTTGATTAGTCAGATGCAAGTATTGAATCAAGAACACAATACTGCATAACAAGAAGCTTTCAGAAAATTTCTTTTCATTAATGACTATTCGCGTTGTCTACAAATTTCGTAACTCTTCTTATTAATTAACAAGAAACCCAAAAGGTAACCCCTTAGATGGAATTGTCGAAAGGGGAAAATTTATTTGTGAATTAGGCCTAATCAAACCTTAAAAAATAAAAGACTAAAAGACATAAAATAAAAATCTCATAACTAAGTAAAATAATATTTATTAAACATAAAAGGGTCAAATTAAATAAAACAAAAATAACTAAACATGAAAGGCCAATAAATAATTAAAACAAATTGTTTTTCCGAAATTAACAATTTCATCCAAACTTCATATTCCAAATGTATACGTTGTGATAAGACGGCCGATTTATGGCAAATGTTCTTGTGAATACTTGGAATCAACAACTTGATAACCACTTAGGAACATTAAAATGATTAGAACCTCATTTTCCATTATTAAGCAAATGAGGCTCTCCCTTTTAGGCAAAATAAACTTAGATACTAGGAACCTAGATGAATAAAAAAGGTAGAATTGCTAAGAAAGTGTTGAATATGAATAGATTAGAACCTTAAGGACACAAAGTTCGTAAGTCACAAACCTTGTGACTTTAGATAGGATGATCACTTTGTTTGATTAGTCCGATGCAAGTATTCAATCAAGAATACAATACGGCACAACAAGAAGCTTTCAGAAATTTTCTTTTAATTAATTAATATTCGTGTGTTCTCCAAATTTCGTAACTCTTCTTATTAATTAACAAGAAACCCAAAAGGGAACACCTTAGATGGAATTGTCAAAAGGGGAAAATATATTTGTGAATTAGGCCTAATCAAACCTTAAAAAATAAAAGATTAAAGGACATAAAATAAAAATCTCATAACTAAGTAAAATAATATTTATTAAATATAAAAAGGACAAATTAAATAAAACAAAAATAACTAAACATGAAAGGCAACAAATAATTAAAACAAATTGTTTTTCCGAAATTAACAATTTCAACCAAACTTCATATTCCAAATGTATACGTTGTGATAAGACGACCGATTTATGACAAATGTTGTTGTTAATAATTGGAAACAACAACTTGATTACCATTTAGGAACATTAACATGATTAGAACCTCATTTTCCATTATTAAGAAAATGAAGCCCTACCTTTTATGCAAAAAAAACTTGGATACTAGGATCCTAGACGAATAAAAAAGATAGAATTGCTAAGAAAGTGTTGAATATGATCAGATTAGAACCTTAAGGACACCAAGTCCGTAACTCACAAACCTTGTGACTTTGGATAGGACGATCACTCCCTTTGATTAGTCAGATGCAAGTATTGAATCAAGAACACAATACTGCATAACAAGAAGCTTTCAGAAAATTTCTTTTCATTAATGACTATTCGCGTTGTCTACAAATTTCGTAACTCTTCTTATTAATTAACAAGAAACCCAAAAGGTAACCCCTTAGATGGAATTGTCGAAAGGGGAAAATTTATTTGTGAATTAGGCCTAATCAAACCTTAAAAAATAAAAGACTAAAAGACATAAAATAAAAATCTCATAACTAAGTAAAATAATATTTATTAAACATAAAAGGGTCAAATTAAATAAAACAAAAATAACTAAACATGAAAGGCCATAAAATAATTAAAACAAATTGTTTTTCCGAAATTAACAATTTCACCCAAACTTAATATTCCAAATCTATACGTTGTGATAAGACCGCAAATTTATGACAAATTATCTTATGAATATTTGGAAACAACAACTTGATTACCACTTAGAAACATTAACATGATTTGAACCTCATTTTCCATTATTTGGCAAATGAAGGGCTCCTTTTTATGCAAAATAAACTTAGATACTAGGAACCTAGATGAATAAAAAAGATAGAATTGCTAAGAAAGTGTTGAATATGATCAGATTAGAACCTTAAGGACACCAAGTTCGTAACTCACAAACCTTGTGACTTTAGATAGGACGATCACTCCCTTTGATTAGTCAGAGGCAAGTATTGAATCAAGAACACAATACTGCATAACAAGAAGCTTTCAGAAAATTTCTTTTCATTAATGAATATTCGTGTTGTCTACAAATTTCGTAACTCTTCTTATTAATTAACAGCAAACCCAAAAGCGAAAACATAGATGGAATTGTCAAAAGGGGAAAATTTATTTGTGAATTAGGCCTAATCAAACCTTAAAAAATAAAAGACTAAGATACATAAAATAAAAATCTCGGAACTAAGTAAAATAATATTTATTAAACATAAAAAGGTCCAATTAAATAAAACAAAAATAACTAAACATGAAAGCCCAACAAATAATTAAAATAAATAGTTTTTCCGAAATTAACAATTTCACCCAAACTTCATATTCCAAATCTATATGTTGTGATAAGACCGCCAATTTATGAAAAATGATCTTGTGAATATTTAGAAACAACAACTTGATTACCACTTAGTAACATTAACATGATTAGAACGTCATTTTCCATTATTAAGCTAATGAAGCGCTCCCATTTATGCAAAATAAACTTAGATACTAGGAACCTAGATGAATAAAAAAGGTAGAATTGCTAAGAAAGTGTTGAATATGATCAGATTAGAACCTTAAGGACACAAAGTCCGTAACGCACAAACCTTGTGACTTTAGATAGGATGATCACTCTCTTTGATAAGTCGGATGCATGTATTTAATAAAGAACACAATACGGCACAACAAGAAGCTTTCAGAAATTTTCTTTTCATTAATGAATATTCGTGTTGTCTCCAAATTTCGTAATCTTCTTATTAATTAACAGCAAATCCAAAACGGAACGCCTTAGATGGAATTGTCGAAAGGGGAAAATTTATTTGTGAATTAGGCCTAATCAAACCTTAAAAAATAAAAGACTAAAAGACATAAAATAAAAATCTCATAACTAAGTAAAATAATATTTATTAAACATAAAAGGGTCAAATTAAATAAAACAAAAATAACTAAACATGAAAGGCCAATAAATAATTAAAACAAATTGTTTTTCCGAAATTAACAATTTCGTCCAAACTTCATATTCCAAATCTATACGTTGTGATAAGACCGCAAATTTATGACAAATTATCTTATGAATATTTGGAAACAACAACTTGATTACCACTTAGGAACATTAACATGATTTGAACCTCATTTTCCATTATTTGGCAAATGAAGGGCTCCTTTTTATGCAAAATAAAATTAGATACTAGGAACCTAGATGAATAAAAAAGATAGAATTGCTAAGAAAGTGTTGAATATGATCAGATTAGAACCTTAAGGACACCAAGTTCGTAACTCACAAACCTTGTGACTTTAGATAGGACGATCACTCCCTTTGATTAGTCAGATGCAAGTATTGAATCAAGAACACAATACTGCATAACAAGAAGCTTTCAGAAAATTTCTTTTCATTAATGAATATTCGTGTTGTCTACAAATTTCGTAACTCTTCTTATTAATTAACAGCAAACCCAAAAGGGAAAACATAGATGGAATTGTCAAAAGGGGAAAATTTATTTGTGAATTAGGCCTAATCAAACCTTAAAAAATAAAAGACTAAGATACATAAAATAAAAATCTCGGAACTAAGTGATGAACGAAAACCGGCATCGCCGATTCCCGCAAATACTTTGGTTTTAATATTTATAAAACTCTCGCAAGTGCACGAATCATTTCGTAGAAAATGATAAGTATACTCCCAAGGTCGATCTAAGGAAGGAATGTATGTGGTTTTTAACTTATTATTCAACCTTTTAAAAACGAAATTAAATCCTAAACATCCTGTCACGATAGTTTGGTTTTTGTGTTCCTAATCTAATAACATAAAATAAAACATATATACAGATTAATTAAATATAATCTAAAATCATAAAAATAAACATAGATACAAATTCAAATAATTATCTAGAAATAAACATATATACGGATTCAATAAATGTTCATGCAAATTTTTATCATTTATATTAGCGGAGTATTTATGGATATAATAACTAAATTAATTATGCTTGCTCATATTAACTAGGTTATTAAAGATATAAATTGACATTTTATTGATTCTCTCTTTTTTATATAAATACCACCTTTGGTGGGGTTAGATATTCTTTGTTAACTAAACAAATCAATTAACACCTATGGGTGGGGTTGATAACTAATATGCTTAATTAAATTAATTCCTTTTTCTAAGAGATTGAAAATGAACCATTTAAATGCCACCTTTGGTGGGGTTAGACAGTTTAAACTTTATTCAAGGTGTCCAAATTAAACCTAAGAATTTAATTATCCGAGTACTAACTTTCAAGTTTTAAAACCACTATTGAAAACATGTTGTCAATACATTTTCTCATAATAATTCTTATAAAAACTTTTGAAATAGAGTTTCACTCTAACTACCGGGCGATTGTACCAACAAATAAAAGAGCACTACTCTAAATTAGACCGGATAACTAAACCTTAAAATCTAATTTTCGGGTTTAAGTTTGTAATGAAAAATAATATATTTCTCTCTAACATTCTTAATATAAAATCTTGAATAAAAACAAAATCAATTCATTTTAAAGATTTTTACCTATTTAATATTTCGCAAGCATAACAACGTCGTTATTACATCATTTTTACTAAACAGCTAGCATAGTTAAATTTAACCACAGACAAGTTGAATATAACATGTAAGAATAAAGCATAAAAATAACTGTAAAGAAAATAAAATCCTTACAGAACTTCGACGCTATTCCCGTTGCTAGAAAACCTCCGAGCGGAATTTGCACTTCCATATATTGAATCAAAAATCTAAATTATTACAAAAACATTACAAGTTCCTCTCAAAAAGAGAAGAACACTAAACCTAAGAGAATTGAACTAAAAACTAAGAGAAAAACTAAGAAAAGCTTAGAAACTTAGAAAGAAACTAAGAGAAACTAAAAACTAAGAAATGAGAGAAAGAAAGGAGAGAGAAGTGAGTTTTGAAGGTGTGATTTGAAGTGAATGGAAGGGGGGTATTTATAGGTGAGGATGGAGAGAAAAAATGAGTAAAAAAATGTTAAAAAAATATTAAAAAATGTAAAAACGCGTATTGGACTTGCTGATGTCATCAATGACGTCAGCATGACGTCACAGGGGCGGCTGCACGTGAAAAATGGGGCGAAAACGCGTTGGGCGCGCGGATGGGCGGCTGCTGGGCGCTGCGCGCGCGCGCTGGGGCTGTCGCTGCAAGCAGCTCGGCGCGCGTGAACAGTGCCAGCGCGCTGCGTTGCGCGCAGCTGGGCATGCCAGCGCGCGCGGGCGCGCGCGGGATGGGGCGCTGGGGCGCGCTGGGGCGCTGGGCTGCGCGCACGGCCGGGCTGCGATGCGCGATTTCCGTCTTTTTGACATTTTTGACCTTTTCGACCCATTTCGTCCGATTTTTCCATGTTTGTTGACCTTTTCTCACTTATTTATTGATATATTTGTGATGTATTGCTTCAAATATTCCTCTTTAAGTCTTTACATTGCTATTTTAAGCCAAAATACCTGAAAAACAATAAAAATACCCGTGATTCCGAAAAAGACAAATTTATATAAATATATGATAAAACATATAAATATATGTATTTTTAATCAATTAAGGTACATAAAATCATGGTTATTTTAGTGCTTTTTGAGCACTCATCACAACCCCCAACCAGCTTCTTGCTAGTCTCTTAGCAAGAGAAGCGATAAAAGCTAAAAATTAAACTATCCTAAATCACTTTCGTGGATTGAAACGGTTGCATTTAGCCTATGCAACAAGCCGTTAAACCCCTAGGTTGCCCTAGTGGACGAGTTTGAGTCTCGTGAGGGTTTTCAGTAATGATACCCACAAACATTGAACTAAATGTAAAGATAAAAACAATCAAATCAAAAATTAAAATTACAACACAATCAAAAATTAATTTAAGAGTAAAAGAACACAACATATCACAAAAATATCTCATACTTTTTAATCTCTTTTAAGATCATAATTGAAATCTCAAGCATAAGTTATTTTAATCTCTTTAAACAATCATGATTTTATTATAATAATTAGTCGAAAATCATTTTCATATTTCATTTCAAAAATGTATCAATTTAATTTTACCCAATTTCAGTGTCATGAATCAGTATTCGCTTCGACTCTATTCCTCACAAGTCAATACTCTCAAAGCACTGAATCCTATGGGTTCAAACACTCATACTAATTTATATGCGAAAGAGTTGATGTATAGAAATGAACTAATATGTTCGCATATGTATAAAGAATAAAGGCTCAAAGTGTTATTTTAACATTGATCTCATGAAAGGAATCGAATGTATAAATTATAAAGATATCATATACAAAAATTATTTTCATGCATAAATCAAACTCATTAAGAAAGAATTTCAAGATATATGCTTTAACAAATGAAGAAATTGCAATGACTTTTTAGGGAATTACTTCCTATATCTTTCTTTTGTAATTAGCCTTTACTCACAACTTTGTAGGCAATGTGGGTCATAGTATGTAGATGATACTATTTTTTTATCTCTCTATTTTTTTTTTTTTTTTTTTTTTTTTTTTTTAGAGAGTCAACCCATGTACAGATTGTACATTTTTTTGGATTTTGGTGAGTGGTTAATTTTTTTGGCTTTTCTGTTTGATCTTGGTTTAGGTAACCCCAGATATGTCTTTTTGTTTTTGTAACAGTCATGCATAAATGAGATATAAGCATATACTATCAATTTCTACTCAAATCATTTAATCTAAGCAAAAATAATAATCAAAAATATATGATACTCTATTAAGATGAGAAAAAAATTCATACATTCAATGCTAATACCTATAGAGATCATCTAAACTTTTTGAATAAATAAGAAATGTGTTTGGAGTAGAAAAAATATATATTTCACTCTGAATAAAAGAAATTAGGCTCAAATTATATCTCACAAGGGTAGTCTCTACTAAAAAAAATTCATAAACACCGATTTTGGGTTTAATATAATTTCCACATTTTATCAAGAAATACTAGTTATGACAAAAACTAACTAATTATCAAAAATAATTACAAAATATTTCATGATATGTTTTCAAAAATTAATCTAACAGTACCAAAGACTTTAACTATTTACTTAAATTTGATTTAAAGATATGATACATTTTTGTGATAATTTTTTTTTTTATATATAGCATGGTAACTTTTCACCACCCCCAACCTAGAACTTACATTGTCCTCAATGTAACAACTGCAAATTAAAGATAAAGAGAAAAGAGGAGAAAGATTACCTATTTCTTGAGAATGTGTAAGTAGTAATGAAGAAATGCAGGTGCATCCATCATATTCATCATTAAAGTGTATACAGACAGATCGCTGTGAACTTCTAACATCTCAACAAATATTTTAGTTTTAACAATTTTAAAAATTATTCACATACAAGTAAACTAAAATAAACAATAAAATTAAGTAAATAAAACAAATAACAAAAAAATTACCTAACATGATGGGTTGCCTCCCATCCAGCGCTTAGTTTAACGTCTTAGCAAGACGTATCTTTTTGGTGCTAAGGGTTACTCAGCCAAATGCAATCCATTTCAGCAATGTTGTTTGGTTCTTCCACATAAGGCTTGACACGATGGCCATTAACTTTGAACGTTTTTTGTGTCTTGGAGTCCAATAGTTCTACTACTCCATGTTCAGATACCTGAACTATTTTGAATGGTCCATCCCATCTTGATCTTAGCTTTCCTGGAAACAATCTCAAACGAGAGTTAAATAAAAGAACTTTCATTCCAGGGTGAAGAGTCTTAGGAACTAGCCTCTTGTCATGATAGCGCTTAGTACGCTCCTTGTATAATTTGGCATTCTCATAGGCTTCATTCCTAATTTCTTCCAACTCATGAAGCTGGAGTACTCGTTTTTCACCTGCTTTATCTAAATCCATGTTTAGCTCTTTAATTGCCCAATAAGCCTTGTGTTCAAGTTCAACTGGAAGGTGGCACGCTTTCCCAAAGATTAACCGGTAAGGGCTCATCCCAATAGGTGTTTTGTAAGCGGTGCGGTATGCCCATAAGGCATCATTTAACTTAAATGCCCAATCCTTCCTTGAAGGACGCACAGTGCGTTCCAGTATTCCCTTGATTTGCCTATTACTTACTTCCACTAATCCGGAAGTTTGAGGATGATATGGAGTAGCTACCTTATGTGTGATGTTGTACTTGTTTAGTACTCCATCAAAGAGTTTGTTACAAAAATGGCTACCTCCATCACTTATTATAGCTCTAGGCGTTCCGAACCTACTGAATATGAAATCTTTCAAGAATTTCACAACAACATTAGCATCATTGGTTTTGGTGGGGATAGCTTCTACCCACTTGGACACATAATCCACAGCAACCAAAATGTATTGAAAACCATTAGATGGGGGAAAAGGACCCATAAAGTCAATCCCCCATACGTCAAAGAGTTCAACAACTAAATTAGATGTCAAAGGCATTTCATCTCTTTTGCTTATGTTTCCTGTTCTTTGACATCTATCACATTGTGCACAAAACATATGAGCATCTTTAAAAAGAGTGGGCCAAAAGAATCCAGACTGTAATATCTTACGGGCTGTCTTTTCTCCTCCAAAATGACCCCCACAATGAAGTTCATGACAAAAAGTCAGAATGCTCTTATGTTCTTCTTCAGGTACACATCTCCGGATGACTTGATCTTGACCAATCTTGTATAAATAAGGGTCATCCCAGAAATAGTCCTTAATAGTTTTAAAAAACCTTTTCTTCTCCTGATATGAAGTGTTAGGTCGCAAAACACCAGTGGCAAGATAGTTTACAATATCAGCGTACCATGGGTTCGGACCTATGAAAAATAACTGTTCATCAGGAAAGGTTTCAACTATATCGTCATTACTCTCATCTTTAAGAGAATTAAAGTCAGAAATCAACCTAGACAAATGGTCAGCTACTAAGTTTTCACTGCCTTTCTTATCCTTGATTTCTAGGGCAAATTCTTGTAAGAGTAAGACCCACCTGATTAACCTTGGCTTGGCATTTGGTTTACTTAATAGGTATCTTAAAGCAGCATGATCAGAATGCACAATCACTTTAGATCCTACTAAATAAGACCGAAATTTGTCTAAAGAGAATACTATAGCCAAGAATTCCTTTTCAGTGGTGGTGTAATTCATCTGGGCATCATTGAGTGTTTTGCTAGCATAGTAGATGACATGTAAACGCTTTTCCACTCTTTGTCCCAGGACTGCTCCTATTGCATAATCAGAAGCGTCACACATTATTTCAAAGGGTAAAGACCAGTTTGGTGCCATTATAACAGGGGTAGATGTGAGTTTATCTTTCAAGGTATTAAAGGAGGTAAGGCAGTCATTGTTGAAATCAAAATCAGCATCTTTGGATAGCAAGTTACATAATGGACGACTTATTTTAGAGAAATCTTTAATAAATCGTCTGTAGAATCCTGCATGTCCCAAGAAGCTTCTTATCCCCTTCACAGATGTAGGGGGAGGTAGTTTGGATATCAATTCAACTTTTGCCTTATCAACTTCAATACCCTTGTTTGAAATTATATGTCCTAAAACTATCCCTTGTTGAACCATAAAATGACTTTTCTCCCAACTAAGGGTTAGATTGCATTCAATGCATCTTTCTAAAACCAAAGTCAATTTATGTAAGCAATCATCAAATGAGTTCCCAAAGACAGAGAAATCGTCCATGAAAATCTCAATGAATTTTTCCACCATGTCCGAGAAAATGGATATCATGCATCTCTGGAACGTGGCAGGGGCATTGCATAACCCAAATGGCATTCTGCGAAAAGCAAATGTCCCAAAAGGACATGTAAATGTGGTCTTTTCCTGATCTTCTGGTGCTATGGGTACTTGATAATATCCAGACAGTCCATCCAAAAAACAGTAAAATTCGTGCCCAGCTAATCTTTCCAACATTTGATCAATGAATGGAAGAGGAAAGTGATCCTTTTTCGTATATAAATTTAGTTTCCTAAAATCTATACACATTCTCCATCCAGTGATTATTCTAGTGGGCACTAATTCACTTTTGTCATTCTTAACAACTGTTATCCCAGATTTCTTTGGTACCACATGCACTGGACTAACCCACTTACTATCTGCAATAGGGTAGATAATCCCTTCTTCTAATAATTTAAGAATTTCCTTCTTAACTACCTCTTGCATGTTTGGGTTTAGTCTTCTTTGGGCCTCTCGTACAGGTTTAGCACCGTCCTCCAAGTTGATCTTGTGCATACACATTGTTGGACTAATGCCTCTTATATCCCCTATACTCCAACCTATAGATTTCTTAAACTGTTTAAGCACTTTGATGAGTTCCTTTTCTTGTGGTTTGGTCAAGGTTGAAGAAATTATCACTGGATAAGTTTCCCCTTCTCCCAAAAACACATATTTTAAGTGCTCAGGTAAGTCTTTGAGTTCAAGTTCAGGTGGATTGGCCTCTTTAATAGATGAAGAACTGGGTAGATTTAAAAGTGTACTAGATTTTGTCATCACTTCATTATTGTCTAGTTGTTCAAGGTACCCCTTTATTTCCTCATCTACATCTTCTTCAACCTTTTCAAGTGTAAGAACGGTTTCAAGCTTGTCTTCTATTCTGGTTCGGAAAAAGGTGTTTTGGACAAGATTATCCAAAGGATCAACATCGAATATTTCATCGATGGCAGAAATAGAAGGGAAAGGTGAAGAATCAAAAACTTTAAAATGAACAGTCTCTCCTAAGACTGTCATTGTCAAATTTCCATCTTGGACATCAATAATAGTTTTAGTAGTTGCCATAAATGGTCTACCAAGCAATATTGTGTGCTCTCTGTCCAATGCTGGATTTTCTTGCATATCCAGAACCACAAAGTCAACAGGTATTATCAGTTTGTCTACCTGTACCAAAACATCCTCAACTATTCCCTCTGGATATTTAAGAGATCTATCTGCAAGTTGAAGGGACATAGTTGTGGGTTTTAAATCCCCTAGATTGAGTTGTAAGAATATAGAGTAGGGCATCAAATTTATACTAGCACCTAAATCAAGCATTGCTTTAGCAACCTTCTTATCCCCCATAGTTATGTTTATAATAAAACTTCCAGGGTCTTTCAACTTAGGGGGTAGTTTGTGCTGAAGTACAGCGCTAGAAATTTCTGATACTACTACTCGTTCATTCTGTTCATACCTCCTTTTCTTAGTGTTCAATTCTTTGAAAAACTTGGCATATGAGGGCACATTCATGATCACTTCTAATAGTGGTAAATTGATATTTACTTTAGAGAGCATATTAAAAAGATCATTGAATTGCTTATCTTGTTTGGATTCTTTCAACCGGTGGGGAAAAGGTACTTGTATCTGGTGTGGTTCTGTTGTCTTTTGAATTTTGGGGGTGTCAGATGACCCCCCAATGAGTTTTTCAGAAGGCTTGTTAAGTTTAACACTTGTCTCTCCTTTTTGCGAGATTAGAATATCGCCTTCTTTGTTACCGGAACTACAAGGTAGATTGTTAGAGATTTCAGGTAAACTGGTATTGACTACCTTACCACTTCGAAGGGTTCTAACATCCTTTGCTTGTTCTGGTTGACTGGGCAACTTTCCTGGTTCTTTCTTTTGCATTTGTTCAGCCAGTTGCCCAACTTTAGATTCAATCCTTTTAACCGAAGCCTCCATGGTGTTCAACCTTTGATTAGTCATCAATTGGTTGTCACGACTAACTTGAATAAAAGCATTCAAGCTATCTTCTAAGGTTGGCTTAAAAGATTGGCTTGGTGGGTAAGGGTGGTTGTTATCTGACCTTAGTGTTGGATATTGGGTGTAGGCTGGGTGATTATAGGTGTTTGGATGATATCTTTGAAAAGATTGAACTTCCTCTATGGCATCGACACTAGAATCACAAGTATTTGAACAATTATGAGTACCATGCCCAATTGAACAACACACTTCACATACCTCTTGATTTGAAATTTGGTGGGAAGTGAGGAATTTCACTTGTTTAGTCAATTCAGCAAGTTGCAAGGTTATCTCATTATCAGAGCCGACTTCATTGACCTTTGCTTTCCTTCTACCACCTCTTTGTTGGGAATTAGAACCCAACAGCTCATAAAGATTATAGGTTTCCTCTGCGGTCTTTTCTCCTACAGCACCTCCAGCAGCATTATCAACCATGTATTGACTCTGTAGTGTCAATCCATCATAAAAGAATTGGTTTTGTAGCTGTAAGGGAAAGCTATGATTTTGACATTGAATGAAAAGGAGTTTGAATCGTTCCCAAGCTTCATGAAAGGGCTCTTCATTCATTTGAGAAAATGTTGCTATCTTTGTTCTTAGATCAACAGTCTTTTGATGGGAATAGAACCTACCCATAAAAATTTCATAGACTGCCTCCCAAGTTTTAAGAGAACCTGACTGTAGAGTAATGAACCATGACCAAGCTTTATCTTTGAGAGTGTAAGGAAAACACCTCATCCTAAGTTGATCTTCATTAATTGCATGTAGTGGAAAGGTTTGGACAATAGCATAGAATTCTCGAATGAAATGCAAAGGGTCTTCATTAGGGATACCGTAAAAGGAAGGCAACAAAGAATAATGAATCTTTTTCAATTCATAATTCCTTGCAGCCTCTTGTAATTGGATACCGGAAGTTACATTGCCAATGATTGGCATTGTATATTCTTTCATCTTTTTCCGCCTATCTTCAGCATCTCCCATGGTTGTTTGTAGTTGAAAATGATCCTCCTCCTATTGTGTATCAACATTTTGCTTTTAGTAGATATCTCTAAGAAATATGTATAACTTGATAAAACGTAAAAGCAAAAAGTGCAAGGAACCTAATATTTTTTTTTTTTTTTTTTTAAATTTAAGCGAATGGACAGAATTTTTGAAACAAACGAATTTTATTTCATCTGAATTTTTATTACACGCAAACTAAAACAAAGGAAAATACAATAATGGGTGACCTCCCATACAGGACTAAAATTTAGCGTCTTCTAGTAAGACGTTGCTTGGAGATTGCAGAATGAAAAACTCAATGTCTCCTCTTCATTGAATTAGTCTTTGCCTTTTTGCAAATGTTCAACTAACTGTTCAACTTGAACTTCCACCTTTTTGATAGAAGCTTCCACAGAGTCCAACCGTTGATTGGTTTTAGATTGATTATCCCTACAGACTTGAATAAAAGAATTCAAGTTGTCCTCCAGGGTTGGTTTATTGGGAATGCTTCTTGGAATAGGTGGGTGGAATTGCTGACCTGCCTGGTTTGAGCCTTGAGTGAAAGGAGGGTTGTTTTGCCTCCAAGAGAAATTTGGATGACTTCTCCACCCAGGATTATAGGTATTTGAGTTGGGATCAAACCTTGGTCTCTGTTGATATGCTCCCAACACATTGACCTGTTCAGGTCCAGTTGTTTCTCCTTGATATGGACAGGCTTCAGTACCATGTCCCATGTTGCTATACAAACCATATTGATCATTATTGGTGTTGGTTTGTGTAGCGAGAAGGGCAACTTGCTTAGTCAGTTGAACAAGTTGTTGTTGAACTTCATTACTGGAGTCGATTTCATGAACTCCAGCTTTTCTCACTCGGGAGCTTTTCTGTTGGGAATTAGCACCCAACATCTCAAAGAGGTTATACGTCTCTGAGGCAGTCTTTTCTCCTATTGCTCCTCCTGCAGCGTTGTCGACAATGAACTGACATTGTTGTGTAAGTCCATCGTAAAAGAATTGGTTCTGCAACTGCAGGGGAAAGCTATGATGGGGACACTGAGTGAGAAACATCTTGAACCTATCCCAAGCTTCATGGAATGGTTCTCCATCCATCTGAGAGAAAGTAGCAATCTTTCCTCTCAACTCTGATGTTTTTTTATGGGAATAGAATTTTCCCATGAATTTGTTGTAAATGTTACCCCATGTCATCAGAGAACCTGGGGGAAGTGACATCAACCAAGCTTTGGCCTTATCCTTTAGAGTGTAGGGAAAACATCTCATCCTAAGTTGATCCTCGTTTAGAATACCGAGGGGGAATGTTTGGACCGTAGCATAGAAATCTCTCATAAAGGAAAGAGAATCTTCATTAGGTAACCCATAAAAGGAAGGAAGCATAGAAAAATGAATATTTTTAAGGTCGTAATTCCGAGCAGCCTCCCCCAACTGGATAGCGGCAGTTGCCGTGCCTATTACCGGTCTTGCAAACTCTTTCATTGTGGTTTCCCTAATATGTTGGTTTTCCTCCATTTCTTTTGGTTCTAGTAAAGGATTAAGACTTGGTTCTATGTTTGGCTCAAAAACAGGTTGATGGGTAGAATCCAGTTTTGTTGACACTTGTTTAAATTTATGAAATTTATTTACATATGGTGTAAGGGGGTTTCCTAAGGATCTCCTACCACGCATAGACTATTGTAAACGTAAATTTAAAACTCCTGTCAACAAAATAAAAAAATTTAGATAAAATTTACATGTTATTTTATACAAAACACTAAACAAAACTAGTTAAACCCTAAAAAAAAAAGAAATTTTTATTATTTTTTTTATTATTTTATTTTTATTTTTTTGTAACATAATTAGTATTAACCAAGAGTGCTCCCAGGAAAGAATGGTGGTGCAAATGGCACCTTAAATACCATTCTCCTAGCCAGAGCAACGTTCCCAGGAAAGACTAGTGGCACAAAGGCTTCCAAGAACTAGTCTCCTAGACAGAACTCCCTTAGATTTTTACTTTTCATGTTATTTAGTTAATTAAGTATAAATTCAAGTAATGTTTTTTTTTTTTTTTTTTTTTTTTTTTATGAACGGTAATTTTATTTTACTATTCACGCTATATTATTTCTTATTAACTTAAAAAAAAAAAAAGTTTTGTTTTTGAATTTTGAATTTTTAAATTTTTTTTTATTTTTTTATTTTTTTTTTTATTTTATTTTATTTTATTTTTTTTTATTTTTTTTTATTCATGAACGGTAATTTTATTTTACTATTCACGCTATATAATGTCTTATTAACTTAAAATTTTTTGAAATTTAAGTTTTTGACCTTTTTTTTTTTTTTTTTTTATGAACGGTAATTTTATTTTACTATTCACGCTATATTATTTCTTATTAACTTAAATTTTTTTTTTTTTTTTTTTGAATTTTTAAATTTTTTATTTTATTTTTTTTTATTATTATTTTTTTTATTATTTTTTTTTTTTATTTTTTTATTTTTTTTTTTATTTTTTTTTTTTTTACTATTCATGAACGGTAATTTTTTACTTCAAATTTCAAATTTCTAAATTATTTTACAAAAAAAAAAAAAAAAAAATTATTTTTTTTTTATTTTTTTATTTTTTTATTTTTTATTTTTTATTTATTTATTATGAATTTTGAAATTTGATTATTATTAAAATATCACAATTATTTACAGCACAAAAATGTTTTTAAAATTTTGATAAATAATTTAAAAACGCTATTCCTTCCCCGGCAACGGCGCCAAAAACTTGATGAACGAAAACCGGCATCGCCGATTCCCGCAAATACTTTGGTTTTAATATTTATAAAACTCTCGCAAGTGCACGAATCATTTCGTAGAAAATGATAAGTATACTCCCAAGGTCGATCTAAGGAAGGAATGTATGTGGTTTTTAACTTATTATTCAACCTTTTAAAAACGAAATTAAATCCTAAACATCCTGTCACGATAGTTTGGTTTTTGTGTTCCTAATCTAATAACATAAAATAAAACATATATACAGATTAATTAAATATAATCTAAAATCATAAAAATAAACATAGATACAAATTCAAATAATTATCTAGAAATAAACATATATACGGATTCAATAAATGTTCATGCAAATTTTTATCATTTATATTAGCAGAGTATTTATGGATATAATAACTAAATTAATTATGCTTGCTCATATTAACTAGGTTATTAAAGATATAAATTGACATTTTATTGATTCTCTCTTTTTTATATAAATACCACCTTTGGTGGGGTTAGATATTCTTTGTTAACTAAACAAATCAATTAACACCTATGGGTGGGGTTGATAACTAATATGCTTAATTAAATTAATTCCTTTTTCTAAGAGATTGAAAATGAACCATTTAAATGCCACCTTTGGTGGGGTTAGACAGTTTAAACTTTATTCAAGGTGTCCAAATTAAACCTAAGAATTTAATTATCCGAGTACTAACTTTCAAGTTTTAAAACCACTATTGAAAACATGTTGTCAATACATTTTCTCATAATAATTCTTATAAAAACTTTTGAAATAGAGTTTCACTCTAACTACCGGGCGATTGTACCAACAAATAAAAGAGCACTACTCTAAATTAGACCGGATAACTAAACCTTAAAATCTAATTTTCGGGTTTAAGTTTGTAATGAAAAATAATATATTTCTCTCTAACATTCTTAATATAAAATCTTGAATAAAAACAAAATCAATTCATTTTAAAGATTTTTACCTATTTAATATTTCGCAAGCATAACAACGTCGTTATTACATCATTTTTACTAAACAGCTAGCATAGTTAAATTTAACCACAGACAAGTTGAATATAACATGTAAGAATAAAGCATAAAAATAACTGTAAAGAAAATAAAATCCTTACAGAACTTCGACGCTATTCCCGTTGCTAGAAAACCTCCGAGCGGAATTTGCACTTCCATATATTGAATCAAAAATCTAAATTATTACAAAAACATTACAAGTTCCTCTCAAAAAGAGAAGAACACTAAACCTAAGAGAATTGAACTAAAAACTAAGAGAAAAACTAAGAAAAGCTTAGAAACTTAGAAAGAAACTAAGAGAAACTAAAAACTAAGAAATGAGAGAAAGAAAGGAGAGAGAAGTGAGTTTTGAAGGTGTGATTTGAAGTGAATGGAAGGGGGGTATTTATAGGTGAGGATGGAGAGAAAAAATGAGTAAAAAAATGTTAAAAAAATATTAAAAAATGTAAAAACGCGTATTGGACTTGCTGATGTCATCAATGACGTCAGCATGACGTCACAGGGGCGGCTGCACGTGAAAAATGGGGCGAAAACGCGTTGGGCGCGCGGATGGGCGGCTGCTGGGCGCTGCGCGCGCGCGCTGGGGCTGTCGCTGCGCGCAGCTCGGCGCGCGTGAACAGTGCCAGCGCGCTGCGTTGCGCGCAGCTGGGCATGCCAGCGCGCGCGGGCGCGCGCGGGATGGGGCGCTGGGGCGCGCTGGGGCGCTGGGCTGCGCGCACGGCCGGGCTGCGATGCGCGATTTCCGTCTTTTTGACATTTTTGACCTTTTCGACCCATTTCGTCCGATTTTTCCATGTTTGTTGACCTTTTCTCACTTATTTATTGATATATTTGTGATGTATTGCTTCAAATATTCCTCTTTAAGTCTTTACATTGCGTTTTTAAGCCAAAATACCTGAAAAACAATAAAAATACCCGTGATTCCGAAAAAGACAAATTTATATAAATATATGATAAAACATATAAATATATGTATTTTTAATCAATTAAGGTACATAAAATCATGGTTATTTTAGTGCTTTTTGAGCACTCATCACTAAGTAAAATAATATTTATTAAACATAAAAAGGTCCAATTAAATAAAACAAAAATAACTAAACATGAAAGGCCAACGAATAATTAAAATAAATAGTTTTTCCGAAATTAACAATTTCACCCAAACTTCGTATTCCAAATCTATATGTTGTTATAAGACCGCCAATTTATGAAAAATGATCTTGTGAATATTTGGAAACAACAACTTGATTACCACTTAGTAACATTAACATGATTAGAACGTCATTTTCCATTATTAAGCTAATGAAGCGCTCCCATTTATGCAAAATAAACTTAGATACTAGGAACCTAGATGAATAAAAAAGGTAGAATTGCTAAGAAAGTGTTGAATATGATCAGATTAGAACCTTAAGGACACAAAGTCCGTAACGCACAAACCTTGTGACTTTAGATAGGATGATCACTCTCTTTGATAAGTCGGATGCATGTATTTAATAAAGAACACAATACGGCACAACAAGAAGCTTTCAGAAATTTTCTTTTCATTAATGAATATTCGTGTTGTCTCCAAATTTCGTAATCTTCTTATTAATTAACAGGAAATCCAAAACGGAACGCCTTAGATGGAATTGTCAAAAGGGGAAAATTTATTTGTGAATTAGGCCTAATCAAACCTTAAAAAATAAAAGACTAAAAGACATAAAATAAAAATCTCATAACTAAGTAAAATAATATTTATTAAACATAAAAGGGTCAAATTAAATAAAACAAAAATACGTAAACATGAAACGCCAACAAAATAATTAAAACAAATTGTTTTTCCGAAATTAACAATTTCACCCAACCTTCATATTCCAAATCTATACGTTGTGATAAGACCGCAAATTTATGACAAATGATCTTGTGAATATTTGGAAACAACAACTTGATTACCACTTAGGAACATTAGCATGATTAGAACCTCATTTTCCATTATTAGGCAAATGAAGGGCTCCTTTTTATGCAAAATAAACTTAGATACTAGGAACCTAGATGAATAAAAAAGATAGAATTGCTAAGAAAGTGTTGAATATGATCAGATTAGAACCTTAAGGACACCAAGTCCGTAACTCACAAACCTTGTGACTTTAGATAGGACGATCACTCCCTTTGATTAGTCAGATGCAAGTATTGAATCAAGAACACAATACTGCATAACAAGAAGCTTTCAGAAAATTTCTTTTCATTAATGACTATTCGCGTTGTCTACAAATTTCGTAACTCTTCTTATTAATTAACAAGAAACCCAAAAGGTAACACCTTAGATGGAATTGTCGAAAGGGGAAAATTTATTTGTGAATTAGGCCTAATCAAACCTTAAAAAATAAAAGACTAAAAGACATAAAATAAAAATCTCATAACTAAGTAAAATAATATTTATTAAACATAAAAGGGTCAAATTAAATAAAACAAAAATAACTAAACATGAAAGGCCAATAAATAATTAAAACAAATTGTTTTTCCGAAATTAACAATTTCATCCAAACTTCATATTCCAAATCTATACGTTGTGATAAGACCGCAAATTTATGACAAATTATCTTATGAATATTTGGAAACAACAACTTGATTACCACTTAGGAACATTAACATGATTTGAACCTCATTTTCCATTATTTGGCAAATGAAGGGCTCCTTTTTATGCAAAATAAACTTAGATACTAGGAACCTAGATGAATAAAAAAGATAGAATTGCTAAGAAAGTGTTGCATATGATCAGATTAGAACCTTAAGGACACCAAGTTCGTAACTCACAAATCTTGTGACTTTAGATAGGACGATCACTCCCTTTGATTAGTCAGATGCAAGTATTGAATCAAGAACACAATACTGCATAACAAGAAGCTTTCAGAAAATTTCTTTTCATTAATGAATATTCGTGTTGTCTACAAATTTCGTAACTCTTCTTATTAATTAACAGCAAACCCAAAAGGGAAAACATAGATGGAATTGTCAAAAGGGGAAAATTTATTTGTGAATTAGGCCTAATCAAACCTTAAAAAATAAAAGACTAAGATACATAAAATAAAAATCTCGGAACTAAGTAAAATAATATTTATTAAACATAAAAAAGGTCCAATTAAATAAAACAAAAATAACTAAACATGAAAGGCCAACGAATAATTAAAATAAATTGTTTTTCCGAAATTAACAATTTCACCCAAACTTCGTATTCCAAATCTATATGTTGTGATAAGACCGCCAATTTATGAAAAATGATCTTGTGAATATTTGGAAACAACAACTTGATTACCACTTAGTAACATTAACATGATTAGAACGCCATTTTCCATTATTAAGCTAATGAAGCGCTCCCATTTATGCAAAATAAACTTAGATACTAGGAACCTAGATGAATAAAAAAGGTAGAATTGCTAAGAAAGTGTTGAATATGATCAGATTAGAACCTTAAGGACACAAAGTCCGTAACGCACAAACCTTGTGACTTTAGATAGGATGATCACTCTCTTTGATAAGTCGGATGCATGTATTTAATAAAGAACACAATACGGCACAACAAGAAGCTTTCAGAAATTTTCTTTTCATTAATGAATATTCGTGTTGTCTCCAAATTTCGTAATCTTCTTATTAATTAACAGGAAATCCAAAACGGAACGCCTTAGATGGAATTGTCAAAAGGGGAAAATTTATTTGTGAATTAGGCCTAATCAAACCTTAAAAAATAAAAGACTAAAAGACATAAAATAAAAATCTCATAACTAAGTAAAATAATATTTATTAAACATAAAAGGGACAAATTAAATAAAACAAAAATAACTAAACATGAAAGGCAACAAATAATTAAAACAAATTGTTTTTCCGAAATTAACAATTTCACCCAAACTTCATATTCCAAATCTATACGTTGTGATAAGACCGCAAATTTATGACAAATGATCTTGTGAATATTTGGAAACAACAACTTGATTACCACTTAGGAACATTAACATGATTAGAACCTCATTTTCCATTATTAGGCAAATGAAGGGCTCCTTTTTATGCAAAATAAACTTAGATACTAGGAACCTAGATGAATAAAAAAGATAGAATTGCTAAGAAAGTGTTGAATATGATCAGATTAGAACCTTAAGGACACCAAGTCCGTAACTCACAAACCTTGTGACTTTAGATAGGACGATCACTCCCTTTGATTAGTCAGATGCAAGTATTGAATCAAGAACACAATACTGCATAATAAGAAGCTTTCAGAAAATTTCTTTTCATTAATGACTATTCGCGTTGTCTACAAATTTCGTAACTCTTCTTATTAATTAACAAGAAACCCAAAAGGTAACACTTTAGATGGAATTGTCGAAAGGGGAAAATTTATTTGTGAATTAGGCCTAATCAAACCTTAAAAAATAAAAGACTAAAAGACATAAAATAAAAATCTCATAACTAAGTAAAATAATATTTATTAATAATAAAAGTGTCAAATTAAATAAAACAAAAATAACTAAACATGAAAGGCCAATAAATAATTAAAACAAATTGTTTTTTCGAAATTAACAATTTCATCCAAACTTCATATTCCAAATGTATACGTTGTGATAAGACGGCCGATTTATGACAAATGATCTTGTGAATACTTGGAATCAACAACTTGATAACCACTTAGGAACATTAAAATGATTAGAACCTCATTTTCCATTATTAAGCAAATGAGGCTCTCCCTTTTAGGCAAAATAAACTTAGATACTAGGAACCTAGATGAATAAAAAAGGTAGAATTGCTAAGAAAGTGTTGAATATGATCAGATTAGAACCTTAAGGACACAAAGTTCGTAAGTCACAAACCTTGTGACTTTAGATAGGATGATCACTTTGTTTGATTAGTCCGATGCAAGTATTCAATCAAGAATACAATACGGCAGAACAAGAAGCTTTCAGAAATTTTCTTTTAATTAATTAATATTCGTGTGTTCTCCAAATTTCGTAACTCTTCTTATTAATTAACAAGAAACCCAAAAGGGAACACCTTAGATGGAATTGTCAAAAGGGGAAAATATATTTCTGAATTAGGCCTAATCAAACCTTAAAAAATAAAAGATTAAAGGACATAAAATAAAAATCTCATAACTAAGTAAAATAATATTTATTAAACATAAAAGGGACAAATTAAATAAAACAAAAATAACTAAACATGAAAGGCAACAAATAACTAAAAAAAATTGTTTTTCCGAAATTAACAATTTCACCCAAACTTCATATTCCAAATGTATACGTTGTGATAAGACGGCCGATTTATGACATATGTTGTTGTTAATAATTGGAAACAACAACTTGATTACCATTTAGGAACATTAACATGATTAGAACCTCATTTTCCATTATTAAGAAAATGAAGCCCTACCTTTTATGCAAAAAAAACTTGGATACTAGGATCCTAGACGAATAAAAAAGATAGAATTGCTAAGAAAGTGTTGAATATGATCAGATTAGAACCTTAAGGACACCAAGTCTATAACTCACAAACCTTGTGACTTTAGATAGGACGATCACTCCCTTTGATTAGTCAGATGCAAGTATTGAATCAAGAACACAATACTGCATAACAAGAAGCTTTCAGAAAATTTCTTTTCATTAATGACTATTCGTGTTGTCTACAAATTTCGTAACTCTTCTTATTAATTAACCAGAAACCCAAAAGGGAACACCTTGGATGGAATTTTCAAAAGGGGAAAATTTATTTGTGAATTAGGCCTAATCAAACCTTAAAAAATAAAAGACTAAAAGAGATAAAATAAAAATCTCATAACTAAGTAAAATAATATTTATTAAACATAAAATGGTCAAATTAAATAAAACAAAAATAACTAAACATGAAAGGCCAATAAATAATTAAAACAAATTGTTTTTCCGAAATTAACAATTTCACCCAAACTTCATATTCCAAATCTATACGTTATGATAAGACCCAAATTTATGACAAATGATCTTGTGAATATTTGGAAACAACAACTTGATTACCACTTAGGAACATTAACGTGATTAGAACCTCATTTTCCATTATTAGGCAAATGAAGGGCTCCTTTTTATGCAAAATAAACTTAGATACTAGGAACCTAGATGAATAAATAAGATAGAATTGCTAAGAAAGTGTTGAATATGATCAGATTAGAACCTTAAGGAAACCAAGTTCGTAACTCACAAACCTTGTGACTTTAGATAGGACGATCACTCCCTTTGATTAGTCAGATGCAAGTATTGAATCAAGAACACAATACTGCATAACAAGAAGCTTTCAGAAAATTTCTTTTCATTAATGAATATTCGTGTTGTCTACAAATTTCGTAACTCTTCTAATTAATTAACAGCAAACCCAAAAGGGAAAACATAGATGGAATTGTCAAAAGGGGAAAATTTATTTGTGAATTAGGCCTAATCAAACCTTAAAAAATAAAAGACTAAGATACATAAAATAAAATTCTCGGAACTAAGTAAAATAATATTTATTAAACATAAAAAGGTCCAATTAAATAAAACAAAAATAACTAAACATGAAAGGCCAACGAATAATTAAAATAAATTGTTTTTCCGAAATTAACAATTTCACCCAAACTTCGTATTCCAAATCTATATGTTGTGATAAGACCGCCAATTTATGAAAAATGATCTTGTGAATATTTGGAAACAACAACTTGATTACCACTTAGTAACATTAACATGATTAGAACGTCATTTTCCATTATTAAGCTAATGAAGCGCTCCCATTTATGCAAAATAAACTTAGATACTAGGAACCTAGATGAATAAAAAAGGTAGAATTGCTAAGAAAGTGTTGAATATGATCAGATTAGAACCTTAAGGACACAAAGTCCGTAACGCACAAACCTTGTGACTTTAGATAGGATGATCACACTCTTTGATAAGTCGGATGCATGTATTTAATAAAGAACACAATACGGCACAACAAGAAGCTTTCAGAAATTTTCTTTTCATTAATGAATATTCGTGTTGTCTCCAAATTTCGTAATCTTCTTATTAATTAACAGGAAATCCAAAACGGAACGCCTTAGATGGAATTGTCAAAAGGGGAAAATTTATTTGTGAATTAGGCCTAATCAAACCTTAAAAAATAAAAGACTAAAAGACATAAAATAAAAATCTCATAACTAAGTAAAATAATATTTATTAAACATAAAAGGGTCAAATTAAATAAAACAAAAATACGTAAACATGAAACGCCAACAAAATAATTAAAACAAATTGTTTTTCCGAAATTAACAATTTCACCCAAACTTCATATTCCAAATCTATACGTTGTGATAAGACCGCAAATTTATGACAAATGATCTTGTGAATATTTGGAAACAACAACTTGATTACCACTTAGGAACATTAACATGATTAGAACCTCATTTTCCATTATTAGGCAAATGAAGGGCTCCTTTTTATGCAAAATAAACTTAGATACTAGGAACCTAGATGAATAAAAAAGATAGAATTGCTAAGAAAGTGTTGAATATGATCAGATTAGAACCTTAAGGACACCAAGTCCGTAACTCACAAACCTTGTGACTTTAGATAGGACGATCACTCCCTTTGATTAGTCAGATGCAAGTATTGAATCAAGAACACAATACTGCATAACAAGAAGCTTTCAGAAAATTTCTTTTCATTAATGACTATTCGCGTTGTCTACAAATTTCGTAACTCTTCTTATTAATTAACAAGAAACCCAAAAGGTAACACCTTAGATGGAATTGTCGAAAGGGGAAAATTTATTTGTGAATTAGGCCTAATCAAACCTTAAAAAATAAAAGACTAAAAGACATAAAATAAAAATCTCATAACTAAGTAAAATAATATTTATTAAACATAAAAGGGTCAAATTAAATAAAACAAAAATACTTAAACATGAAAGGCCAATAAATAATTAAAACAAATTGTTTTTTCGAAATTAACAATTTCATCCAAACTTCATATTCCAAATGTATACGTTGTGATAAGACGGCCGATTTATGACAAATGATCTTGTGAATACTTGGAATCAACAACTTGATAACCACTTAGGAACATTAAAATGATTAGAACCTCATTTTCCATTATTAAGCAAATGAGGCTCTCCCTTTTAGGCAAAATAAACTTAGATACTAGGAACCTAGATGAATAAAAAAGGTAGAATTGCTAAGAAAGTGTTGAATATGATCAGATTAGAACCTTAAGGACACAAAGTTCGTAAGTCACAAACCTTGTGACTTTAGATAGGATGATCACTTTGTTTGATTAGTCCGATGCAAGTATTCAATCAAGAATACAATACGGCAGAACAAGAAGCTTTCAGAAATTTTCTTTTAATTAATTAATATTCGTGTGTTCTCCAAATTTCGTAACTCTTCTTATTAATTAACAAGAAACCCAAAAGGGAACACCTTAGATGGAATTGTCAAAAGGGGAAAATATATTTCTGAATTAGGCCTAATCAAACCTTAAAAAATAAAAGATTAAAGGACATAAAATAAAAATCTCATAACTAAGTAAAATAATATTTATTAAACATAAAAGGGACAAATTAAATAAAACAAAAATAACTAAACATGAAAGGCAACAAATAATTAAAACAAATTGTTTTTCCGAAATTAACAATTTCACCCAAACTTCATATTCCAAATGTATACGTTGTGATAAGACGGCCGATTTATGACAAATGTTGTTGTTAATAATTGGAAACAACAACTTGATTACCATTTAGGAACATTAACATGATTAGAACCTCATTTTCCATTATTAAGAAAATGAAGCCCTACCTTTTATGCAAAAAAAACTTGGATACTAGGATCCTAGACGAATAAAAAAGATAGAATTGCTAAGAAAGTGTTGAATATGATCAGATTAGAACCTTAAGGACACCAAGTCTATAACTCACAAACCTTGTGACTTTAGATAGGACGATCACTCCCTTTGATTAGTCAGATGCAAGTATTGAATCAAGAACACAATACTGCATAACAAGAAGCTTTCAGAAAATTTCTTTTCATTAATGACTATTCGTGTTGTCTACAAATTTCGTAACTCTTCTTATTAATTAACCAGAAACCCAAAAGGGAACACCTTAGATGGAATTTTCAAAAGGGGAAAATTTATTTGTGAATTAGGCCTAATCAAACCTTAAAAAATAAAAGACTAAAAGACATAAAATAAAAATCTCATAACTAAGTAAAATAATATTTATTAAACATAAAATGGTCAAATTAAATAAAACAAAAATAACTAAACATGAAAGGCCAATAAATAATTAAAACAAATTGTTTTTCCGAAATTAACAATTTCACCCAAACTTCATATTCCAAATCTATACGTTATGATAAGACCCAAATTTATGACAAATGATCTTGTGAATATTTGGAAACAACAACTTGATTACCACTTAGGAACATTAACATGATTAGAACCTCATTTTCCATTATTAGGCAAATGAAGGGCTCCTTTTTATGCAAAATAAACTTAGATACTAGGAACCTAGATGAATAAAAAAGATAGAATTGCTAAGAAAGTGTTGAATATGATCAGATTAGAACCTTAAGGACACCAAGTCCGTAACTCACAAACCTTGTGACTTTAGATAGGACGATCACTCCCTTTGATTAGTCAGATGCAAGTATTGAATCAAGAACACAATACTGCATAACAAGAAGCTTTCAGAAAATTTCTTTTCATTAATGAATATTCGTGTTGTCTACAAATTTCGTAACTCTTCTTATTAATTAACAGCAAACCCAAAAGGGAAAACATAGATGGAATTGTCAAAAGGGGAAAATTTATTTGTGAATTAGGCCTAATCAAACCTTAAAAAATAAAAGACTAAGATACATAAAATAAAAATCTCGGAACTAAGTAAAATAATATTTATTAAACATAAAAAGGTCCAATTAAATAAAACAAAAATAACTAAACATGAAAGGCCAACGAATAATTAAAATAAATTGTTTTTCCGAAATTAACAATTTCACCCAAACTTCATATTCCAAATCTATATGTTGTGATAAGACCGCCAATTTATGAAAAATGATCTTGTGAATATTTGGAAACAACAACTTGATTACCACTTAGTAACATTAACATGATTAGAACGTCATTTTCCATTATTAAGCTAATGAAGCGCTCCCATTTATGCAAAATAAACTTAGATACTAGGAACCTAGATGAATAAAAAAGGTAGAATTGCTAAGAAAGTGTTGAATATGATCAGATTAGAACCTTAAGGACACAAAGTCCGTAACGCACAAACCTTGTGACTTTAGATAGGATGATCACTCTCTTTGATAAGTCGGATGCATGTATTTAATAAAGAACACAATACGGCACAACAAGAAGCTTTCAGAAATTTTCTTTTCATTAATGAATATTCGTGTTGTCTCCAAATTTCGTAATCTTCTTATTAATTAACAGGAAATCCAAAACGGAACGCCTTAGATGGAATTGTCAAAAGGGGAAAATTTATTTGTGAATTAGGCCTAATCAAACCTTAAAAAATAAAAGACTAAAAGACATAAAATAAAAATCTCATAACTAAGTAAAATAATATTTATTAAACATAAAAGGGTCAAATTAAATAAAACAAAAATACGTAAACATGAAACGCCAACAAAATAATTAAAAAAAATTGTTTTTCCGAAATTAACAATTTCACCCAAACTTCATATTCCAAATCTATACGTTGTGATAAGACCGCAAATTTATGACAAATGATCTTGTGAATATTTGGAAACAACAACTTGATTACCACTTAGGAACATTAACATGATTAGAACCTCATTTTCCATTATTAGGCAAATGAAGGGCTCCTTTTTATGCAAAATAAACTTAGATACTAGGAACCTAGATGAATAAAAAAGATAGAATTGCTAAGAAAGTGTTGAATATGATCAGATTAGAACCTTAAGGACACCAAGTCCGTAACTCACAAACCTTGTGACTTTAGATAGGATGATCACTCCCTTTGATTAGTCAGATGCAAGTATTGAATCAAGAACACAATACTGCATAACAAGAAGCTTTCAGAAAATTTCTTTTCATTAATGACTATTCGCGTTGTCTACAAATTTCGTAACTCTTCTTATTAATTAACAAGAAACCCAAAAGGTAACACCTTAGATGGAATTGTCGAAAGGGGAAAATTTATTTGTGAATTAGGCCTAATCAAACCTTAAAAAATAAAAGACTAAAAGACATAAAATAAAAATCTCATAACTAAGTAAAATAATATTTATTAAACATAAAAGGGTCAAATTAAATAAAACAAAAATAACTAAACATGAAAGGCCAATAAATAATTAAAACAAATTGTTTTTCCGAAATTAACAATTTCATCCAAACTTCATATTCCAAATGTATACGTTGTGATAAGACGGCCGATTTATGGCAAATGATCTTGTGAATACTTGGAATCAACAACTTGATAACCACTTAGGAACATTAAAATGATTAGAACCTCATTTTCCATTATTAAGCAAATGAGGCTCTCCCTTTTAGGCAAAATAAACTTAGATACTAGGAACCTAGATGAATAAAAAAGGTAGAATTGCTAAGAAAGTGTTGAATATGATCAGATTAGAACCTTAAGGACACAAAGTTCGTAAGTCACAAACCTTGTGACTTTAGATAGGATGATCACTTTGTTTGATTAGTCCGATGCAAGTATTCAATGAAGAATACAATACGGCACAACAAGAATCTTTCAGAAATTTTCTTTTAATTAATTAATATTCGTGTGTTCTCCAAATTTCGTAACTCTTCTTATTAATTAACAAGAAACCCAAAAGGGAACACCTTAGATGGAATTGTCAAAAGGGGAAAATATATTTGTGAATTAGGCCTAATCAAACCTTAAAAAATAAAAGATTAAAGGATATAAAATAAAAATCTCATAACTAAGTAAAATAATATTTATTAAATATAAAAAGGACAAATTAAATAAAACAAAAATAACTAAACATGAAAGGCAACAAATAATTAAAACAAATTGTTTTTCCGAAATTAACAATTTCAACCAAACTTCATATTCCAAATGTATACGTTGGGATAAGACGACCGATTTATGACAAATGTTGTTGTTAATAATTGGAAACAACAACTTGATTACCATTTAGGAACATTAACATGATTAGAACCTCATTTTCCATTATTAAGAAAATGAAGCCCTACCTTTTATGCAAAAAAAACTTGGATACTAGGATCCTAGACGAATAAAAAAGATAGAATTGCTAAGAAAGTGTTGAATATGATCAGATTAGAACCTTAAGGACACCAAGTCTATAACTCACAAACCTTGTGACTTTAGATAGGACGATCACTCCCTTTGATTAGTCAGATGCAAGTATTGAATCAAGAACACAATACTGCATAACAAGAAGCTTTCAGAAAATTTCTTTTCATTAATGACTATTCGTGTTGTCTACAAATTTCGTAACTCTTCTTATTAATTAACCAGAAACCCAAAAGGGAACACCTTAGATGGAATTTTCAAAAGGGGAAAATTTATTTGTGAATTAGGCCTAATCAAACCTTAAAAAATAAAAGACTAAAAGACATAAAATAAAAATCTCATAACTAAGTAAAATAATATTTATTAAACATAAAATGGTCAAATTAAATAAAACAAAAATAACTAAACATGAAAGGCCAATAAATAATTAAAACAAATTGTTTTTCCGAAATTAACAATTTCACCCAAACTTCATATTCCAAATCTATACGTTATGATAAGACCCAAATTTATGACAAATGATCTTGTGAATATTTGGAAACAACAACTTGATTACCACTTAGGAACATTAACATGATTAGAACCTCATTTTCCATTATTAGGCAAATGAAGGGCTCCTTTTTATGCAAAATAAACTTAGATACTAGGAACCTAGATGAATAAAAAAGATAGAATTGCTAAGAAAGTGTTGAATATGATCAGATTAGAACCTTAAGGACACCAAGTCCGTAACTCACAAACCTTGTGACTTTAGATAGGACGATCACTCCCTTTGATTAGTCAGATGCAAGTATTGAATCAAGAACACAATACTGCATAACAAGAAGCTTTCAGAAAATTTCTTTTCATTAATGAATATTCGTGTTGTCTACAAATTTCGTAACTCTTCTTATTAATTAACAGCAAACCCAAAAGGGAAAACATAGATGGAATTGTCAAAAGGGGAAAATTTATTTGTGAATTAGGCCTAATCAAACCTTAAAAAATAAAAGACTAAGATACATAAAATAAAAATCTCGGAACTAAGTAAAATAATATTTATTAAACATAAAAAGGTCCAATTAAATAAAACAAAAATAACTAAACATGAAAGGCCAACGAATAATTAAAATAAATTGTTTTTCCGAAATTAACAATTTCACCCAAACTTCATATTCCAAATCTATATGTTGTGATAAGACCGCCAATTTATGAAAAATGATCTTGTGAATATTTGGAAACAACAACTTGATTACCACTTAGTAACATTAACATGATTAGAACGTCATTTTCCATTACTAAGCTAATGAAGCGCTCCCATTTATGCAAAATAAACTTAGATACTAGGAACCTAGATGAATAAAAAAGGTAGAATTGCTAAGAAAGTGTTGAATATGATCAGATTAGAACCTTAAGGACACAAAGTCCGTAACGCACAAACCTTGTGACTTTAGATAGGATGATCACTCTCTTTGATAAGTCGGATGCATGTATTTAATAAAGAACACAATACGGCACAACAAGAAGCTTTCAGAAATTTTCTTTTCATTAATGAATATTCGTGTTGTCTCCAAATTTTGTAATCTTCTTATTAATTAACAGGAAATCCAAAACGGAACGCCTTAGATGGAATTGTCAAAAGGGGAAAATTTATTTGTGAATTAGGCCTAATCAAACCTTAAAAAATAAAAGACTAAAAGACATAAAATAAAAATCTCATAACTAAGTAAAATAATATTTATTAAACATAAAAGGGTCAAATTAAATAAAACAAAAATACGTAAACATGAAACGCCAACAAAATAATTAAAAAAAATTGTTTTTCCGAAATTAACAACTTCACCCAAACTTCATATTCCAAATCTATACGTTGTGATAAGACCGCAAATTTATGACAAATGATCTTGTGAATATTTGGAAACAACAACTTGATTACCACTTAGGAACATTAACATGATTAGAACCTCATTTTCCATTATTAGGCAAATGAAGGGCTCCTTTTTATGCAAAATAAACTTAGATACTAGGAACCTAGATGAATAAAAAAGATAGAATTGCTAAGAAAGTGTTGAATATGATCAGATTAGAACCTTAAGGACACCAAGTCCGTAACTCACAAACCTTGTGACTTTAGATAGGACGATCACTCCCTTTGATTAGTCAGATGCAAGTATTGAATCAAGAACACAATACTGCATAACAAGAAGCTTTCAGAAAATTTCTTTTCATTAATGACTATTCGCGTTGTCTACAAATTTCGTAACTCTTCTTATTAATTAACAAGAAACCCAAAAGGTAACACCATAGATGGAATTGTCGAAAGGGGAAAATTTATTTGTGAATTAGGCCTAATCAAACCTTAAAAAATAAAAGACTAAAAGACATAAAATAAAAATCTCATAACTAATTAAATAATATTTATTAAACATAAAAGGGTCAAATTAAATAAAACAAAAATAACTAAACATGAAAGGCCAATAAATAATTAAAACAAATTGTTTTTCCGAAATTAACAATTTCATCCAAACTTCATATTCCAAATGTATACGTTGTGATAAGATGGCCGATTTATGACAAATGATCTTGTGAATACTTGGAATCAACAACTTGATAACCACTTAGGAATATTAAAATGATTAGAACCTCATTTTCCATTATTAAGCAAATGAGGCTCTCCCTTTTAGGCAAAATAAACTTAGATACTAGGAACCTAGATGAATAAAAAAGGTAGAATTGCTAAGAAAGTGTTGAATATGATCAGATTAGAACCTTAAGGACACAAAGTTTGTAAGTCACAAACCTTGTGACTTTAGATAGGATGATCACTTTGTTTGATTTGTCCGATGCAAGTATTCTATCAAGAATACAATACGGCACAACAAGAAGTTTTCAGAAATTTTATTTTAATTAATTAATATTCGTGTGTTCTCTAAATTTCGTAACTCTTCTTATTAATTAACAAGAAACCCAAAAGTGAACACCTTAGATGGAATTTTCAAAAGGGGAAAATTTATTTGTGAATTAGGACTAATCAAACCTTAAAAAATAAAAGACTAAGATACATAAAATAAAAATCTCACAACTAAGTAAAATAATATTTATTAAACATAAAAGGGTCCAATTAAATAAAACAAAAATACGTAAACATGAAACGCCAAGAAAATAATTAAAACAAATTGTTTTTCCGAAATTAACAATTTCACCCAAACTTCATATTCCAAATCTATATGTTGTGATAAGACCGCCAATTTATGAAAAATGATCTTGTGAATATTTGGAAACAACAACTTGATTACCACTTAGTAACATTAACATGATTAGAACGTCATTTTCCATTATTAAGCTAATGAAGCGCTCCCATTTATGCAAAATAAACTTAGATACTAGGAACCTAGATGAATAAAAAAGGTAGAATTGCTAAGAAAGTGTTGAATATGATCAGATTAGAACCTTAAGGACACAAAGTCCGTAACGCACAAACCTTGTGACTTTAGATAGGATGATCACTCTCTTTGATAAGTCGGATGCATGTATTTAATAAAGAACACAATACTGCATAACAAGAAGCTTTCAGAAATTTTCTTTTCATTAATGAATATTCGTGTTGTCTCCAAATTTCGTAATCTTCTTATTAATTAATAGGAAATCCAAAACGGAACGCCTTAGATGGAATTGTCAAAAGGGGAAAATTTATTTGTGAATTAGGCCTAATCAAACCTTAAAAAATAAAAGACTAAAAGACATAAAATAAAAATGTCATAACTAAGTAAAATAATATTTATTAAACATAAAAGGGACAAATTAAATAAAACAAAAATAACTAAACATGAAAGGCAACAAATAATTAAAACAAATTGTTTTTCCGAAATTAACAATTTCACCCAAACTTCATATTCCAAATGTATACGTTGTGATAAGACGGCCGATTTATGACAAATGTTGTTGTTAATAATTGGAAACAACAACTTGATTACCATTTAGGAACATTAACATGATTAGAACCTCATTTTCCATTATTAAGAAAATGAAGCGCTACCTTTTATGCAAAAAAAACATGGATACTAGGAACCTAGATGAATAAAAAAGATAGAATTGCTAAGAAAGTGTTGAATATGATCAAATTAGAACCTTAAGGACACCAAGTCTATAACTCACAAACCTTGTGACTTTAGATAGGACGATCACTCCCTTTGATTAGTCAGATGCAAGTATTGAATCAAGAACACAATACTGCATAACAAGAAGCTTTCAGAAAATTTCTTTTCATTAATGACTATTCGTGTTGTCTACAAATTTCGTAACTCTTCTTATTAATTAACAAGAAACCCAAAAGGGAACACCTTAGATGGAATTGTCAAAAGGGGAAAATTTATTTGTGAATTAGGCCTAATCAAACCTTAAAAAATAAAAGACTAAAAGACATAAAATAAAAATCTCATAACTAAGTAAAATAATATTTATTAAACATAAAAGGGTCAAATTAAATAAAACAAAAATAACTAAACATGAAAGGCCAATAAATAATTAAAACAAATTGTTTTTTCGAAATTATCAATTTCACCCAAACTTCATATTCCAAATCTATACGTTATGATAAGACCGCAAATTTATGACCATTGATCTTGTGAATATTTGGAAACAACAACTTGATTACCACTTAGGAACATTAACATGATTAGAACCTCATTTTCCATTATTAGGCAAATGAAGGGCTCCTTTTTATGCAAAATAAACTAAGATACTAGGAACCTAGATGAATAAAAAAGATAGAATTGCTAAGAAAGTGTTGAATATGATCAGATTAGAACCTTAAGGACACCAAGTCCGTAACTCACAAACCTTGTGACTTTAGATAGGACGATCACTCCCTTTGATTAGTCAGATGCAAGTATTGAATCAAGAACACAATACTGCATAACAAGAAGCTTTCAGAAAATTTCTTTTCATTAATGAATATTCGTGTTGTCTACAAATTTCGTAACTCTTCTTATTAATTAACAGCAAACCCAAAAGGGAAAACATAGATGGAATTGTCAAAAGGGAAAAATTTATTTGTGAATTAGGACTAATCAAACCTTAAAAAATAAAGGACTAAGATACATAAAATAAAAATCTCACAACTAAGCAAAATAATATTTATTAAACATAAAAGGGTCCAATTAAATAAAACAAAAATAACTAAACATGAAAGGCCAACGAATAATTAAAATAAATTGTTTTTCCGAAATTAACAATTTTACCCAAACTTCATATTCCAAATCTATACGTTGTGATAAGACCGCAAATTTATGACAAATTATCTTATGAATATTTGGAAACAACAACTTGATTACCACTTAGGAACATTAACATGATTAGAACCTCATTTTCCATTATTTGGCAAATGAAGGGCTCCTTTTTATGCAAAATAAACTTAGATACTAGGAACCTAGATGAATAAAAAAGATAGAATTGCTAAGAAAGTTTTGAATATGATCAGATTAGAACCTTAAGGACACCAAGTTCGTAACTCACAAACCTTGTGACTTTAGATAGGACGATCACTCCCTTTGATTAGTCAGATGCAAGTATTGAATCAAGAACACAATACGGCACAACAAGAAGCTTTCAGAAATTTTCTTTTAATTAATTAATATTCGTGTGTTCTCCAAATTTCGTAACTCTTCTTATTAATTAACAAGAAACCCAAAAGGGAACACCTTAGATGGAATTGTCAAAAGGGGAAAATATATTTGTGAATTAGGCCTAATCAAACAGTAAAAAAATAAAAGACTAAGAGACATAAAATAAAAATCTCATAACTAAGTAAAATAATATTTATTAAACATAAAAGGGTCAAATTAAATAAAACAAAAATAACTAAACATAAAAGGCCATAAAATAATTAAAACAAATTGTTTTTCCGAAATTAACAATTTCACCCAAACTTCATATTCCAAATCTATACGTTGTGATAAGACCGCAAATTTATGACAAATTATCTTATGAATATTTGGAAACAACAACTTGATTACCACTTAGGAACATTAACATGATTAGAACCTCATTTTCCATTATTTGGCAAATGAAGGGCTCCTTTTTATGCAAAATAAACTTAGGTACTAGGAACCTAGATGAATAAAAAAGATAGAATTGCTAAGAAAGTGTTGAATATGATCAGATTAGAACCTTAAGGACACCATGTCCGTAACTCACAAACCTTGTGACTTTAGAAAGGACGATCACTACCTATGATTAGTCGGATGCAAGTATTTAATAAAGAACACAATACGGCACAACAAGAAGCTTTCAGAAATTTTCTTTTCATTAATGAATATTCGTGTTGTCTCCAAATTTCGTAACTCTTCTTATTAATTAACAGGAAACCCAAAAAAGAACACCTTAGATGGAATTGTCAAAAGCGGAAAATTTATTTTTGAATTAGGCCTAATCAAACCTTAAAAAAGAAAAGACTAAAAGACATAAAATGAAAATCTCACAACTAAGTAAAATAATATTTATTAAACATAAAAAGGTCCAATTAAATAAAACAAAAATAACTAAACATGAAAGGCCAACGAATAATTAAAATAAATTGTTTTTCCGAAATCAACAATTTCACCCAAACTTCATATTCCAAATCTATATGTTGTGATAAGACCGCCAATTTATGAAAAATGATCTTGTGAATATTTGGAAACAACAACTTGATTACCACTTAGTAACATTAACATGATTAGAACGTCATTTTCTATTATTAAGCTAATGAAGCGCTCCCATTTATGCAAAATAAACTTAGATACTAGGAACCTAGATGAATAAAAAAGGTAGAATTGCTAAGAAAGTGTTGAATATGATCAGATTAGAACCTTAAGGACACAAAGTCCGTAACGCACAAACCTTGTGACTTTAGATAGGAAGATCACTCTCTTTGATAAGTCGGATGCATGTATTTAATAAAGAACACAATACGGCACAACAAGAAGCTTTCAGAAATTTTCTTTTCATTAATGAATATTCGTGTTGTCTCCAAATTTTGTAATCTTCTTATTAATTAACAGGAAATCCAAAACGGAACGCCTTAGATGGAATTGTCAAAAGGGGAAAATTTATTTGTGAATTAGGCCTAATCAAACCGTAAAAAATAAAAGACTAAAAGACATAAAATAAAAATGTCATAACTAAGTAAAATAATATTTATTAAACATAAAAGGGTCAAATTAAATAAAACAAAAATAACTAAAAATGAAAGGCCAATAAATAATTAAAACAAATTGTTTTTCCGAAATTAACAATTTCATCCAAACTTCATATTCCAAATGTATACGTTGTGATAAGACGGCCGATTTATGACAAATGATCTTGTGAATACTTGGAATCAACAACTTGATAACCACTTAGGATCATTAAAATGATTAGAACCTCATTTTCCATTATTAAGCAAATGAGGCTCTCCCTTTTAGACAAAATAAACTTAGATACTAGGAACCTAGATGAATAAAAAAGGTAGAATTGCTAAGAAAGTGTTGAATATGATCAGATTAGAACCTTAAGGACACAAAGTTCGTAACTCACAAACCTTGTGACTTTAGATAGGACGATCACTCCCTTTGATTAGTCAGATGCAAGTATTGAATCAAGAACACAATACGGCACAACAAGAAGCTTTCAGAAATTTTCATTTAATTAATTAATATTCGTGTGTTCTCCAAATTTCGTAACTCTTCTTATTAATTAACAAGAAACCCAAAAGGGAACACCTTAGATGGAATTGTCAAAAGGGGAAAATATATTTGTGAATTTGACCTAATCAAACAGTAAAAAAATAAAAGACTAAGAGACATAAAATAAAAATCTCATAACTAAGTAAAATAATATTTATTAAACATAAAAGGGTCAAATTAAATAAAACAAAAATAACTAAACATGAAAGGCCATAAAATAATTAAAACAAATTGTTTTTCCGAAATTAACAATTTCACCCAAACTTCATATTCCAAATCTATAGGTTGTGATAAGACCGCAAATTTATGACAAATTATCTTATGAATATTTGGAAACAACAACTTGATTACCACTTAGGAACATTAACATGATTAGAACCTCATTTTCCATTATTTGGCAAATGAAGGGCTCCTTTTTATGCAAAATAAACTTAGATACTAGGAACCTAGATGAATAAAAAAGATAGAATTGCTAAGAAAGTGTTGAATATGATCAGATTAGAACCTTAAGGACACCATGTTCGTAACTCAAAAACCTTGTGACTTTAGATAGGACGATCACTCCCTTTGATTAGTCAGATGCAAGTATTGAATCAAGAACACAATACTGCATAACAAGAAGCTTTCAGAAAATTTCTTTTCATTAATGAATATTCGTGTTGTCTACAAATTTCGTAACTCTTCTTATTAATTAACAGCAAACCCAAAAGGGAAAACATAGATGGAATTGTCAAAAGGGGAAAATTTATTTGTGAATTAGGACTAATCAAACCTTAAAAAATAAAAGACTAAGATACATAAAATAAAAATCTCACAACTAAGTAAAATAATATTTATTAAACATAAAAGGGTCCAATTAAATAAAACAAAAATAACAAAACATGAAAGGCCAACGAATAATTAAAATAAATTGTTTTTCCGAAATTAACAATTTCACCCAAACTTCATATTCCAAATCTATATGTTGTGATAAGACCGCCAATTTATGAAAAATGATCTTGTGAATATTTGGAAACAACAACTTGATTACCACTTAGTTACATTAACATGATTAGAACCTCATTTTATATTATTAAGCTAATGAAGCGCTCCCATTTAGGCAAAATAAACTTAGATACTAGGAACCTAGATGAATAAAAAAGGTAGAATTGCTAAGAAAGTGTTGAATATGATCAGATTAGAACCTTAAGGACACAAAGTTCGTAAGTCACAAACCTTGTGACTTTAGATAGGATGATCACTTTGTTTGATTAGTCCGATGCAAGTATTCAATCAAGAATACAATACGGCACAACAAGAAGCTTTCAGAAATTTTCTTTTAATTAATTAATATTCGTGTGTTCTCCAAATTTCGTAACTCTTCTTATTAATTAACAAGAAACCCAAAAGGGAACACCTTAGATGGAATTGTCAAAAGGGGAAAATATATTTGTGAATTAGGCCTAATCAAACAGTAAAAAAATAAAAGACTAAGAGACATAAAATAAAAATCTCATAACTAAGTAAAATAATATTTATTAAACATAAAAGGGTCAAATTAAATAAAACAAAAATAACTAAACATGAAAGGCCATAAAATAATTAAAACAAATTGTTTTTCCGAAATTAACAATTTCACCCAAACTTCATATTCCAAATCTATACGTTGTGATAAGACCGCAAATTTATGACAAATTATCTTATGAATATTTGGAAACAACAACTTGATTACCACTTAGGAACATTAACATGATTAGAACCTCATTTTCCATTATTTGGCAAATGAAGGGCTCCTTTTTATGCAAAATAAACTTAGATACTAGGAACCTAGATGAATAAAAAAGATAGAATTGCTAAGAAAGTGTTGAATATGATCAGATTAGAACCTTAAGGACACCATGTTCGTAACTCACAAACCTTGTGACTTTAGATAGGACGATCACTCCCTTTGATTAGTCAGATGCAAGTATTGAATCAAGAACACAATACTGCATAACAAGAAGCTTTCAGAAAATTTCTTTTCATTAATGAATATTCGTGTTGTCTACAAATTTCGTAACTCTTCTTATTAATTAACAGCAAACCCAAAAGGGAAAATATAGATGGAATTTTCAAAAGGGGAAAATTTATTTGTGAATTAGGACTAATCAAACCTTAAAAAAATAAAAGACTAAGATACATAAAATAAAAATCTCACAACTAAGTAAAATAATATTTATTAAACATAAAAGGGTCCAATTAAATAAAACAAAAATAACTAAACATGAAAGGCCAACGAATAATTAAAATAAATTGTTTTTCCGAAATTAACAATTTCACCCAAACTTCATATTCCAAATCTATATGTTGTGATAAGACCGCCAATTTATGAAAAATGATCTTGTGAATATTTGGAAACAACAACTTGATTACCACTTAGTAACATTAACATGATTAGAACCTCATTTTCCATTATTAAGCTAATGAAGCGCTCCCATTTATGCAAAATAAACTTAGATACTAGGAACCTAGATGAATAAAAAAGGTAGAATTGCTAAGAAAGTGTTGAATATGATCAGATTAGAACCTTAAGGACACAAAGTCCGTAACGCACAAACCTTGTGACTTTAGATAGGATGATCACTCTCTTTGATAAGTCGGATGCAAGTATTTAATAAAGAACACAATACGGCACAACAAGAAGCTTTCAGAAATTTTCCTTTCATTAATGAATATTCGTGTTGTCTCCAAATTTCGTAATCTTCTTATTAATTAACAGGAAATCCAAAAGGGAACGCCTTAGATGGAATTGTCAAAAGGGGAAAATTTATTTGTGAATTAGGCCTAATCAAACCTTAAAAAATAAAAGGCTAAAAGACATAAAATAAAAATGTCATAACTAAGTAAAATAATATTTATTAAACATAAAAGGGTCAAATTAAATAAAACAAAAATAACTAAAAATGAAAGGCCAATAAATAATTAAAACAAATTGTTTTTCCGAAATTAACAATTTCATCCAAACTTCATATTCCAAATGTATACGTTGTGATAAGACGGCCGATTTATGACAAATGATCTTGTGAATACTTGGAATCAACAACTTGATAACCACTTAGGATCATTGAAATGATTAGAACCTCATTTTCCATTATTAAGCAAATGAGGCTCTCCCTTTTAGGCAAAATAAACTTAGATACTAGGAACCTAGATGAATAAAAAAGGTAGAATTGCTAAGAAAGTGTTGAATATGATCAGATTAGAACCTTAAGGACACAAAGTTCGTAAGTCACAAACCTTGTGACTTTAGATAGGATGATCACTTTGTTTGATTAGTCCGATGCAAGTATTGAATCAAGAACACAATACGGCACAACAAGAAGATTTCAGAAATTTTCTTTTAATTAATTAATATTCGTGTGTTCTCCAATTTTCGTAACTCTTCTTATTAATTAACAAGAAACCCAAAAGGGAACACCTTAGATGGAATTGTCAAAAGGGGAAAATATATTTGTGAATTAGACCTAATTAAACAGTAAAAAAATAAAAGACTAAGAGACATAAAATAAAAATCTCATAACTAAGTAAAATAATATTTATTAAACATAAAAGGGTCAAATTAAACAAAACAAAAATAACTAAACATGAAAGGCCATAAAATAATTAAAACAAATTGTTTTTCCGAAATTAACAATTTCACCCAAACTTCATATTCCAAATCTATACGTTGTGATTAGACCGCAAATTTATGACAAATTATCTTATGAATATTTGGAAACAACAACTTGATTACCACTTAGGAACATTAACATGATTAGAACCTCATTTTCCATTATTTGGCAAATGAAGGGCTCCTTTTTATGCAAAATAAACTTAGATACTAGGAACCTAGATGAATAAAAAGATAGAATTGCTAAGAAAGTGTTGAATATGATCAGATTAGAACCTTAAGGACACCATGTTCGTAACTCACAAACCTTGTGACTTTAGATAGGACGATCACTCCCTTTGATTAGTCAGATGCAAGTATTGAATCAAGAACACAATACTGCATAACAAGAAGCTTTCAGAAAATTTCTTTTCATTAATGAATATTCGTGTTGTCTACAAATTTCGTAACTCTTCTTATTAATTAACAGCAAACCCAAAAGGGAAAACATAGATGGAATTGTCAAAAGGGGAAAATTTATTTGTGAATTAGGACTAATCAAACCTTAAAAAATAAAAGACTAAGATACATAAAATAAAAATCTCACAACTAAGTAAAATAATATTTATTAAACATAAAAGGGTCCAATTAAATAAAACAAAAATAACTAAACATGAAAGGCCAACGAATAATTAAAATAAATTGTTTTTCCGAAATTAACAATTTCACCCAAACTTCATATTCCAAATCTATATGTTGTGATAAGACCGCCAATTTATGAAAAATGATCTTGTGAATATTTGGAAACAAGAACTTGATTACCACTTAGTAACATTAACATGATTAGAACCTCATTTTCCATTATTAAGCTAATGAAGCGCTCCCATTTATGCAAAATAAACTTAGATACTAGGAACCTAGATGAATAAAAAAGGTAGAATTGCTAAGAAAGTGTTGAATATGATCAGATTAGAACCTTAAGGACACAACGTCCGTGTGACTTTAGATAGGATGATCACTCTCTTTGATAAGTCGGATGCAAGTATTTAATAAAGAACACAATACGGCACAACAAGAAGCTTTCAGAAATTTTCCTTTCATTAATGAATATTCGTGTTGTCTCCAAATTTCGTAATCTTCTTATTAATTAACAGGAAATCCAAAAGGGAACGCCTTAGATGGAATTGTCAAAAGGGGAAAATTTATTTGTGAATTAGGCCTAATCAAACCTTAAAAAATAAAAGACTAAAAGACATAAAATAAAAATGTCATAACTAAGTAAAATAATATTTATTAAACATAAAAGGGTCAAATTAAATAAAACAAAAATAACTAAAAACGAAAGGCCAATAAATAATTAAAACAAATTATTTTTCCGAAATTAACAATTTCATCCAAACTTCATATTCCAAATGTATACGTTGTGATAAGACGGCCGATTTATGACAAATGATCTTGTGAATACTTGGAATCAACAACTTGATAACCCCTTAGGAACATTAAAATGATTAGAACCTCATTTTCGATTATTAAGCAAATGAGGCTCTCCCTTTTAGGCAAAATAAACTTAGATACTAGGAACCTAGATGAATAAAAAAGGTAGAATTGCTAAGAAAGTGTTGAATATGATCAGATTAGAACCTTAAGGACACAAAGTTCGTAAGTCACAAACCTTGTGACTTTAGATAGGATGATCACTTTATTTGATTAGTCCGATGCAAGTATTGAATCAAGAACACAATACGGCACAACAAGAAGCTTTCAGAAATTTTCTTTTAATTAAATAATATTCGTGTGTTCTCCAATTTTCGTAACTCTTCTTATTAATTAACAAGAAACCCAAAAGGTAACACCTTAGATGGAATTGTCAAAAGGGGAAAATATATTTGTGAATTAGACCTAATTAAACAGTAAAAAAATAAAAGACTAAGAGACATAAAATAAAAATCTCATAACTAAGTAAAATAATATTTATTAAACATAAAAGGGTCAAATTAAATAAAACAAAAATAAGTAAACATGAAAGGCCATAAAATAATTAAAACAAATTGTTTTTCCGAAATTAACAATTTCACCCAAACTTCATATTCCAAATCTATACGTTGTGATAAGACCGCAAATTTATGACAAATTATCTTATGAATATTTGGAAACAACAACTTGATTACCACTTAGGAACATTAACATGATTAGAACCTCATTTTCCATTATTTGGCAAATGAAGGGCTCCTTTTTATGCAAAATAAACTTAGATACTAGGAACCTAGATGAATAAAAAGATAGAATTGCTAAGAAAGTGTTGAATATGATCAGATTAGAACCTTAAGGACACCATGTTCGTAACTCACAAACCTTGTGACTTTAGATAGGACGATCACTCCCTTCGATTAGTCAGATGCAAGTATTGAATCAAGAACACAATACTGCATAACAAGAAGCTTTCAGAAAATTTCTTTTCATTAATGAATATTCGTGTTGTCTACAAATTTCGTAACTCTTCTTATTAATTAACAGCAAACCCAAAAGGGAAAACATAGATGGAATTGTCAAAAGGGGAAAATTTATTTGTGAATTAGGACTAATCAAACCTTAAAAAATAAAAGACTAAGATACATAAAATAAAAATCTCACAACTAAGTAAAATAATATTTATTAAACATAAAAGGGTCCAATTAAATAAAACAAAAATAACTAAACATGAAAGGCCAACGAATAATTAAAATAAATTGTTTTTCCGAAATTAACAATTTCACCCAAACTTCATATTCCAAATCTATATGTTGTGATAAGACCGCCAATTTATGAAAAATGATCTTGTGAATATTTGGAAACAAGAACTTGATTACCACTTAGTAACATTAACATGATTAGAACCTCATTTTCCATTATTAAGCTAATGAAGCGCTCCCATTTATGCAAAATAAACTTAGATACTAGGAACCTAGATGAATAAAAAAGGTAGAATTGCTAAGAAAGTGTTGAATATGATCAGATTAGAACCTTAAGGACACAAAGTCCGTAACGCACAAACCTTGTGACTTTAGATAGGATGATCACTCTCTTTGATAAGTCGGATGCAAGTATTTAATAAAGAACACAATACGGCACAACAAGAAGCTTTCAGAAATTTTCCTTTCATTAATGAATATTCGTGTTGTCTCCAAATTTCGTAATCTTCTTATTAATTAACAGGAAATCCAAAAGGGAACGCCTTAGATGGAATTGTCAAAAGGGGAAAATTTATTTGTGAATTAGGCCTAATCAAACCTTAAAAAATAAAAGACTAAAAGACATAAAATAAAAATGTCATAACTAAGTAAAATAATATTTATTAAACATAAAAGGGTCAAATTAAATAAAACAAAAATAACTAAAAACGAAAGGCCAATAAATAATTAAAACAAATTGTTTTTTCCGAAATTAACAATTTCATCCAAACTTCATATTCCAAATGTATACGTTGTGATAAGACGGCCGATTTATGACAAATGATCTTGTGAATACTTGGAATCAACAACTTGATAACCCCTTAGGAACATTAAAATGATTAGAACCTCATTTTCCATTATTAAGCAAATGAGGCTCTCCCTTTTAGGCAAAATAAACTTAGATACTAGGAACCTAGATGAATAAAAAAGGTAGAATTGCTAAGAAAGTGTTGAATATGATCAGATTAGAACCTTAAGGACACAAAGTTCGTAAGTCACAAACCTTGTGACTTTAGATAGGATGATCACTTTGTTTGATTAGTCCGATGCAAGTATTCAATCAAGAATACAATACGGCACAACAAGAAGCTTTCAGAAATTTTCTTTTAATTAATTAATATTCGTGTGTTCTCCAAATTTCGTAACTCTTCTTATTAATTAACAAGAAACCCAAAAGGGAACACCTTAGATGGAATTGTCAAAAGGGGAAAATATATTTGTGAATTAGGCCTAATCAAACCTTAAAAAATAAAATACTAAAGGACATAAAATAAAAATCTCATAACTAAGTAAAATAATATTTATTAAACATAAAAGGGACAAATTAAATAAAACAAAAATAACTAAACATGAAAGGCAACAAATAATTAAAACAAATTGTTTTTCCGAAATTAACAATTTCACCCAAACTTCATATTCCAAATGTATACGTTGTGATAAGACGGCCGATTTATGACAAATGTTGTTGTTAATAATTGGAAACAACAACTTGATTACCATTTAGGAACATTAACATGATTAGAACCTCATTTTCCATTATTAAGAAAATGAAGCGCTCCCTTTTATGCAAAATAAACTTAGATACTAGGAACCTAGATGAATAAAAAAGATAGAATTGCTAAGAAAGTGTTGAATATGATCAGATTAGAACCTTAAGGACACCAAGTTCGTAACTCACAAACGTTGTGACTTTAGATAGGACGATCACTCCCTTTGATTAGTCAGATGCTAGTATTGAATCAAGAACACAATACTGCATAACAAGAAGCTTTCAGAAAATTTCTTTTCATTAATGAATATTCGTGTTGTCTACAAATTTCGTAACTCTTCTTATTAATTAACAGCAAACCCAAAAGGGAAAACATAGATGGAATTGTCAAAAGGGGAAAATTTATTTGTGAATTAGGCCTAATCAAACCTTAAAAAATAAAAGACTAAGATACATAAAATAAAAATCTCACAACTAAGTAAAATAATATTTATTAAACATAAAAAGGTCCAATTAAATAAAACAAAAATAACTAAACATGAAAGGCCAACGAATAATTAAAATAAATTGTTTTTCCGATATTAACAATTTCACCCAAACTTCATATTCCAAATCTATATGTTGTGATAAGACCGCCAATTTATGAAAAATGATCTTGTGAATATTTGGAAACAACAACTTGATTACCACTTAGTAACATTAACATGATTAGAACCTCATTTTCCATTATTAAGCTAATGAAGCGCTCCCATTTATGCAAAATAAACTTAGATACTAGGAACCTAGATGAATAAAAAAGGTAGAATTGCTAAGAAAGTGTGGAATATGATCAGATTAGAACCTTAAGGACACAAAGTCCGTAACGCACAAACCTTGTGACTTTAGATAGGATGATCACTCTCTTTGATAAGTCGGATGCAAGTATTTAATAAAGAACACAATACGGCACAACAAGAAGCTTTCAGAAATTTTCCTTTCATTAATGAATATTCGTGTTGTCTCCAAATTTCGTAATCTTCTTATTAATTAACAGGAAATCCAAAACGGAACGCCTTAGATGGAATTGTCAAAAGGGGAAAATTTATTTGTGAATTAGGCTTAATCAAACCGTAAAAAATAAAAGACTAAAAGACATAAAATAAAAATGTCATAACTAAGTAAAATAATATTTATTAAACATAAAAGGGTCAAATTAAATAAAACAAAAATAACTAAAAATGAAAGGCCAATAAATAATTAAAACAAATTGTTTTTCCGAAATTAACAATTTCATCCAAACTTCATATTCCAAATGTATACGTTGTGATAAGATGGCCGATTTATGACAAATGATCTTGTGAATACTTGGAATCAACAACTTGATAACCACTTAGGATTATTAAAATGATTAGAACCTCATTTTCGATTATTAAGCAAATGAGGCTCTCCCTTTTAGGCAAAATAAACTTAGATACTAGGAACCTAGATGAATAAAAAAGGTAGAATTGCTAAGAAAGTGTTGAATATGATCAGATTAGAACCTTAAGGACACAAAGTTCGTAAGTCACAAACCTTGTGACTTTAGATAGGATGATCACTTTGTTTGATTAGTCCGATGCAAGTATTGAATCAAGAACACAATACGGCACAACAAGAAGCTTTCAGAAATTTTCTTTTAATTAATTAATATTCGTGTGTTCTCCAAATTTCGTAACTCTTCTTATTAATTAACAAGAAACCCAAAAGGGAACACCTTAGATGGAATTGTCAAAAGGGGAAAATATATTTGTGAATTAGACCTAATCAAAAAGTAAAAAAATAAAAGACTAAGAGACATAAAATAAAAATCTCATAACTAAGTAAAATAATATTTATTAAACATAAAAGGGTCAAATTAAATAAAACAAAAATAAGTAAACATGAAAGGCCATAAAATAATTAAAACAAATTGTTTTTCCGAAATTAACAATTTCACCCAAACTTCATATTCCAAATCTATACGTTGTGATAAGACCGCAAATTTATGACAAATTATCTTATGAATATTTGGAAACAACAACTTGATTACCACTTAGGAACATTAACATGATTAGAACCTCATTTTCCATTATTTGGCAAATGAAGGGCTCCTTTTTATGAAAAATAAACTTAGATACTAGGAACCTAGATGAATAAAAAAGATAGAATTGCTAAGAAAGTGTTGAATATGATTAGATTAGAACCTTAAGGACACCATGTTCGTAACTCACAAACCTTGTGACTTTAGATAGGACGATCACTCCCTTCGATTAGTCAGATGCAAGTATTGAATCAAGAACACAATACTGCATAACAAGAAGCTTTCAGAAAATTTCTTTTCATTAATGAATATTCGTGTTGTCTACAAATTTCGTAACTCTTCTTATTAATTAACAGCAAACCCAAAAGGGAAAACATAGATGGAATTGTCAAAAGGGGAAAATTTATTTGTGAATTAGGACTAATCAAACCTTAAAAAATAAAAGACTAAGATACATAAAATAAAAATCTCACAACTAAGTAAAATAATATTTATTAAACATAAAAGGGTCCAATTAAATAAAACAAAAATAACTAAACATGAAAGGCCAACGAATAATTAAAATAAATTGTTTTTCCGAAATTAACAATTTCACCCAAACTTCATATTCCAAATCTATATGTTGTGATAAGACCGCCAATTTATGAAAAATGATCTTGTGAATATTTGGAAACAACAACTTGATTACCACTTAGTAACATTAACATGATTAGAACCTCATTTTTCCATTATTAAGCTAATGAAGCGCTCCCATTTATGCAAAATAAACTTAGATACTAGGAACCTAGATGAATAAAAAAGGTAGAATTGCTAAGAAAGTGTTGAATATGATCAGATTAGAACCTTAAGGACACAAAGTCCGTGTGACTTTAGATAGGATGATCACTCTCTTTGATAAGTCGGATGCAAGTATTTAATAAAGAACACAATACGGCACAACAAGAAGCTTTCAGAAATTTTCCTTTCATTAATGAATATTCGTGTTGTCTCCAAATTTCGTAATCTTCTTATTAATTAACAGGAAATCCAAAAGGGAACGCCTTAGATGGAATTGTCAAAAGGGGAAAATTTATTTGTGAATTAGGCCTAATCAAACCTTAAAAAATAAAAGACTAAAAGACATAAAATAAAAATGTCATAACTAAGTAAAATAATATTTATTAAACATAAAAGGGTCAAATTAAATAAAACAAAAATAACTAAAAACGAAAGGCCAATAAATAATTAAAACAAATTATTTTTCCGAAATTAACAATTTCATCCAAACTTCATATTCCAAATGTATACGTTGTGATAAGACGGCCGATTTATGACAAATGATCTTGTGAATACTTGGAATCAACAACTTGATAACCCCTTAGGAACATTAAAATGATTAGAACCTCATTTTCCATTATTAAGCAAATGAGGCTCTCCCTTTTAGGCAAAATAAACTTAGATACTAGGAACCTAGATGAATAAAAAAGGTAGAATTGCTAAGAAAGTGTTGAATATGATCAGATTAGAACCTTAAGGACACAAAGTTCGTAAGTCACAAACCTTGTGACTTTAGATAGGATGATCACTTTGTTTGATTAGTCCGATGCAAGTATTCAATCAAGAATACAATACGGCACAACAAGAAGCTTTCAGAAATTTTCTTTTAATTAATTAATATTCGTGTGTTCTCCAAATTTCGTAACTCTTCTTATTAATTAACAAGAAACCCAAAAGGGAACACCTTAGATGGAATTGTCAAAAGGGGAAAATATATTTGTGAATTAGGCCTAATCAAACCTTAAAAAATAAAATACTAAAGGACATAAAATAAAAATCTCATAACTAAGTAAAATAATATTTATTAAACATAAAAGGGCCAAATTAAATAAAACAAAAATAACTAAACATGAAAGGCAACAAATAATTAAAACAAATTGTTTTTCCGAAATTAACAATTTCACCCAAACTTCATATTCCAAATGTATACGTTGTGATAAGACGGCCGATTTATGACAAATGTTGTTGTTAATAATTGGAAACAACAACTTGATTACCATTTAGGAACATTAACATGATTAGAACCTCATTTTCCATTATTAAGAAAATGAAGCGCTCCCTTTTATGCAAAATAAACTTAGATACTAGGAACCTAGATGAATAAAAAAGATAGAATTGCTAAGAAAGTGTTGAATATGATCAGATTAGAACCTTAAGGACACCAAGTCCGTAACTCACAAACCTTGTGACTTTAGATAGGACGATCACTCCCTTTGATTAGTCAGATGCAAGTATTGAATCAAGAACACAATACTGCATAACAAGAAGCTTTCAGAAAATTTCTTTTCATTAATGAATATTCGTGTTGTCTACAAATTTCGTAACTCTTCTTATTAATTAACAGCAAACCCAAAAGGGAAAACATAGATGGAATTTTCAAAAGGGGAAAATTTATTTGTGAATTAGGACTAATCAAACCTTAAAAAAATAAAAGACTAAGATACATAAAATAAAAATCTCACAACTAAGTAAAATAATATTTATTAAACATAAAAGGGTCCAATTAAATAAAACAAAAATAACTAAACATGAAAGGCCAACGAATAATTAAAATAAATTGTTTTTCCGAAATTAACAATTTCATCCAAACTTCATATTCCAAATGTATACGTTGTGATAAGACGGCCGATTTATGACAAATGATCTTGTGAATACTTGGAATCAACAACTTGATAACCCCTTAGGAACATTAAAATGATTAGAACCTCATTTTCCATTATTAAGCAAATGAGGCTCTCCCTTTTAGGCAAAATAAACTTAGATACTAGGAACCTAGATGAATAAAAAAGGTAGAATTGCTAAGAAAGTGTTGAATATGATCAGATTAGAACCTTAAGGACACAAAGTTCGTAAGTCACAAACCTTGTGACTTTAGATAGGATGATCACTTTGTTTGATTAGTCCGATGCAAGTATTCAATCAAGAATACAATACGGCACAACAAGAAGCTTTCAGAAATTTTCTTTTAATTAATTAATATTCGTGTGTTCTCCAAATTTCGTAACTCTTCTTATTAATTAACAAGAAACCCAAAAGGGAACACCTTAGATGGAATTGTCAAAAGGGGAAAATATATTTGTGAATTAGGACTAATCAAACCTTAAAAAAATAAAAGACTAAGATACATAAAATAAAAATCTCACAACTAAGTAAAATAATATTTATTAAACATAAAAGGGTCCAATTAAATAAAACAAAAATAACTAAACATGAAAGGCCAACGAATAATTAAAATAAATTGTTTTTCCGAAATTAACAATTTCACCCAAACTTCATATTCCAAATCTATATGTTGTGATAAGATCGCCAATTTATGAAAAATGATCTTGTGAATATTTGGAAACAACAACTTGATTACCACTTAGTAACATTAACATGATTAGAACCTCATTTTCCATTATTAAGCTAATGAAGCGCTCCCATTTATGCAAAATAAACTTAGATACTAGGAACCTAGATGAATAAAAAAGGTAGAATTGCTAAGAAAGTGTTGAATATGATCAGATTAGAACCTTAAGGACACAAAGTCCGTAACGCACAAACCTTGTGACTTTAGATAGGATGATCACTCTCTTTGATAAGTCGGATGCAAGTATTTAATAAAGAACACAATACGGCACAACAAGAAGCTTTCAGAAATTTTCCTTTCATTAATGAATATTCGTGTTGTCTCCAAATTTCGTAATCTTCTTATTAATTAACAGGAAATCCAAAAGGGAACGCCTTAGATGGAATTGTCAAAAGGGGAAAATTTATTTGTGAATTAGGCCTAATCAAACCTTAAAAAATAAAAGGCTAAAAGACATAAAATAAAAATGTCATAACTAAGTAAAATAATATTTATTAAACATAAAAGGGTCAAATTAAATAAAACAAAAATAACTAAAAATGAAAGGCCAATAAATAATTAAAACAAATTGTTTTTCCGAAATTAACAATTTCATCCAAACTTCATATTCCAAATGTATACGTTGTGATAAGACGGCCGATTTATGACAAATGATCTTGTGAATACTTGGAATCAACAACTTGATAACCACTTAGGATCATTGAAATGATTAGAACCTCATTTTCCATTATTAAGCAAATGAGGCTCTCCCTTTTAGGCAAAATAAACTTAGATACTAGGAACCTAGATGAATAAAAAAGGTAGAATTGCTAAGAAAGTGTTGAATATGATCAGATTAGAACCTTAAGGACACAAAGTTCGTAAGTCACAAACCTTGTGACTTTAGATAGGATGATCACTTTGTTTGATTAGTCCGATGCAAGTATTGAATCAAGAACACAATACGGCACAACAAGAAGATTTCAGAAATTTTCTTTTAATTAATTAATATTCGTGTGTTCTCCAATTTTCGTAACTCTTCTTATTAATTAACAAGAAACCCAAAAGGGAACACCTTAGATGGAATTGTCAAAAGGGGAAAATATATTTGTGAATTAGACCTAATTAAACAGTAAAAAAATAAAAGACTAAGAGACATAAAATAAAAATCTCATAACTAAGTAAAATAATATTTATTAAACATAAAAGGGTCAAATTAAATAAAACAAAAATAACTAAACATGAAAGGCCATAAAATAATTAAAACAAATTGTTTTTCCGAAATTAACAATTTCACCCAAACTTCATATTCCAAATCTATACGTTGTGATAAGACCGCAAATTTATGACAAATTATCTTATGAATATTTGGAAACAACAACTTGATTACCACTTAGGAACATTAACATGATTAGAACCTCATTTTCCATTATTTGGCAAATGAAGGGCTCCTTTTTATGCAAAATAAACTTAGATACTAGGAACCTAGATGAATAAAAAGATAGAATTGCTAAGAAAGTGTTGAATATGATCAGATTAGAACCTTAAGGACACCATGTTCGTAACTCACAAACCTTGTGACTTTAGATAGGACGATCACTCCCTTTGATTAGTCAGATGCAAGTATTGAATCAAGAACACAATACTGCATAACAAGAAGCTTTCAGAAAATTTCTTTTCATTAATGAATATTCGTGTTGGCTACAAATTTCGTAACTCTTCTTATTAATTAACAGCAAACCCAAAAGGGAAAACATAGATGGAATTGTCAAAAGGGGAAAATTTATTTGTGAATTAGGACTAATCAAACCTTAAAAAATAAAAGACTAAGATACATAAAATAAAAATCTCACAACTAAGTAAAATAATATTTATTAAACATAAAAGGGTCCAATTAAATAAAACAAAAATAACTAAACATGAAAGGCCAACGAATAATTAAAATAAATTGTTTTTCCGAAATTAACAATTTCACCCAAACTTCATATTCCAAATCTATATGTTGTGATAAGACCGCCAATTTATGAAAAATGATCTTGTGAATATTTGGAAACAACAACTTGATTACCACTTAGTAACATTAACATGATTAGAACCTCATTTTCCATTATTAAGCTAATGAAGCGCTCCCATTTATGCAAAATAAACTTAGATACTAGGAACCTAGATGAATAAAAAAAGGTAGAATTGCTAAGAAAGTGTTGAATATGATCAGATTAGAACCTTAAGGACACAAAGTCCGTGTGACTTTAGATAGGATGATCACTCTCTTTGATAAGTCGGATGCAAGTATTTAATAAAGAACACAATACGGCACAACAAGAAGCTTTCAGAAATTTTCCTTTCATTAATGAATATTCGTGTTGTCTCCAAATTTCGTAATCTTCTTATTAATTAACAGGAAATCCAAAAGGGAACGCCTTAGATGGAATTGTCAAAAGGGGAAAATTTATTTGTGAATTAGGCCTAATCAAACCTTAAAAAATAAAAGACTAAAAGACATAAAATAAAAATGTCATAACTAAGTAAAATAATATTTATTAAACATAAAAGGGTCAAATTAAATAAAACAAAAATAACTAAAAACGAAAGGCCAATAAATAATTAAAACAAATTATTTTTCCGAAATTAACAATTTCATCCAAACTTCATATTCCAAATGTATACGTTGTGATAAGACGGCCGATTTATGACAAATGATCTTGTGAATACTTGGAATCAACAACTTGATAACCCCTTAGGAACATTAAAATGATTAGAACCTCATTTTCGATTATTAAGCAAATGAGGCTCTCCCTTTTAGGCAAAATAAACTTAGATACTAGGAACCTAGATGAATAAAAAAGGTAGAATTGCTAAGAAAGTGTTGAATATGATCAGATTAGAACCTTAAGGACACAAAGTTCGTAAGTCACAAACCTTGTGACTTTAGATAGGATGATCACTTTGTTTGATTAGTCCGATGCAAGTATTGAATAAAGAACACAATACGGCACAACAAGAAGCTTTCAGAAATTTTCTTTTAATTAATTAATATTCGTGTGTTCTCCAAATTTCGTAACTCTTCTTATTAATTAACAAGAAACCCAAAAGGGAACACCTTAGATGGAATTGTCAAAAGGGGAAAATATATTTGTGAATTAGACCTAATCAAAAAGTAAAAAAATAAAAGACTAAGAGACATAAAATAAAAATCTCATAACTAAGTAAAATAATATTTATTAAACATAAAAGGGTCAAATTAAATAAAACAAAAATAAGTAAACATGAAAGGCCATAAAATAATTAAAACAAATTGTTTTTCCGAAATTAACAATTTCACCCAAACTTCATATTCCAAATCTATACGTTGTGATAAGACCGCAAATTTATGACAAATTATCTTATGAATATTTGGAAACAACAACTTGATTACCACTTAGGAACATTAACATGATTAGAACCTCATTTTCCATTATTTGGCAAATGAAGGGCTCCTTTTTATGCAAAATAAACTTAGATACTAGGAACCTAGATGAATAAAAAAGATAGAATTGCTAAGAAAGTGTTGAATATGATTAGATTAGAACCTTAAGGACACCATGTTCGTAACTCACAAACCTTGTGACTTTAGATAGGACGATCACTCCCTTTGATTAGTCAGATGCAAGTATTGAATCAAGAACACAATACTGCATAACAAGAAGCTTTCAGAAAATTTCTTTTCATTAATGAATATTCGTGTTGTCTACAAATTTCGTAACTCTTCTTATTAATTAACAGCAAACCCAAAAGGGAAAACATAGATGGAATTGTCAAAAGGGGAAAATTTATTTGTGAATTAGGACTAATCAAACCTTAAAAAATAAAAGACTAAGATACATAAAATAAAAATCTCACAACTAAGTAAAATAATATTTATTAAACATAAAAGGGTCCAATTAAATAAAACAAAAATAACTAAACATGAAAGGCCAACGAATAATTAAAATAAATTGTTTTTCCGAAATTAACAATTTCACCCAAACTTCATATTCCAAATCTATATGTTGTGATAAGACCGCCAATTTATGAAAAATGATCTTGTGAATATTTGGAAACAACAACTTGATTACCACTTAGTAACATTAACATGATTAGAACCTCATTTTCCATTATTAAGCTAATGAAGCGCTCCCATTTATGCAAAATAAACTTAGATACTAGGAACCTAGATGAATAAAAAAGGTAGAATTGCTAAGAAAGTGTTGAATATGATCAGATTAGAACCTTAAGGACACAAAGTCCGTAACGCACAAACCTTGTGACTTTAGATAGGATGATCACTCTCTTTGATAAGTCGGATGCAAGTATTTAATAAAGAACACAATACGGCACAACAAGAAGCTTTCAGAAATTTTCCTTTCATTAATGAATATTCGTGTTGTCTCCAAATTTCGTAATCTTCTTATTAATTAACAGGAAATCCAAAAGGGAACGCCTTAGATGGAATTGTCAAAAGGGGAAAATTTATTTGTGAATTAGGCCTAATCAAACCTTAAAAAATAAAAGACTAAAAGACATAAAATAAAAATGTCATAACTAAGTAAAATAATATTTATTAAACATAAAAGGGTCAAATTAAATAAAACAAAAATAACTAAAAACGAAAGGCCAATAAATAATTAAAACAAATTGTTTTTCCAAAATTAACAATTTCATCCAAACTTCATATTCCAAATGTATACGTTGTGATAAGACGGCCGATTTATGACAAATGATCTTGTGAATACTTGGAATCAACAACTTGATAACCCCTTAGGAACATTAAAATGATTAGAACCTCATTTTCCATTATTAAGCAAATGAGGCTCTCCCTTTTAGGCAAAATAAACTTAGATACTAGGAACCTAGATGAATAAAAAAGGTAGAATTGCTAAGAAAGTGTTGAATATGATCAGATTAGAACCTTAAGGACACAAAGTTCGTAAGTCACAAACCTTGTGACTTTAGATAGGATGATCACTTTGTTTGATTAGTCCGATGCAAGTATTCAATCAAGAATACAATACGGCACAACAAGAAGCTTTCAGAAATTTTCTTTTAATTAATTAATATTCGTGTGTTCTCCAAATTTCGTAACTCTTCTTATTAATTAACAAGAAACCCAAAAGGGAACACCTTAGATGGAATTGTCAAAAGGGGAAAATATATTTGTGAATTAGGCCTAATCAAACCTTAAAAAATAAAATACTAAAGGACATAAAATAAAAATCTCATAACTAAGTAAAATAATATTTATTAAACATAAAAGGGACAAATTAAATAAAACAAAAATAACTAAACATGAAAGGCAACAAATAATTAAAACAAATTGTTTTTCCGAAATTAACAATTTCACCCAAACTTCATATTCCAAATGTATACGTTGTGATAAGACGGCCGATTTATGACAAATGTTGTTGTTAATAATTGGAAACAACAACTTGATTACCATTTAGGAACATTAACATGATTAGAACCTCATTTTCCATTATTAAGAAAATGAAGCGCTCCCTTTTATGCAAAATAAACTTAGATACTAGGAACCTAGATGAATAAAAAAGATAGAATTGCTAAGAAAGTGTTGAATATGATCAGATTAGAACCTTAAGGACACCAAGTCCGTAACTCACAAACCTTGTGACTTTAGATAGGACGATCACTCCCTTTGATTAGTCAGATGCAAGTATTGAATCAAGAACACAATACTGCATAACAAGAAGCTTTCAGAAAATTTCTTTTCATTAATGAATATTCGTGTTGTCTACAAATTTCGTAACTCTTCTTATTAATTAACAGCAAACCCAAAAGGGAAAACATAGATGGAATTTTCAAAAGGGGAAAATTTATTTGTGAATTAGGACTAATCAAACCTTAAAAAAATAAAAGACTAAGATACATAAAATAAAAATCTCACAACTAAGTAAAATAATATTTATTAAACATAAAAGGGTCCAATTAAATAAAACAAAAATAACTAAACATGAAAGGCCAACGAATAATTAAAATAAATTGTTTTTCCGAAATTAACAATTTCATCCAAACTTCATATTCCAAATGTATACGTTGTGATAAGACGGCCGATTTATGACAAATGATCTTGTGAATACTTGGAATCAACAACTTGATAACCCCTTAGGAACATTAAAATGATTAGAACCTCATTTTCCATTATTAAGCAAATGAGGCTCTCCCTTTTAGGCAAAATAAACTTAGATACTAGGAACCTAGATGAATAAAAAAGGTAGAATTGCTAAGAAAGTGTTGAATATGATCAGATTAGAACCTTAAGGACACAAAGTTCGTAAGTCACAAACCTTGTGACTTTAGATAGGATGATCACTTTGTTTGATTAGTCCGATGCAAGTATTCAATCAAGAATACAATACGGCACAACAAGAAGCTTTCAGAAATTTTCTTTTAATTAATTAATATTCGTGTGTTCTCCAAATTTCGTAACTCTTCTTATTAATTAACAAGAAACCCAAAAGGGAACACCTTAGATGGAATTGTCAAAAGGGGAAAATATATTTGTGAATTAGGACTAATCAAACCTTAAAAAAATAAAAGACTAAGATACATAAAATAAAAATCTCACAACTAAGTAAAATAATATTTATTAAACATAAAAGGGTCCAATTAAATAAAACAAAAATAACTAAACATGAAAGGCCAACGAATAATTAAAATAAATTGTTTTTCCGAAATTAACAATTTCACCCAAACTTCATATTCCAAATCTATATGTTGTGATAAGATCGCCAATTTATGAAAAATGATCTTGTGAATATTTGGAAACAACAACTTGATTACCACTTAGTAACATTAACATGATTAGAACCTCATTTTCCATTATTAAGCTAATGAAGCGCTCCCATTTATGCAAAATAAACTTAGATACTAGGAACCTAGATGAATAAAAAAGGTAGAATTGCTAAGAAAGTGTTGAATATGATCAGATTAGAACCTTAAGGACACAAAGTCCGTAACGCACAAACCTTGTGACTTTAGATAGGATGATCACTCTCTTTGATAAGTCGGATGCAAGTATTTAATAAAGAACACAATACGGCACAACAAGAAGCTTTCAGAAATTTTCCTTTCATTAATGAATATTCGTGTTGTCTCCAAATTTCGTAATCTTCTTATTAATTAACAGGAAATCCAAAAGGGAACGCCTTAGATGGAATTGTCAAAAGGGGAAAATTTATTTGTGAATTAGGCCTAATCAAACCTTAAAAAATAAAAGGCTAAAAGACATAAAATAAAAATGTCATAACTAAGTAAAATAATATTTATTAAACATAAAAGGGTCAAATTAAATAAAACAAAAATAACTAAAAATGAAAGGCCAATAAATAATTAAAACAAATTGTTTTTCCGAAATTAACAATTTCATCCAAACTTCATATTCCAAATGTATACGTTGTGATAAGACGGCCGATTTATGACAAATGATCTTGTGAATACTTGGAATCAACAACTTGATAACCACTTAGGATCATTGAAATGATTAGAACCTCATTTTCCATTATTAAGCAAATGAGGCTCTCCCTTTTAGGCAAAATAAACTTAGATACTAGGAACCTAGATGAATAAAAAAGGTAGAATTGCTAAGAAAGTGTTGAATATGATCAGATTAGAACCTTAAGGACACAAAGTTCGTAAGTCACAAACCTTGTGACTTTAGATAGGATGATCACTTTGTTTGATTAGTCCGATGCAAGTATTGAATCAAGAACACAATACGGCACAACAAGAAGATTTCAGAAATTTTCTTTTAATTAATTAATATTCGTGTGTTCTCCAATTTTCGTAACTCTTCTTATTAATTAACAAGAAACCCAAAAGGGAACACCTTAGATGGAATTGTCAAAAGGGGAAAATATATTTGTGAATTAGACCTAATTAAACAGTAAAAAAATAAAAGACTAAGAGACATAAAATAAAAATCTCATAACTAAGTAAAATAATATTTATTAAACATAAAAGGGTCAAATTAAATAAAACAAAAATAACTAAACATGAAAGGCCATAAAATAATTAAAACAAATTGTTTTTCCGAAATTAACAATTTCACCCAAACTTCATATTCCAAATCTATACGTTGTGATAAGACCGCAAATTTATGACAAATTATCTTATGAATATTTGGAAACAACAACTTGATTACCACTTAGGAACATTAACATGATTAGAACCTCATTTTCCATTATTTGGCAAATGAAGGGCTCCTTTTTATGCAAAATAAACTTAGATACTAGGAACCTAGATGAATAAAAAGATAGAATTGCTAAGAAAGTGTTGAATATGATCAGATTAGAACCTTAAGGACACCATGTTCGTAACTCACAAACCTTGTGACTTTAGATAGGACGATCACTCCCTTTGATTAGTCAGATGCAAGTATTGAATCAAGAACACAATACTGCATAACAAGAAGCTTTCAGAAAATTTCTTTTCATTAATGAATATTCGTGTTGGCTACAAATTTCGTAACTCTTCTTATTAATTAACAGCAAACCCAAAAGGGAAAACATAGATGGAATTGTCAAAAGGGGAAAATTTATTTGTGAATTAGGACTAATCAAACCTTAAAAAATAAAAGACTAAGATACATAAAATAAAAATCTCACAACTAAGTAAAATAATATTTATTAAACATAAAAGGGTCCAATTAAATAAAACAAAAATAACTAAACATGAAAGGCCAACGAATAATTAAAATAAATTGTTTTTCCGAAATTAACAATTTCACCCAAACTTCATATTCCAAATCTATATGTTGTGATAAGACCGCCAATTTATGAAAAATGATCTTGTGAATATTTGGAAACAAGAACTTGATTACCACTTAGTAACATTAACATGATTAGAACCTCATTTTCCATTATTAAGCTAATGAAGCGCTCCCATTTATGCAAAATAAACTTAGATACTAGGAACCTAGATGAATAAAAAAGGTAGAATTGCTAAGAAAGTGTTGAATATGATCAGATTAGAACCTTAAGGACACAAAGTCCGTGTGACTTTAGATAGGATGATCACTCTCTTTGATAAGTCGGATGCAAGTATTTAATAAAGAACACAATACGGCACAACAAGAAGCTTTCAGAAATTTTCCTTTCATTAATGAATATTCGTGTTGTCTCCAAATTTCGTAATCTTCTTATTAATTAACAGGAAATCCAAAAGGGAACGCCTTAGATGGAATTGTCAAAAGGGGAAAATTTATTTGTGAATTAGGCCTAATCAAACCTTAAAAAATAAAAGACTAAAAGACATAAAATAAAAATGTCATAACTAAGTAAAATAATATTTATTAAACATAAAAGGGTCAAATTAAATAAAACAAAAATAACTAAAAACGAAAGGCCAATAAATAATTAAAACAAATTATTTTTCCGAAATTAACAATTTCATCCAAACTTCATATTCCAAATGTATACGTTGTGATAAGACGGCCGATTTATGACAAATGATCTTGTGAATACTTGGAATCAACAACTTGATAACCCCTTAGGAACATTAAAATGATTAGAACCTCATTTTCGATTATTAAGCAAATGAGGCTCTCCCTTTTAGGCAAAATAAACTTAGATACTAGGAACCTAGATGAATAAAAAAGGTAGAATTGCTAAGAAAGTGTTGAATATGATCAGATTAGAACCTTAAGGACACAAAGTTCGTAAGTCACAAACCTTGTGACTTTAGATAGGATGATCACTTTGTTTGATTAGTCCGATGCAAGTATTGAATCAAGAACACAATACGGCACAACAAGAAGCTTTCAGAAATTTTCTTTTAATTAAATAATATTCGTGTGTTCTCCAATTTTCGTAACTCTTCTTATTAATTAACAAGAAACCCAAAAGGTAACACCTTAGATGGAATTGTCAAAAGGGGAAAATATATTTGTGAATTAGACCTAATTAAACAGTAAAAAAATAAAAGACTAAGAGACATAAAATAAAAATCTCATAACTAAGTAAAATAATATTTATTAAACATAAAAGGGTCAAATTAAATAAAACAAAAATAAGTAAACATGAAAGGCCATAAAATAATTAAAACAAATTGTTTTTCCGAAATTAACAATTTCACCCAAACTTCATATTCCAAATCTATACGTTGTGATAAGACCGCAAATTTATGACAAATTATCTTATGAATATTTGGAAACAACAACTTGATTACCACTTAGGAACATTAACATGATTAGAACCTCATTTTCCATTATTTGGCAAATGAAGGGCTCCTTTTTATGCAAAATAAACTTAGATACTAGGAACCTAGATGAATAAAAAGATAGAATTGCTAAGAAAGTGTTGAATATGATCAGATTAGAACCTTAAGGACACCATGTTCGTAACTCACAAACCTTGTGACTTTAGATAGGACGATCACTCCCTTCGATTAGTCAGATGCAAGTATTGAATCAAGAACACAATACTGCATAACAAGAAGCTTTCAGAAAATTTCTTTTCATTAATGAATATTCGTGTTGTCTACAAATTTCGTAACTCTTCTTATTAATTAACAGCAAACCCAAAAGGGAAAACATAGATGGAATTGTCAAAAGGGGAAAATTTATTTGTGAATTAGGACTAATCAAACCTTAAAAAATAAAAGACTAAGATACATAAAATAAAAATCTCACAACTAAGTAAAATAATATTTATTAAACATAAAAGGGTCCAATTAAATAAAACAAAAATAACTAAACATGAAAGGCCAACGAATAATTAAAATAAATTGTTTTTCCGAAATTAACAATTTCACCCAAACTTCATATTCCAAATCTATATGTTGTGATAAGACCGCCAATTTATGAAAAATGATCTTGTGAATATTTGGAAACAAGAACTTGATTACCACTTAGTAACATTAACATGATTAGAACCTCATTTTCCATTATTAAGCTAATGAAGCGCTCCCATTTATGCAAAATAAACTTAGATACTAGGAACCTAGATGAATAAAAAAGGTAGAATTGCTAAGAAAGTGTTGAATATGATCAGATTAGAACCTTAAGGACACAAAGTCCGTAACGCACAAACCTTGTGACTTTAGATAGGATGATCACTCTCTTTGATAAGTCGGATGCAAGTATTTAATAAAGAACACAATACGGCACAACAAGAAGCTTTCAGAAATTTTCCTTTCATTAATGAATATTCGTGTTGTCTCCAAATTTCGTAATCTTCTTATTAATTAACAGGAAATCCAAAAGGGAACGCCTTAGATGGAATTGTCAAAAGGGGAAAATTTATTTGTGAATTAGGCCTAATCAAACCTTAAAAAATAAAAGACTAAAAGACATAAAATAAAAATGTCATAACTAAGTAAAATAATATTTATTAAACATAAAAGGGTCAAATTAAATAAAACAAAAATAACTAAAAACGAAAGGCCAATAAATAATTAAAACAAATTGTTTTTTCCGAAATTAACAATTTCATCCAAACTTCATATTCCAAATGTATACGTTGTGATAAGACGGCCGATTTATGACAAATGATCTTGTGAATACTTGGAATCAACAACTTGATAACCCCTTAGGAACATTAAAATGATTAGAACCTCATTTTCCATTATTAAGCAAATGAGGCTCTCCCTTTTAGGCAAAATAAACTTAGATACTAGGAACCTAGATGAATAAAAAAGGTAGAATTGCTAAGAAAGTGTTGAATATGATCAGATTAGAACCTTAAGGACACAAAGTTCGTAAGTCACAAACCTTGTGACTTTAGATAGGATGATCACTTTGTTTGATTAGTCCGATGCAAGTATTCAATCAAGAATACAATACGGCACAACAAGAAGCTTTCAGAAATTTTCTTTTAATTAATTAATATTCGTGTGTTCTCCAAATTTCGTAACTCTTCTTATTAATTAACAAGAAACCCAAAAGGGAACACCTTAGATGGAATTGTCAAAAGGGGAAAATATATTTGTGAATTAGGCCTAATCAAACCTTAAAAAATAAAATACTAAAGGACATAAAATAAAAATCTCATAACTAAGTAAAATAATATTTATTAAACATAAAAGGGACAAATTAAATAAAACAAAAATAACTAAACATGAAAGGCAACAAATAATTAAAACAAATTGTTTTTCCGAAATTAACAATTTCACCCAAACTTCATATTCCAAATGTATACGTTGTGATAAGACGGCCGATTTATGACAAATGTTGTTGTTAATAATTGGAAACAACAACTTGATTACCATTTAGGAACATTAACATGATTAGAACCTCATTTTCCATTATTAAGAAAATGAAGCGCTCCCTTTTATGCAAAATAAACTTAGATACTAGGAACCTAGATGAATAAAAAAGATAGAATTGCTAAGAAAGTGTTGAATATGATCAGATTAGAACCTTAAGGACACCAAGTTCGTAACTCACAAACCTTGTGACTTTAGATAGGACGATCACTCCCTTTGATTAGTCAGATGCTAGTATTGAATCAAGAACACAATACTGCATAACAAGAAGCTTTCAGAAAATTTCTTTTCATTAATGAATATTCGTGTTGTCTACAAATTTCGTAACTCTTCTTATTAATTAACAGCAAACCCAAAAGGGAAAACATAGATGGAATTGTCAAAAGGGGAAAATTTATTTGTGAATTAGGCCTAATCAAACCTTAAAAAATAAAAGACTAAGATACATAAAATAAAAATCTCACAAGTAAGTAAAATAATATTTATTAAACATAAAAAGGTCCAATTAAATAAAACAAAAATAACAAAACATGAAAGGCCAACGAATAATTAAAATAAATTGTTTTTCCGATATTAACAATTTCACCCAAACTTCATATTCCAAATCTATATGTTGTGATAAGACCGCCAATTTATGAAAAATGATCTTGTGAATATTTGGAAACAACAACTTGATTACCACTTAGTAACATTAACATGATTAGAACCTCATTTTCCATTATTAAGCTAATGAAGCGCTCCCATTTATGCAAAATAAACTTAGATACTAGGAACCTAGATGAATAAAAAAGGTAGAATTGCTAAGAAAGTGTGGAATATGATCAGATTAGAACCTTAAGGACACAAAGTCCGTAACGCACAAACCTTGTGACTTTAGATAGGATGATCACTCTCTTTGATAAGTCGGATGCAAGTATTTAATAAAGAACACAATACGGCACAACAAGAAGCTTTCAGAAATTTTCCTTTCATTAATGAATATTCGTGTTGTCTCCAAATTTCGTAATCTTCTTATTAATTAACAGGAAATCCAAAACGGAACGCCTTAGATGGAATTGTCAAAAGGGGAAAATTTATTTGTGAATTAGGCTTAATCAAACCGTAAAAAATAAAAGACTAAAAGACATAAAATAAAAATGTCATAACTAAGTAAAATAATATTTATTAAACATAAAAGGGTCAAATTAAATAAAACAAAAATAACTAAAAATGAAAGGCCAATAAATAATTAAAACAAATTGTTTTTCCGAAATTAACAATTTCATCCAAACTTCATATTCCAAATGTATACGTTGTGATAAGATGGCCGATTTATGACAAATGATCTTGTGAATACTTGGAATCAACAACTTGATAACCACTTAGGATTATTAAAATGATTAGAACCTCATTTTCGATTATTAAGCAAATGAGGCTCTCCCTTTTAGGCAAAATAAACTTAGATACTAGGAACCTAGATGAATAAAAAAGGTAGAATTGCTAAGAAAGTGTTGAATATGATCAGATTAGAACCTTAAGGACACAAAGTTCGTAAGTCACAAACCTTGTGACTTTAGATAGGATGATCACTTTGTTTGATTAGTCCGATGCAAGTATTGAATCAAGAACACAATACGGCACAACAAGAAGCTTTCAGAAATTTTCTTTTAATTAATTAATATTCGTGTGTTCTCCAAATTTCGTAACTCTTCTTATTAATTAACAAGAAACCCAAAAGGGAACACCTTAGATGGAATTGTCAAAAGGGGAAAATATATTTGTGAATTAGACCTAATCAAAAAGTAAAAAAATAAAAGACTAAGAGACATAAAATAAAAATCTCATAACTAAGTAAAATAATATTTATTAAACATAAAAGGGTCAAATTAAATAAAACAAAAATAAGTAAACATGAAAGGCCATAAAATAATTAAAACAAATTGTTTTTCCGAAATTAACAATTTCACCCAAACTTCATATTCCAAATCTATACGTTGTGATAAGACCGCAAATTTATGACAAATTATCTTATGAATATTTGGAAACAACAACTTGATTACCACTTAGGAACATTAACATGATTAGAACCTCATTTTCCATTATTTGGCAAATGAAGGGCTCCTTTTTATGCAAAATAAACTTAGATACTAGGAACCTAGATGAATAAAAAAGATAGAATTGCTAAGAAAGTGTTGAATATGATCAGATTAGAACCTTAAGGACACCATGTTCGTAACTCACAAACCTTGTGACTTTAGATAGGACGATCACTCCCTTTGATTAGTCAGATGCAAGTATTGAATCAAGAACACAATACTGCATAACAAGAAGCTTTCAGAAAATTTCTTTTCATTAATGAATATTCGTGTTGTCTACAAATTTCGTAACTCTTCTTATTAATTAACAGCAAACCCAAAAGGGAAAACATAGATGGAATTGTCAAAAGGGGAAAATTTATTTGTGAATTAGGACTAATCAAACCTTAAAAAATAAAACGACTAAGATACATAAAATAAAAATCTCACAACTAAGTAAAATAATATTTATTAAACATAAAAGGGTCTAATTAAATAAAACAAAAATAACTAAACATGAAAGGCCAACGAATAATTAAAATAAATTGTTTTTCCGAAATTAACAATTTCACCCAAACTTCATATTCTAAATCTATATGTTGTGATAAGACCGCCAATTTATGAAAAATGATCTTGTGAATATTTGGAAACAACAACTTGATTACCACTTAGTAACATTAACATGATTAGAACCTCATTTTCCATTATTAAGCTAATGAAGCGCTCCCATTTATGCAAAATAAACTTAGATACTAGGAACCTAGATGAATAAAAAAGGTAGAATTGCTAAGAAAGTGTTGAATATGATCAGATTAGAACCTTAAGGACACAAAGTCCGTAACGCACAAACCTTGTGACTTTAGATAGGATGATCACTCTCTTTGATAAGTCGGATGCAAGTATTTAATAAAGAACACAATACGGCACAACAAGAAGCTTTCAGAAATTTTCCTTTCATTAATGAATATTCGTGTTGTCTCCAAATTTCGTAATCTTCTTATTAATTAACAGGAAATCCAAAAGGGAACGCCTTAGATGGAATTGTCAAAAGGGGAAAATTTATTTGTGAATTAGGCCTAATCAAACCTTAAAAAATAAAAGACTAAAAGACATAAAATAAAAATGTCATAACTAAGTAAAATAATATTTATTAAACATAAAAGGGTCAAATTAAATAAAACAAAAATAACAAAAAACGAAAGGCCAATAAATAATTAAAACAAATTGTTTTTCCGAAATTAACAATTTCATCCAAACTTCATATTCCAAATGTATACGTTGTGATAAGACGGCCGATTTATGACAAATGATCTTGTGAATACTTGGAATCAACAACTTGATAACCACTTAGGATTATTAAAATGATTAGAACCTCATTTTCCATTATTAAGCAAATGAGGCTCTCCCTTTTAGGCAAAATAAACTTAGATACTAGGAACCTAGATGAATAAAAAAGATAGAATTGCTAAGAAAGTGTTGAATATGATCAGATTAGAACCTTAAGGACACCAAGTCCGTAACTCACAAACCTTGTGACTTTAGATAGGACGATCACTCCCTTTGATTAGTCAGATGCAAGTATTGAATCAAGAACACAATACTGCATAACAAGAAGCTTTCAGAAAATTTCTTTTAATTAATTAATATTCGTGTGTTCTCCAAATTTCGTAACTCTTCTTATTAATTAACAAGAAACCCAAAAGGGAACACCTTAGATGGAATTGTCAAAAGGGGAAAATATATTTGTGAATTAGACCTAATCAAAAAGTAAAAAAATAAAAGACTAAGAGACATAAAATAAAAATCTCACAACTAAGTAAAATAATATTTATTAAACATAAAAGGGTCCAATTAAATAAAACGAAAATAAGTAAACATGAAAGGCCAACGAATAATTAAAATAAATTGTTTTTCCGAAATTAACAATTTCACCCAAACTTCATATTCCAAATCTATACGTTGTGATAAGACCGCAAATTTATGACAAATTATCTTATGAATATTTGGAAACAACAACTTGATTACCACTTAGGAACATTAACATGATTAGAACCTCATTTTCCATTATTTGGCAAATGAAAGGCTCCTTTTTATGCAAAATAAACTTAGATACTAGGAACCTAGATGAATAAAAAAGATAGAATTGCTAAGAAAGTGTTGAATATGATCAGATTAGAACCTTAAGGACACCAAGTTCGTAACTCACAAACCTTGTGACTTTAGATAGGACGATCACTCCCTTTGATTAGTCAGATGCTAGTATTGAATCAAGAACACAATACTGCATAACAAGAAGCTTTCAGAAAATTTCTTTTCATTAATGAATATTCGTGTTGTCTACAAATTTCGTAACTCTTCTTATTAATTAACAGCAAACCCAAAAGGGAAAACATAGATGGAATTGTCAAAAGGGGAAAATTTATTTGTGAATTAGGCCTAATCAAACCTTAAAAAATAAAAGACTAAGATACATAAAATAAAAATCTCACAACTATGTAAAATAATATTTATTATACATAAAAAGGTCCAATTATATAAAACAAAAATAACTAAACATGAAAGGCCAACGAATAATTAAAATAAATTGTTTTTCCGAAATTAACAATTTCACCCAAACTTCATATTCCAAATCTATATGTTGTGATAAGACCGCCAATTTATGAAAAATGATCTTGTGAATATTTGGAAACAACAACTTGATTACCACTTAGTAACATTAACATGATTAGAACCTCATTTTCCATTATTAAGCTAATGAAGCGCTCCCATTTATGCAAAATTAACTTAGATACTAGGAACCTAGATGAATAAAAAAGGTAGAATTGCTAAGAAAGTGTTGAATATGATGAGATTAGAACCTTAAGGACACAAAGTCCGTAACGCACAAACCTTGTGACTTTAGATAGGATGATCACTCTCTTTGATAAGTCGGATGCAAGTATTTAATAAAGAACACAATACGGCACAACAAGAAGCTTTCAGAAATTTTCATTTCATTAATGAATATTCGTGTTGTCTCCAAATTTCGTAATCTTCTTATTAATTAACAGGAAATCCAAAAGGGAACGCCTTAGATGGAATTGTCAAAAGGGGAAAATTTATTTGTGAATTAGGCCTAATCAAACCGTAAAAAATAAAAGACTAAAAGACATAAAATAAAAATGTCATAACTAAGTAAAATAATATTTATTAAACATAAAAGGGTCAAATTAAATAAAACAAAAATAACTAAAAATGAAAGGCCAAAAAATAATTAAAACAAATTGTTTTTCCGAAATTAACAATTTCATCCAAACTTCATATTCCAAATGTATACGTTGTGATAAGACGGCCGATTTATGACAAATGATCTTGTGAATACTTGGAATCAACAACTTGATAACCCCTTAGGAACATTAAAATGATTAGAACCTCATTTTCCATTATTAAGCAAATGAGGCTCTCCCTTTTAGGCAAAATAAACTTAGATACTAGGAACCTAGATGAATAAAAAAGGTAGAATTGCTAAGAAAGTGTTGAATATGATCAGATTAGAACCTTAAGGACACAAAGTTCGTAAGTCACAAACCTTGTGACTTTAGATAGGATGATCACTTTGTTTGATTAGTCCGATGCAAGTATTGAATCAAGAACACAATACGGCACAACAAGAAGCTTTCAGAAATTTTCTTTTAATTAATTAATATTCGTGTGTTCTCCAAATTTCGTAACTCTTCTTATTAATTAACAAGAAACCCAAAAGGGAACACCTTAGATGGAATTGTCAAAAGGGGAAAATATATTTGTGAATTAGGCCTAATCAAACAGTAAAAAAATAAAAGACTAAGAGACATAAAATAAAAATCTCATAACTAAGTAAAATAATATTTATTAAACATAAAAGGGTCAAATTAAATAAAACAAAAATGACTAAACATGAAAGGCCATAAAATAATTAAAACAAATTGTTTTTCCGAAATTAACAATTTCACCCAAACTTCATATTCCAAATCTATACGTTGTGATAAGACCGCAAATTTATGACAAATTATCTTATGAATATTTGGAAACAACAACTTGATTACCACTTAGGAACATTAACATGATTAGAACCTCATTTTCCATTATTTGGCAAATGAAGGGCTCCTTTTTATGCAAAATAAACTTAGATACTAGGAACCTAGATGAATAAAAAAGATAGAATTGCTAAGAAAGTGTTGAATATGATCAGATTAGAACCTTAAGGACACAAAGTCCGTAACGCACAAACCTTGTGACTTTAGATAGGATGATCACTCTCTTTGATAAGTCGGATGCAAGTATTTAATAAAGAACACAATACGGCACAACAAGAAGCTTTCAGAAATTTTCCTTTCATTAATGAATATTCGTGTTGTCTCCAAATTTCGTAATCTTCTTATTAATTAACAGGAAATCCAAAAGGGAACGCCTTAGATGGAATTGTCAAAAGGGGAAAATTTATTTGTGAATTAGGCCTAATCAAACCTTAAAAAATAAAAGACTAAAAGACATAAAATAAAAATATCATAACTAAGTAAAATAATATTTATTAAACATAAAAGGGTCAAATTAAATAAAACAAAAATAACTAAAAATGAAAGGCCAATAAATAATTAAAACAAATTGTTTTTCCGAAATTAACAATTTCATCCAAACTTCATATTCCAAATGTATACGTTGTGATAAGACGGCCGATTTATGACAAATGATCTTGTGAATACTTGGAATCAACAACTTGATAACCCCTTAGGAACATTAAAATGATTAGAACCTCATTTTCCATTATTAAGCAAATGAGGCTCTCCCTTTTAGGCAAAATAAACTTAGATACTAGGAACCTAGATGAATAAAAAAGGTAGAATTGCTAAGAAAGTGTTGAATATGATGAGATTAGAACCTTAAGGACACAAAGTTCGTAAGTCACAAACCTTGTGACTTTAGATAGGATGATCACTTTGCTTGATTAGTCCGATGCAAGTATTCAATCAAGAATACAATACGGCACAACAAGAAGCTTTCAGAAATTTTCTTTTAATTAATTAATATTTGTGTGTTCTCCAAATTTCGTAACTCTTCTTATTAATTAACAAGAAACCCAAAAGGGAACACCTTAGATGGAATTGTCAAAAGGGGAAAATATATTTGTGAATTAGGCCTAATCAAACCTTAAAAAATAAAAGACTAAAGGACATAAAATAAAAATCTCATAACTAAGTAAAATAATATTTATTAAACATAAAAGGGACAAATTAAATAAAACAAAAATAACTAAACATGAAAGGCAACAAATAATTAAAACAAATTGTTTTTCCGAAATTAACAATTTCACCCAAACTTCATATTCCAAATGTATACGTTGTGATAAGACGGCCGATTTATGACAAATGTTGTTGTTAATAATTGGAAACAACAACTTGATTACCATTTAGGAACATTAACATGATTAGAACCTCATTTTCCATTATTAAGAAAATGAAGCGCTCCCTTTTATGCAAAATAAACTTAGATACTAGGAACCTAGATGAATAAAAAAGATAGAATTGCTAAGAAAGTGTTGAATATGATCAGATTAGAACCTTAAGGACACCAAGTCCGTAACTCACAAACCTTGTGACTTTAGATAGGACGATCACTCCCTTTGATTAGTCAGATGCAAGTATTGAATCAAGAACACAATACTGCATAACAAGAAGCTTTCAGAAAATTTCTTTTCATTAATGAATATTCGTGTTGTCTACAAATTTCGTAACTCTTCTTATTAATTAACAGCAAACCCAAAAGGGAAAACATAGATGGAATTGTCAAAAGGGGAAAATTTATTTGTGAATTAGGACTAATCAAACCTTAAAAAATAAAAGGACTAAGATACATAAAATAAAAATCTCACAACTAAGTAAAATAATATTTATTAAACATAAAAGGGTCCAATTAAATAAAACGAAAATAACTAAACATGAAAGGCCAACGAATAATTAAAATAAATTGTTTTTCCGAAATTAACAATTTCACCCAAACTTCATATTCCAAATCTATACGTTGTGATAAGACCGCAAATTTATGACAAATTATCTTATGAATATTTGGAAACAACAACTTGATTACCACTTAGGAACATTAACATGATTAGAACCTCATTTTCCATTATTTGGCAAATGAAGGGCTCCTTTTTATGCAAAATAAACTTAGATACTAGGAACCTAGATGAATAAAAAAGATAGAATTGCTAAGAAAGTGTTGAATATGATCAGATTAGAACCTTAAGGACACCAAGTCCGTAACTTACAAACCTTGTGACTTTAGATAGGACGAACACTCCCTTTGATTAGTCAGATGCAAGTATTGAATCAAGAACACAATACTGCATAACAAAAAGCTTTCAGAAAATTTCTTTTCATTAATGAATATTCGTGTTGTCTACAAATTTCGTAACTCTTCTTATTAATTAACAGCAAACCCAAAAGGGAAAACATAGATGGAATTGTCAAAAGGGGAAAATTTATTTGTGAATTAGGACTAATCAAACCTTAAAAAATAAAACGACTAAGATACATAAAATAAAAATCTCACAACTAAGTAAAATAATATTTATTAAACATAAAAGGGTCTAATTAAATAAAACAAAAATAACTAAACATGAAAGGCCAACGAATAATTAAAATAAATTGTTTTTCCGAAATTAACAATTTCACCCAAACTTCATATTCCAAATCTATACGTTGTGATAAGACCGCAAATTTATGACAAATTATCTTACGAATATTTGGAAACAACAACTTGATTACCACTTAGGAACATTAACATGATTAGAACCTCATTTTCCATTATTTGGCAAATGAAGGGCTCCTTTTTATGCAAAATAAACTTTGATACTAGGAACCTAGATGAATAAAAAAGATAGAATTGCTAAGAAAGTGTTGAATATGATCAGATTAGAACCTTAAGGACACCAAGTTCGTAACTCACAAACCTTGTAACTTTAGATAGGACGATCACTCCCTTTGATTAGTCAGATGCTAGTATTGAATCAAGAACACAATACTGCATAACAAGAAGCTTTCAGAAAATTTCTTTTCATTAATGAATATTCGTGTTGTCTACAAATTTCGTAACTCTTCTTATTAATTAACAGCAAACCCAAAAGGGAAAACATAGATGGAATTGTCAAAAAGGGAAAATTTATTTGTGAATTAGGCCTAATCAAACATTAAAAAATAAAAGACTAAGATACATAAAATAAAAATCTCACAACTAAGTAAAATAATATTTATTAAACATAAAAAGGTCAAATTAAATAAAACAAAAATAACTAAACATGAAAGGCCAACGAATAATTAAAATAAATTGTTTTTCCGATATTAACAATTTCACCCAAACTTCATATTCCAAATCTATATGTTGTGATAAGACGGCCGATTTATGACAAATGTTGTTTTTAATAATTGGCAACAACAACTTCATTACCATTTAGGAACATTAACATAATTAGAACCTCATTTTCCATTATTAAGAAAATGAAGCGCTCCCTTTTATGCAAAAAAAACTTGGATACTAGGAACCTAGATGAATAAAAAAGATAGAATTGATAAGAAAATGTTGAATATGATCAGATTAGAACCTTAAGGACACCAAGTCCGTAACTCACAAACCTTGTGATTTTAGATAGGACGATCACTCCCTTTGATTAGTCAGATGCAAGTATTGAATCAAGAACACAATACTGCATAACAAGAAGCTTTCAGAAAATTTCTTTTCATTAATGAATATTCGTGTTGTCTCCAAATTTCGTAATCTTCTTATTAATTAACAGGAAATCCAAAAGGGAACGCCTTAGATGGAATTGTCAAAAGGGGAAAATTTATTTGTGAATTAGGCCTAATCAAACCTTAAAAAATAAAAGACTAAAAGACAAAAATTAAAAATGTCATAACTAAGTAAAATAATATTTATTAAACATAAAAGGGTCAAATTAAATAAAACAAAAATAACTAAAAATGAAAGGCCAATAAATTATTAAAACAAATTGTTTTTCCGAAATTAACAATTTCATCCAAACTTCATATTCCAAATGTATACGTTGTGATAAGACGGCCGATTTATGACAAATGATCTTCTGAATACTTGGAATCAACAACTTGATAACCACTTAGGAACATTAAAATGATTAGAACCTCATTTTCCATTATTAAGCAAATGAGGCTCTCTCTTTTAGGCAAAATAAACTTAGATACTAGGAACCTAGATGAATAAAAAAGGTAGAATTTCTAAGAAAGTGTTGAATATGATCAGATTAGAACCTTAAGAACTCAAAGTTCGTAAGTCACAAACCTTGTGACTTTAGATAGGATGATCACTTTGTTTGATTAGTCCGATGCATGTATTTAATAAAGAATACAATACGGCACAACAAGAAGCTTTCAAAAATTTTCTTTTAATTAATGAATATTCGTGTTGTCTCCAAATTTCGTAATCTTCTTATTAATTAACATGAAATCCAAAACGGAATGCCTTAGATGGAATTGTCAAAAGGGGAAAATTTATTTGTGAATTAGGCCTAATCAAACCGTAAAAAATAAAAGACTAAAAGACATAAAATAAAAATCTCACAACTAAGTAAAATAATATTTATTAAACATAAAAGGGTCCAATTAAATAAAACAAAAATAACTAAACATGAAAGCCCAACGAATAATTAAAATAAATTGTTTTTCCGAAATTAACAATATCACCCAAACTTCATATTCCAAATCTATATGTTGTGATAAGACCGCCAATTTATGAAAAATGATCTTGTGAATATTTGGAAACAACAACTTGATTACCACTTAGTAACATTAACATGATTAGAACCTCATTTTCAATTATTAAGCTAATGAAGCGCTCCCATTTATGCAAAATAAACTTAGATACTAGGAACCTAGATGAATAAAAAAGGTAGAATTGCTAAGAAAGTGTTGAATATGATCAGATTAGAACCTTAAGAACACAAAGTTCGTAAGTCACAAACCTTGTGACTTTAGATAGGATGATCACTTTGTTTGATTAGTCCGATGCATGTATTTAATAAAGAATACAATACGGCACAACAAGAAGCTTTCAAAAATTTTCTTTTAATTAATGAATATTCGTGTTGTCTCCAAATTTCGTAATCTTCTTATTAATTAACAGGAAATCTAAAACGGAACGCCTTAGATGGAATTGTCAAAAGGGGAAAATTTATTTGTGAATTAGGCCTAATCAAACCGTAAAAAATAAAAGACTAAAAGACATAAAATAAAAATGTCATAACTAAGTAAAATAATATTTATTAAACATAAAAGGGTCAAATTAAATAAAACAAAAATAACTAAAAATGAAAGGCCAATAAATAATTAAAACAAATTGTTTTTCCGAAATTAACAATTTCATCCAAACTTCATATTCCAAATGTATACGTTGTGATAAGATGGCCGATTTATGACAAATGATCTTGTGAATACTTGGAATCAACAACTTGATAACCACTTAGGAACATTAAAATGATTAGAACCTCATTTTCCATTATTAAGCAAATGAGGCTCTCTCTTTTAGGCAAAATAAACTTAGATACTAGGAACCTAGATGAATAAAAAAGGTAGAATTTCTAAGAAAGTGTTGAATATGATCAGATTAGAACCTTAAGGACACCAAGTCCGTAACTTACAAACCTTGTGACTTTAGATAGGACGAACACTCCCTTTGATTAGTCAGATGCAAGTATTGAATCAAGAACACAATACTGCATAACAAGAAGCTTTCAGGAAATTTCTTTTCATTAATGAATATTCGTGTTGTCTACAAATTTCCTAACTCTTCTTATTAATTAACAGCAATCCCAAAAGGGAAAACATAGATGGAATTGTCAAAAGGGGAAAATTTATTTGTGAATTAGGACTAATCAAACCTTAAAAAATAAAAGACTAAGATACATAAAATAAAAATCTCACAACTAAGTAAAATAATATTTATTAAACATAAAAGGGTCCAATTAAATAAAACAAAAATAACTAAACATGAAAGCCCAACGAATAATTAAAATAAATTGTTTTTCCGAAATTAACAATTTCACCCAAACTTCATATTCCAAATCTATATGTTGTGATAAGACCGCCAATTTATGAAAAATGATCTTGTGAATATTTGGAAACAACAACTTGCTTACCACTTAGTAACATTAACATGATTAGAACCTCATTTTCCATTATTAAGCTAATGAAGCGCTCCCATTTATGCAAAATAAACTTAGATACTAGGAACCTAGATGAATAAAAAAGGTAGAATTGCTAAGAAAGTGTTGAATATGATCAGATTAGAACCTTAAGAACACAAAGTCCGTAACGCACAAACCTTGTGACTTTAGATAGGAAGATCACTCTCTTTGATAAGTCGGATGCATGTATTTAATAAAGAATACAATACGGCACAACAAGAAGCTTTCAGAAATTTTCTTTTCATTAATGAATATTCGTGTTGTCTCCAAATTTCGTAATCTTCTTATTAATTAACAGGAAATCCAAAACGGAACGCCTTAGATGGAATTGTCAAAAGGGGAAAATGTATTTGTGAATTAGGCCTAATCAAACCGTAAAAAATAAAAGACTAAAAGACATAAAATAAAAATGTCATAACTAAGTAAAATAATATTTATTAAACATAAAAGGGTCAAATTAAATAAAACAAAAATAACTAAAAATGAAAGGCCAATAAATAATTAAAACAAATTGTTTTTCCGAAATTAACAATTTCATCCAAACTTCATATTCCAAATGTATACGTTGTGATAAGATGGCCGATTTATGACAAATGATCTTGTGAATACTTGGAATCAACAACTTGATAACCACTTAGGATCATTAAAATGATTAGAACCTCATTTTCCATTATTAAGCAAATGAGGCTCTCCCTTTTAGGCAAAATAAACTTAGATACTAGGAACCTAGTTGAATAAAAAAGGTAGAATTGCTAAGAAAGTGTTGAATATGATCAGATTAGAACCTTAAGGACACAAAGTCCGTAACGCACAAACCTTGTGACTTTAGATAGGATGATCACTCTCTTTGATAAGTCGGATGCAAGTATTTAATAAATAACACAATACGGCACAACAAGAAGCTTTCAGAAATTTTCCTTTCATTAATGAATATTCGTGTTGTCTCCAAATTTCGTAATCTTCTTATTAATTAACAGGAAATCCAAAAGGGAACGCCGTAGATGGAATTGTCAAAAGGGGAAAATTTATTTGTGAATTAGGCCTAATCAAACCTTTAAAAATAAAAGACTAAAAGACATAAAATAAAAATGTCATAACTAAGTAAAATAATATTTATTAAACATAAAAGGGTCAAATTAAATAAAACAAAAATAACTAAAAATGAAAGGCCAATAAATAATTAAAACAAATTGTTTTTCCGAAATTAACAATTTCATCCAAACTTCATATTCCAAATGTATACGTTGTGATAAGACGGCCGATTTATGACAAATGATCTTGTGAATACTTGGAATCAACAACTTGATAACCCCTTAGGAACATTAAAATGATTAGAACCTCATTTTCCATTATTAGGCAAATGAAGGGCTCCTTTTTATGCAAAATAAACTTAGATACTAGGAACCGAGATGAATAAAAAAGATAGAATTGCTAAGAAAGTGTTGAATATGATCAGATTAGAACCTTAAGGACACCAAGTCCGTAACTCACAAACCTTGTGACTTTAGATAGGACGATCACTCCCTTTGCGTAGTCAGATGCAAGTATTGAATCAAGAACACAATACTGCATAACAAGAAGCTTTCAGAAAATTTCTTTTCATTAATGAATATTCGTGTTTTCTCCAAATTTCGTAATCTTCTTATTAATTAACAGGAAATCCAAAAGGGAACGCCTTAGATGGAATTGTCAAAAGGGGAAAATTTATTTGTGAATTAGGCCTAATCAAACCTTAAAAAATAAAAGACTAAAGGACATAAAATAAAAATCTCACAACTAAGTAAAATAATATTTATTAAACATAAAAGGGTCCAATTATATAAAACAAAAATAACTAAACATGAAAGCCCAACGAATAATTAAAATAAATTGTTTTTCCGAAATTAACAATTTCACCCAAACTTCATATTCCAAATCTATATGTTGTGATAAGACCGCCAATTTATGAAAAATGATCTTGTTAATATTTGGAAACAACAACTTGATTACCACTTAGTAACATTAACATGATTAGAACGTCATTTTCCATTATTAAGCTAATGAAGCACTCCCATTTATGCAAAATAAACTTAGATACTAGTAATCTAGATGAATAAAAAAGGTAGAATTGCTAAGAAAGTGTTGAATATGATCAGATTACACCTTAAGGACACAAAGTCCGTAACGCACAAACCTTGTGACTTTAGATAGGATGATCACTCTCTTTGATAAGTCGGATGCAAGTATTTAATAAAGAACACAATACGGCACAACAAGAAGCTTTCAGAAATTTTCTTTTCATTAATGAATATTCGTGTTGTCTCCAAATTTTGTAATCTTCTTATTAATTAACAGGAAATCCAAAAGGGAACGCCTTAGATGGAATTGTCAAAAGGGGAAAATTTATTTGTGAATTAGGCCTAATCAAACCTTAAAAAATAAAAGACTAAAAGACAAAAAATAAAAATGTCATAACTAAGTAAAATAATATTTATTAAACATAAAAGGGTCAAATTAAATAAAACAAAAATAACTAAAAATGAAAGGCCAATAAATAATTAAAACAAATTGTTTTTCCGAAATTAACAATTTCATCCAAACTTCATATTCCAAATGTATACGTTGTGATAAGACGGCCGATTTATGACAAATGATCTTCTGAATACTTGGAATCAACAACTTGATAACCACTTAGGAACATTAAAATGATTAGAACCTCATTTTCCATTATTAAGCAAATGAGGCTCACTCTTTTAGGCAAAATAAACTTAGATACTAGGAACCTAGATGAATAAAAAAGGTAGAATTTCTAAGAAAGTGTTGAATATGATCAGATTAGAACCTTAAGGACACAAAGTTCGTAAGTCACAAACCTTGTGACTTTAGATAGGATGATCACTTTGTTTGATTAGTCCGATGCAAGTATTCAATCAAGAATACAATACGGCACAACAAGAAGCTTTCAAAAATTTTCTTTTAATTAATGAATATTGGTGTGTTCTCCAAATTTCGTAACTCTTCTTATTAATTAACAAGAAACCCAAAAGGGAAAACCTTAGATGGAATTGTCAAAAGGGGAAAATTTATTTGTGAATTAGGCCTAATCAAACCATAAAAAATAAAAGACTAAAGGACATAAAATAAAAATCTCATAACTAAGTAAAATAATATTTATTAAACATAAAAGGGACAAATTAAATAAAACAAAAATAACTAAACATGAAAGGCAACAAATAATTAAAACAAATTTTTTTTCCGAAATTAACAATTTCACCCAAACTTCATATTCCAAATGTATACGTTGTGATAAGACGGCCGATTTATGACAAATGTTGTTGTTAATAATTGGAAACAACAACTTGATTACCATTTAGGAACATTAACATGATTAGAACCTCATTTTCCATTATTAAGAAAATGAAGCGCCCCCTTTTAAGCAAAAAAAACTTGGATACGAGGAACCTAGATGAATAAAAAAGTTAGAATTGTTAAGAAAGTGTTGAATATGATCAGATTTGAACCTTAAGGACACCAAGTCCGTAACTCACAAACCTTGTGACTTCAGATAGGACGATCACTCCCTTTGATTAGTCAGATGCAAGTATTGAATCAAGAACACAATACTGCATAACAAGAAGCTTTTAGAAAATTTCTTTTCATTAATGACTATTCGCGTTGTCTACAAATTTCGTAACTCTTCTTATTAATTAACAAGAAACCCAAAAGGGAACACCTTAGATGGAATTGTCAAAAGGGGAAAATTTATTTGTGAATTAGGCCTAATCAAACCTTAAAAAATAAAAGACTAAAAGACATAAAATAAAAATGTCTGAACTAAGTAAAATAATATTTATTAAACATAAAAGGGTCAAATTAAATAAAACAAAAATAACTAAACATGAAACGCCAACAAAATAATAAAAACAAATTGTTTTTCCAAAATTAACAATTTCACCCAAACTTCATATTTCAAATCTATACTATGTGATAAGACCGCCAATTTATGACAAATGATCTTGTGAATATTTGGAAACCAAAACTTGATTACCACTTAGGAACATTAACATGATTAGAACCTCATTTTCCATTATTAGGCAAATGAAGGGCTCCTTTTTATGCAAAATAAACTTAGATACTAGGAACCTAGATGAATAAAAAAGATAGAATTGCTAAGAAAGTGTTGAATATGATCAGATTAGAACCTTAAGGACACCAAGTCCGTAACTCACAAACCTTGTGACTTTAGATAGGACGATCACTCTCTTTGATTAGTCAGATGCAAGTATTGAATCAAGAACACAATACTGCATAACAAGAATCTTTAAGAAAATTTATTTTCATTAATGAATATTCGTGTTGTCTACAAATTTCGTAACTCTTCTTATTAATTAACAGCAAACCCAAAAGGGAACACCTTAGATGGAATTGTCAAAAGGGGAAAATTTATTTGTGAATTAGTCCTAATCAAACCTTAAAAAATAAAAGACTAAAAGACATAAAATAAAAATGTCTGAACTAAGTAAAATAATATTTATTAAACATAAAAGGGTCAAATTAAATAAAACAAAAATAACTAAACATGAAACGCCAACAAAATAATAAAAACAAATTGTTTTTCCAAAATTAACAATTTCACCCAAACTTCATATTCCAAATCTATACGTTGTGATAAGACCGCCAATTTATGACAAATGATCTTGTGAATATTTGGAAACCACAACTTGATTACCACTTAGGAACATTAACATGATTAGAACCTCATTTTCCATTATTAGGGAAATGAAGCGCTCCATTTTATGCAAAATAAACTTAGATACTAGGAACCTAGATGAATAAAAAAGATAGAATTGCTAAGAAAGTGTTGAATATGATCAGAATAGAACCTTAAGGACACCATGTCCGTAAGTCACAAACCTTGTGACTTTAGATAGGACGATCACTCCTTTTGATTAGTCGGATGCAAGTATTTAATAAAGAACCCAATACGGCACAACAAGAAGTTTTCAGAAATTTTCTTTTCATTAATGTATATTCGTGTTGTCTCCAAATTTCGTAACTCTGCTTATTAATTAACAGGAAACCCAAAAGGGAACACCTTAGATGGAATTGTCAAAAGCGGAAAATTTATTTTTGAATTAGGCCTAATCAAACCTTAAAAAATAAAAGACTAAAAGACATAAAATGAAAATCTCACAACTAAGTAAAATAATATTTATTAAGCATAAAAGGGTCAAATTAAATAAAACAAAAATACCTAAACATGAAACGCCAACAAAATAATTAAAACAAATTGTTTTTCCGAAATTAACAATTTCACCCAAACTTCATATTCCAAATCTATACGTTGTGATAAGACCGCAAATTTATGACAAATGATATTGTGAATATTTGGAAACAACAACTTGATTACCACTTAGGAACATTAACATGATTAGAACCTCATTTTCCATTATTAGGCAAATGAAGGGCTCCCTTTTATGCAAAATAAAATTACATACTAGGAACCTAGATGAATAAAAAAGATAGAATTGCTAAGAAAGTGTTGAATATGATCAGATTAGAACCTTAAGGACACCAAGTCTGTAACTCACAAACCTTGTGGCTTTAGATAGGACGATCACTCCCTTTGATTAGTCAGATGCAAGTATTTACTAAAGAAGACAATACGACACAACAAGAAGCTTTCAGAAATTTTCTTTGCAATAATGAATATTCGTGTTGTCTCCAAATTTCGTAACTCTTCTTATTAATTAACAGGAAACCCAAAAGGGAACGCAATAGATGGAATTGTCAAAACGGGAAAATTTATTTGTGAATAAGGCCTAATCAAACCTTAAAAAATAAAAGACTAAAAGACATAAAATAAAAATGTCATAACTAAGTAATATAATATTTATTAAACATAAAAGGGTCAAATTAAATAAAACAAAAATAACTAAACATGAAAGGCCATCAAAATAATAAAAACAAATTGTTTTTTAAAAATTAAAAATTTCACCCAAACTTCATATTCCATATCTATACGTTGTGATAAGACCGCAAATTTATGACAAATTATCTTGTGAATATTTGGAAACAACAACTTGATTACCACTTAGGAACATTAACATGATTAGAACCTCATTTTCCATTATTAGGCAAATGAAGCGCTCCATTTTATGCCAAATAAACTTAGATACTAGGAACCTAGATGAATAAAAAAGATAGAATTGCTAAGAAAGTGTTGAATCTGATCAGATTAGAACCTTAAGGACACCATGTCCGTAACTCACAAACCTTGTGACTTTAGATAGGACGATCACTACCTATGATTAGTCGGATGCAAGTATTTAATAAAGAACACAATACGGCACAACAAGAAGCTTTCAGAAATTTTCTTTTCATTAATGAATATTCGTGTTGTCTCAAAATTTCGTAACTCTTCTTATTAATTAACAGGAAACACAAAAGGGAACACCTTAGATGGAATTGTCAAAAGCGGAAAATTTATTTTTGAATTAGGCCTAATAAATCCTTAAAAATTAAAAGACTAAAAGACATAAAATGAAAATCTCACAACTAAGTAAAATAATATTTATTAAACATAAAAGGGTCAAATTAAATAAAACAAAAATAACTAAACATGAAACGCCAACAAAATAATTAAAACAAATTGTTTTTCCGAAATTAACAATTTCATCCAAACTTCATATTCCAAATGTATACGTTGTGATAAGACGGCCGATTTATTGCAAATGATCTTGTGAATATTCGGAAACAACAACTTGATTACCACTTAGGAACATTAACATGATTAGAACCTCATTTTCCATTATTAAGCAAATGAAGCGCTCCCTTTTATGCAAAATAAACTTAGATACTAGGAACCTAGATGAATAAAAGAGATATAATTGCTAAGAAAGTGTTGGATATGATCAGATTAGAACCTTAAGGACACCAAGTCTGTAACTCACAAACCTTGTGGCTTTAGATAGGACGATCACTCCTTTTGATTAGTAGGATGCAAGTATTTAATAAAGAAGACAATACGGCACAACAAGAAGCTTTCAGAAATTTTCTTTGCAATAATGAATATTCGTGTTGTCTCCAAATTTCATAACTCTTCTTATTAATTAACAGGAAACCCAAAAGGGAACGAATTAGATGGAATTGTCAAAAGGGGAAAATTTATTTGTGAATTAGGCCTAATCAAACCTTAAAAAATAAAAGACTAAAAGACATAAAATAAAAATGTCATAACTAAGTAATATAATATTTATGAAACATAAAAGGGTCAAATTAAATAAAACAAAAATAACTAAACATGAAAGGCCATCAAAATAATCAAAACAAATTGTTTTTCCAAAATTAACAATTTTACCCAAACTTCATATTCCACATCTATACGTTGTGATAAGACCGCAAATTTATTGCAAAGTATCTTGTGAATATTTGGAAACAACAACTTGATTACCACTTAGGAACATTAACATGATTAGAACCTCATTTTCCATTATTAGGCAAATGAAGCGCTCCATTTTATGCCAAATAAACTTAGATACTAGGAACCGAGATGAATAAAAAAGATAGAATTGCTAAGAAAGTGTTGAATATGATCAGATTAGAACCTTAAGGACACCATGTCCGTAACTCACAAACCTTGTGACTTTAGATAGGACGATCACTACCTATGATTAGTCGGATGCAAGTATTTAATAAAGAACACAATACGGCACAACAAGAAGCTTTCAGAAATTTTCTTTTCATTAATGAATATTCGTGTTGTCTCCAAATTTCGTAACTCTTCTTATTAATTAACAGGAAACCCAAAAGGGAACGCAATAGATGGAATTGTCAAAACGGGAAAATTTATTTGTGAATTAGGCCTAATCAAACCTTAAAAAATAAAAGACTAAAAGACATAAAATAAAAATGTCATAACTAAGTAAAATAATATTTATTAAACATAAAAGGGTCAAGCTAAAGAAAACAAAAATAACTAAACATGAAAGGCCATCAAAATAATAAAAACAAATTGTTTTTCAAAAATTAACAATTTCACCCAAACTTCATATTCCACATCTATACGTTGTGATAAGACCGCAAATTTATGACAAATTATCTTGTGAATATTTGGAAACAACAACTTGATTACCACTTAGGAACATTAACATGATTAGAACCTCATTTTCCATTATTAGGCAAATGAAGCGCTCCATTTTATGCCAAATAAACTTAGATACTAGGAACCTAGATGAATAAAAAAGATAGAATTGCTAAGAAAGTGTTGAATATGATCAGATTAGAACCTTAAGGACACCATGTCCGTAACTCACAAACCTTGTGACTTTAGATAGGACGATCACTACCTATGATTAGTCGGATGCAAGTATTTAATAAAGAACACAATACGGCACAACAAGAAGCTTTCAGGAATTTTCTTTTCATTAATGAATATTCGTGTTGTCTCCAAATTTCGTAACTTTTCTTATTAATTAACAGGAAACCCAAAAGGGAACACCTTAGATGGAATTGTCAAAAGCGGAAAATTTATTTTTGAATTAGGCCTAATAAAACCTTAAAAAATAAAAGACTAAAAGACATAAAATGAAAATCTCACAACTAAGTAAAATAATATTTATTAAACATAAAAGGGTCAAATTAAATAAAACAAAAATAACTAAATATGAAACGCCAACAAAATAATTAAAACAAATTGTTTTTCCGAAATTAACAATATCATCCAAAATTCATATTCCTAATGTATACGTTGTGATAAGACTGCCGATTTATGACAAATGATCTTGTGAATATTCGGAAACAACAACTTGATTACCACTTAGGAACATTAACATGATTAGAACCTCCTTTTCCATTATTAAGCAAATGAAGCGCTCCCTTTTATGCAAAATAAACTTAGATAATAGGAACCTAGATGAATAAAAGAGATATAATTGCTAAGAAAGTGTTGGATATGATCAGATTACAACCTTAAGGACACCAAGTCTGTAACTCACAAACCTTGTGGCTTTAGATAGGACGATCACTCCTTTTGATTAGTAGGATGCAAGTATTTAATAAAGAAGACAATACCGCACAACAAGAAGCTTTCAGAAATTTTCTTGGCAATAATGAATATTCGTGTTGTCTCCAAATTTCGTAACTCTTCTTATTAATTAACAGGAAACCCAAAAGGGAACGCATTAGGTGGAATTGTCAAAAGGGGAAAATTTATTGGTGAATTAGGCCTAATCAAACCTTAAAAAATAAAAGACTAAAAGACATAAAATAAAAATCTCATAACTAAGTAATATAATATTTATTAAACATAAAAGGGTCAAATTAAATAAAACAAAAATAACTAAACATGAAAGGCCATCAAAATAATAAAAACAAATTGTTTTTCCAAAATTAACAATTTCACCCAAACTTCATACTCCACATCTATACGTTGTGATAAGACCGCAAATTTATGACAAATTATCTTGTGAATATTTGGAAACAACAACTTGATTACCACTTAGGAACATTAACATGATTAGAACCTCATTTTCCATTATTAGGCAAATGAAGCGCTCCATTTTATGCCAAATAAACTTAGATACTAGGAACCTAGATGAATAAAAAAGATAGAATTGCTAAGAAAGTGTTGAATATGATCAGATTAGAACCTTAAGGACACCATGTCCGTAACTCACAAACCTTGTGACTTTAGATAGGACGATCACTACCTATGATTAGTCGGATGCAAGTATTTAATAAAGAACACAATACGGCACAACAAGAAGCTTTCAGAAATTTTCTTTTCATTAATGAATATTCGTGTTGTCTCCAAATTTCGTAACTTTTCTTATTAATTAACAGGAAACCCAAAAGGGAACACCTTAGATGGAATTGTCAAAAGCGGAAAATTTATTTTTGAATTAGGCCTAATAAAACCTTAAAAAATAAAAGACTAAAAGACATAAAATGAAAATCTCACAACTAAGTAAAATAATATTTATTAAACATAAAAGGGTCAAATTAAATAAAACAAAAATAACTAAACATGAAACGCCAACAAAATAATTAAAACAAATTGTTTTTCCGAAATTAAAAATATCATCCAAAATTCATATTCCTAATGTATACGTTGTGATAAGACTGCCGATTTATGACAAATGATCTTGTGAATATTCGGAAACAACCACTTGATTACCACTTAGGAACATTAACATGATTAGAACCTCCTTTTCCATTATTAGGCAAATGAAGCGCTCCATTTTATGCCAAATAAACTTAGATACTAGGAACCGAGATGAATAAAAAAGATAGAATTGCTATGAAAGTGTTGAATATGATCAGATTAGAACCTTAAGGACACCAAGTCTGTAACTCACAAACCTTGTGGCTTTAGATAGGACGATCACTCCCTTTGATTAGTCAGATGCAAGTATTTACTAAAGAAGACAATACGACACAACAAGAAGCTTTCAGAAATTTTCTTTGCAATAATGAATATTCGTGTTGTCTCCAAATTTCGTAACTCTTCTTATTAATTAACAGGAAACCCAAAAGGGAACGCAATAGATGGAATTGTCAAAACGGGAAAATTTATTTGTGAATAAGGCCTAATCAAACCTTAAAAAATAAAAGACTAAAAGACATAAAATAAAAATGTCATAACTAAGTAATATAATATTTATTAAACATAAAAGGGTCAAATTAAATAAAACAAAAATAACTAAACATGAAAGGCCATCAAAATAATAAAAACAAATTGTTTTTCAAAAATTAAAAATTTCACCCAAACTTCGTATTCCATATCTATACGTTGTGATAAGACCGCAAATTGATGACAAATTATCTTGTGAATATTTGGAAACAACAACTTGATTACCACTTAGGAACATTAACATGATTAGAACCTCATTTTCCATTATTAGGCAAATGAAGCGCTCCATTTTATGCCAAATAAACTTAGATACTAGGAACCTAGATGAATAAAAAAGATAGAATTGCTAAGAAAGTGTTGAATCTGATCAGATTAGAACCTTAAGGACACCATGTCCGTAACTCACAAACCTTGTGACTTTAGATAGGACGATCACTACCTATGATTAGTCGGATGCAAGTATTTAATAAAGAACACAATACGGCACAACAAGAAGCTTTCAGAAATTTTCTTTTCATTAATGAATATTCGTGTTGTCTCAAAATTTCGTAACTCTTCTTATTAATTAACAGGAAACACAAAAGGGAACACCTTAGTTGGAATTGTCAAAAGCGGAAAATTTATTTTTGAATTAGGCCTAATAAATCCTTAAAAATTAAAAGACTAAAAGACATAAAATGAAAATCTCACAACTAAGTAAAATAATATTTATTAAACATAAAAGGGTCAAATTAAATAAAACAAAAATAACTAAACATGAAACGCCAACAAAATAATTAAAACAAATTGTTTTTCCGAAATTAACAATTTCATCCAAACTTCATATTCCAAATGTATACGTTGTGATAAGACGGCCGATTTATTGCAAATGATCTTGTGAATATTCGGAAACAACAACTTGATTACCACTTAGGAACATTAACATGATTAGAACCTCATTTTCCATTATTAAGCAAATGAAGCGCTCCCTTTTATGCAAAATAAACTTAGATACTAGGAACCTAGATGAATAAAAGAGATATAATTGCTAAGAAAGTGTTGGATATGATCAGATTAGAACCTTAAGGACACCAAGTCTGTAACTCACAAACCTTGTGGCTTTAGATAGGACGATCACTCCTTTTGATTAGTAGGATGCAAGTATTTAATAAAGAAGACAATACGGCACAACAAGAAGCTTTCAGAAATTTTCTTTGCAATAATGAATATTCGTGTTGTCTCCAAATTTCATAACTCTTCTTATTAATTAACAGGAAACCCAAAAGGGAACGCAATAGATGGAATTGTCAAAACGGGAAAATTTATTTGTGAATTAGGCCTAATCAAACCTTAAAAAATAAAAGACTAAAAGACATAAAATAAAAATGTCATAACTAAGTAAAATAATATTTATTAAACATAAAAGGGTCAAGCTAAAGAAAACAAAAATAACTAAACATGAAAGGCCATCAAAATAATAAAAACAAATTGTTTTTCAAAAATTAACAATTTCACCCAAACTTCATATTCCACATCTATACGTTGTGATAAGACCGCAAATTTATGACAAATTATCTTGTGAATATTTGGAAACAACAACTTGATTACCACTTAGGAACATTAACATGATTAGAACCTCATTTTCCATTATTAGGCAAATGAAGCGCTCCATTTTATGCCAAATAAACTTAGATACTAGGAACCTAGATGAATAAAAAAGATAGAATTGCTAAGAAAGTGTTGAATATGATCAGATTAGAACCTTAAGGACACCATGTCCGTAACTCACAAACCTTGTGACTTTAGATAGGACGATCACTACCTATGATTAGTCGGATGCAAGTATTTAATAAAGAACACAATACGGCACAACAAGAAGCTTTCAGAAATTTTCTTTTCATTAATGAATATTCGTGTTGTCTCCAAATTTCGTAACTTTTCTTATTAATTAACAGGAAACCCAAAAGGGAACACCTTAGATGGAATTGTCAAAAGCGGAAAATTTATTTTTGAATTAGGCCTAATAAAACCTTAAAAAATAAAAGACTAAAAGACATAAAATGAAAATCTCACAACTAAGTAAAATAATATTTATTAAACATAAAAGGGTCAAATTAAATAAAACAAAAATAACTAAACATGAAACGCCAACAAAATAATTAAAACAAATTGTTTTTCCGAAATTAACAATATCATCCAAAATTCATATTCCTAATGTATACGTTGTGATAAGACTGCCGATTTATGACAAATGATCTTGTGAATATTCGGAAACAACAACTTGATTACCACTTAGGAACATTAACATGATTAGAACCTCATTTTCCATTATTAAGCAAATGAAGCGCTCCCTTTTATGCAAAATAAACTTAGATACTAGGAACCTAGATGAATAAAAGAGATATAATTGCTAAGAAAGTGTTGGATATGATCAGATTAGAACCTTAAGGACACCAAGTCTGTAACTCACAAACCTTGTGGCTTTAGATAGGACGATCACTCCTTTTGATTAGTAGGATGCAAGTATTTAATAAAGAAGACAATACGGCACAACAAGAAGCTTTCAGAAATTTTCTTTGCAATAATGAATATTCGTGTTGTCTCCAAATTTCATAACTCTTCTTATTAATTAACAGGAAACCCAAAAGGGAACGAATTAGATGGAATTGTCAAAAGGGGAAAATTTATTTGTGAATTAGGCCTAATCAAACCTTAAAAAATAAAAGACTAAAAGACATAAAATAAAAATGTCATAACTAAGTAATATAATATTTATGAAACATAAAAGGGTCAAATTAAATAAAACAAAAATAACTAAACATGAAAGGCCATCAAAATAATAAAAACAAATTGTTTTTCCAAAATTAACAATTTTACCCAAACTTCATATTCCACATCTATACGTTGTGATAAGACCGCAAATTTATGGCAAATTATCTTGTGAATATTTGGAAACAACAACTTGATTACCACTTAGGAACATTAACATGATTAGAACCTCATTTTCCATTATTAGGCAAATGAAGCGCTCCATTTTATGCCAAATAAACTTAGATACTAGGAACCGAGATGAATAAAAAAGATAGAATTGCTAAGAAAGTGTTGAATATGATCAGATTAGAACCTTAAGGACACCATGTCCGTAACTCACAAACCTTGTGACTTTAGATAGGACGATCACTACCTATGATTAGTCGGATGCAAGTATTTAATAAAGAACACAATACGGCACAACAAGAAGCTTTCAGAAATTTTCTTTTCATTAATGAATATTCGTGTTGTCTCCAAATTTCGTAACTCTTCTTATTAATTAACAGGAAACCCAAAAGGGAACGCAATAGATGGAATTGTCAAAACGGGAAAATTTATTTGTGAATTAGGCCTAATCAAACCTTAAAAAATAAAAGACTAAAAGACATAAAATAAAAATGTCATAACTAAGTAAAATAATATTTATTAAACATAAAAGGGTCAAGCTAAAGAAAACAAAAATAACTAAACATGAAAGGCCATCAAAATAATAAAAACAAATTGTTTTTCAAAAATTAACAATTTCACCCAAACTTCATATTCCACATCTATACGTTGTGATAAGACCGCAAATTTATGACAAATTATCTTGTGAATATTTGGAAACAACAACTTGATTACCACTTAGGAACATTAACATGATTAGAACCTCATTTTCCATTATTAGGCAAATGAAGCGCTCCATTTTATGCCAAATAAACTTAGATACTAGGAACCTAGATGAATAAAAAAGATAGAATTGCTAAGAAAGTGTTGAATATGATCAGATTAGAACCTTAAGGACACCATGTCCGTAACTCACAAACCTTGTGACTTTAGATAGGACGATCACTACCTATGATTAGTCGGATGCAAGTATTTAATAAAGAACACAATACGGCACAACAAGAAGCTTTCAGAAATTTTCTTTTCATTAATGAATATTCGTGTTGTCTCCAAATTTCGTAACTTTTCTTATTAATTAACAGGAAACCCAAAAGGGAACACCTTAGATGGAATTGTCAAAAGCGGAAAATTTATTTTTGAATTAGGCCTAATAAAACCTTAAAAAATAAAAGACTAAAAGACATAAAATGAAAATCTCACAACTAAGTAAAATAATATTTATTAAACATAAAAGGGTCAAATTAAAGAAAACAAAAATAACTAAACATGAAACGCCAACAAAATAATTAAAACAAATTGTTTTTCCGAAATTAACAATATCATCCAAAATTCATATTCCTAATGTATACGTTGTGATAAGACTGCCGATTTATGACAAATGATCTTGTGAATATTCGGAAACAACAACTTGATTACCACTTAGGAACATTAACATGATTAGAACCTCCTTTTCCATTATTAAGCAAATGAAGCGCTCCCTTTTATGCAAAATAAACTTAGATACTAGGAACCTAGATGAATAAAAGAGATATAATTGCTAAGAAAGTGTTGGATATGATCAGATTAGAACCTTAAGGACACCAAGTCTGTAACTCACAAACCTTGTGGCTTTAGATAGGACGATCACTCCTTTTGATTAGTAGGATGCAAGTATTTAATAAAGAAGACAATACCGCACAACAAGAAGCTTTCAGAAATTTTCTTTGCAATAATGAATATTCGTGTTGTCTCCAAATTTCGTAACTCTTCTTATTAATTAACAGGAAACCCAAAAGGGAACGCATTAGGTGGAATTGTCAAAAGGGGAAAATTTATTGGTGAATTAGGCCTAATCAAACCTTAAAAAATAAAAGACTAAAAGACATAAAATAAAAATCTCATAACTAAGTAATATAATATTTATTAAACATAAAAGGGTCAAATTAAATAAAACAAAAATAACTAAACATGAAAGGCCATCAAAATAATAAAAACAAATTGTTTTTCCAAAATTAACAATTTCACCCAAACTTCATATTCCACATCTATACGTTGTGATAAGACCGGAAATTTATGACAAATTATCTTGTGAATATTTGGAAACAACAACTTGATTACCACTTAGGAATATTAACATGATTAGAACCTCATTTTCCATTATTAGGCAAATGAAGCGCTCCATTTTATGCCAAATAATCTTAGATACTAGGAACCTAGATGAATAAAAAAGATAGAATTGCTAAGAAAGTGTTGAATATCATCAGATTAGAACCTTAAGGACACCATGTCCGTAACTCACAAACCTTGTGACTTTAGAAAGGACGATCACTACCTATGATTAGTCGGATGCAAGTATTTAATAAAGAACACAATACGGCACAACAAGAAGCTTTCAGAAATTTTCTTTTCATTAATGAATATTCGTGTTGTCTCCAAATTTCGTAACTCTTCTTATTAATTAACAGGAAACCCAAAAGGGAACACCTTAGATGGAATTGTCAAAAGGGGAAAATTTATTTGTGAATTAGGCCTAATCAAACCTTAAAAAATAAAAGACTAAAAGACATAAAATAAAAATGTCATAACTAAGTAATATAATATTTATTAAACATAAAAGGGTCAAATTAAATAAAACAAAAATAACTAAACATGAAAGGCCATCCAAATAATAAAAACAAATTGTTTTTCAAAAATTAACAATTTCACCCAAACTTCATACTCCACATCTATACGTTGTGATAAGACCGCAAATTTATGACAAATTATCTTGTGAATATTTGGAAACAACAACTTGATTACCACTTAGGAACATTAACATGATTAGAACCTCATTTTCCATTATTAGCAAATGAAGCGCTCCATTTTATGCCAAATAAACTTAGATACTAGGAACCTAGATGAATAAAAAAGATAGAATTGCTAAGAAAGTGTTGAATATGATCAGATTAGAACCTTAAGGACACCATGTCCGTAACTCACAAACCTTGTGACTTTAGATAGGACGATCACTACCTATGATTAGTCGGATGCAAGTATTTAATAAAGAACACAATACGGCACAACAAGAAGCTTTCAGAAATTTTCTTTTCATTAATGAATATTCGTGTTGTCTCCAAATTTCGTAACTTTTCTTATTAATTAACAGGAAACCCAAAAGGGAACACCTTAGATGGAATTGTCAAAAGCGGAAAATTTATTTTTGAATTAGGCCTAATAAAACCTTAAAAAATAAAAGACTAAAAGACATAAAATGAAAATCTCACAACTAAGTAAAATAATATTTATTAAACATAAAAGGGTCAAATTAAATAAAACAAAAATAACTAAACATGAAACGCCAACAAAATAATTAAAACAAATTGTTTTTCCGAAATTAACAATATCATCCAAAATTCATATTCCTAATGTATACGTTGTGATAAGACTGCCGATTTATGACAAATGATCTTGTGAATATTCGGAAACAACAACTTGATTACCACTTAGGAACATTAACATGATTAGAACCTCCTTTTCCATTATTAGGCAAATGAAGCGCTCCATTTTATGCCAAATAAACTTAGATACTAGGAACCGAGATGAATAAAAAAGATAGAATTGCTATGAAAGTGTTGAATATGATCAGATTAGAACCTTAAGGAGACCATGTCCGTAACTCACAAACCTTGTGACTTTAGATAGGACGATCACTACCTATGATTAGTCGGATGCAAGTATTAAATAAAGAACACAATACGGCACAACAAGAAGCTTTCAGAAATTTTCTTTTCATTAATGAATATTCGTGTTGTCTCCAAATTTCGTAACTCTTCTTATTAATTAACAGGAAACCCAAAAGGGAACGCAATAGATGGAATTGTCAAAACGGGAAAATTTATTTGTGAATTAGGCCTAATCAAACCATAAAAAATAAAAGACTAAAAGACATAAAATAAAAATGTCATAACTAAGTAAAATAATATTTATTAAACATAAAAGGGTCAAGCTAAAGAAAACAAAAATAACTAAACATGAAACGCCGACAAAATAATAAAAACAAATTATTTTTCCGAAATTAACAATTTCACCCAAACTTCATATTCCAAATTTATACGTTGTGATAAGACTGCCGATTTATGACAAATGATCTTGTGAATATTCGGAAACAACAACTTGATTACCACTTAGGAACATTAACATGATTAGAACCTCATTTTCCATTATTAAGCAAATGAAGCGCTCCCTTTTATGCAAAATAAACTTAGATACTAGGAACCTAGATGAATAAAAGAGATATAATTGCTAAGAAAGTGTTGGATATGATCAGATTAGAACCTTAAGGACACCATGTCCGTAACTCACAAACCTTGTGGCTTTAGATAGGACGATCACTACCTATGATTAGTCGGATGCAAGTATTTAATAAAGAAGACAATACGGCACAACAAGAAGCTTTCAGAAATTTTCTTTGCAATAATGAATATTCGTGTTGTCTCCAAATTTCGTAACTCTTCTTATTAATTAACAGGAAACCCAAAAGGGAACGAATTAGATGGAATTGTCAAAAGGGGAAAATTTATTTGTGAATTAGGCCTAATCAAACCTTAAAAAATAAAAGACTAAAAGACATAAAATAAAAATGTCATAACTAAGTAATATAATATTTATTAAACATAAAAGGGTCAAATTAAATAAAACAAAAATAACTAAACATGAAAGGCCATCCAAATAATAAAAACAAATTGTTTTTCCAAAATTAACAATTTCACCCAAAACTTCATATTCCACATCTATACGTTGTGATAAGACCGCAAATTTATGACAAATTATCTTGTGAATATTTGGAAACAACAACTTGATTACCACTTAGGAACATTAACATGATTAGAACCTCATTTTCCATTATTAAGCAAATGAAGCGCTCCCTTTTATGCAAAATAAACTTAGATACTAGGAACCTAGATGAATAAAAGAGATATAATCGCTAAGAAAGTGTTGAATATGATCAGATTAGAACCTTAAGGACACCAAGTCTGTAACTCACAAACCTTGTGGCTTTAGATAGGACGATCACTCCCTTTGATTAGTAGGATGCAAGTATTTAATATAGAAGACAATACGACACAATAAGAAGCTTTCAAAAAATTTCGTTGCAATAATGAATATTCGTGTTGTCTCCAAATTTCGTAACTCTTCTTATTAATTAACAGGAAACCCAAAAGGGAACACCTTAGATGGAATTGTCAAAAGGGGAAAATTTATTTTTGAATTAGGCCTAATCAAACCTTAAAAAATAAAAGACTAAAAGACATAAAATAAAAATGTCATAACTAAGTAAAATAATATTTACTAAACATAAAAGGGTCAAATTAAAGAAAACAAAAATAACCAAACATGAAATGCCGACAAAATAATAAAAACAAATTGTTTTTCCGAAATTAACAATTTCACCCAAACTTCATATTCCAAATTTATACGTTGTGATAAGACGGCCGGTTTATGACAAATGATCTTGTGAATATTCGGAAACAACAAATTCATTACCACTTAGGAACATTAACATGATTAGAACCTCATTTTCCATTATTAAGCAAATGAAGCGCTCCATTTTATGCAAAATAAACTTAGATACTAGGAACCTAGATGAATAAAAAAGATAGAATTCCTAAGAAAGTGTTGAATATGATCAAATTAGAACCTTAAGGACACCATGTCCGTTAGTCACAAACCTTGTGACTTTAGATAGGACGATCACTCCTTTTGATTAGTCGGATGCAAGTATTTAATAAAGAACCCAATACGGCACAACAAGAAGCTTTTAGAAATTTTCTTTTCATTAATGAATATTCGTGTTGTCTCCAAATTTCGTAACTCTTCTTATTAATTAATAGGAAACCCAAAAGGGAACACCTTAGATGGAATTGTCAAAAGGGGAAAATTTATTTGTGAATTAGGCCTAATCAAACCTTAAAAAATAAAAGACTAAAAGACATAAAATAAAAATGTCATAACTAAGTAATATAATATTTATTAAACAATAAAGGGTCAAATTAAATAAAACAAAAATAACTAAACATGAAAGGCCATCAAAATAATAAAAACAAATTGTTTTTCCAAAATTAACAATTTCACCCAAAACTTCATATTCCACATCTATACGTTGTGATAAGACCGCAAATTTATGACAAATGATCTTGTGAATATTTGGAAACAACAACTTGATTACCACTTAGGAACATTAACATGATTAGAACCTCATTTTCCATTATTAGGCAAATGAAGCGCTCCATTTTATGCCAAATAAACTTAGATACTAGGAACCTAGATGAATAAAAAATATAGAATTGCTAAGAAAGTGTTGAATATGATCAGATTAGAACCTTAAGGACACCATGTCCGTAACTCAGAAACCTTGTGACTTTAGATAGGACGATCACTACCTTTGATTAGTCGGATGCAAGTATTTAATAAAGAACAAAATACGACACAACAAGAAGCTTTCAGAAATTTTCTTTCCATTAATGAATATTCGTGTTGTCTCCAAATTTCGTAACGCTTTTTATTAATTAACAGGAAACCCAAAAGGGAACACCTTAGATGGAATTGTCAAAAGGGGAAAATTTATTTTTGAATTAGGCCTAATCAAACCTTAAAAAATAAAAGACTAAAAGACATAAAATAAAAATGTCATAACTAAGTAAAATAATATTTACTAAACATAAAAGGGTCAAATTAAAGAAAACAAAATAACTAAACATGAAACGCCGACAAAATAATAAAAACAAATTGTTTTTCCGAAATTAACAATTTCACCCAAACTTCATATTCCAAATACGTTGTGATAAGACGGCCGATTTATGACAAATGATCTTGTGAATATTCGGAAACAACAACTTCATTACCACTTAGGAACATTAACAAGATTAGAACCTCATTTTCCATTATTAAGCAAATTAAGCGCTCCCTTTTATGCAAAATAAACTTAGATACTAGGAACTTAGAAGAATAAAAGAGATAGAATTGCTAAGAAAGTGTTGAATATGATCAAATTAGAACCTTAAGGACACCAAGTCTGTAACTCACAAACCTTGTGGCTTTAGATAGGACGATCACTCCCTTTGATTAGTCATATGCAAGTATTTAATAAAGAAGACAATACGACACAACAAGAAGCTTTCAGAAATTTTCTTTGCAATAATGAATATTCGTGTTGTCTCCAAATTTCGTAACTCTTCTTATTAATTAACAGGAAACCCAAAAGGGAACGCATTAGATGGAATTGTCAAAAGGGGAAAATTTATTTGTGAATTAGGCCTAATCAAACCTTAAAAAATAAAAGACTAAGATACATAAAATAAAAATCTCACAACTAAGTAAAATAATATTTATTAAACATAAAAGGGTCCAATTAAATAAAACAAAAATAACTAAACATGAAAGGCCAAAGAATAATTAAAATAAATTGTTTTTCCGAAATTAAAAATTTCACCCAAACTTCATATTCCAAATCTATATGTTGTGATAAGATGGCCAATTTTTGAAAAATGATTTTGTGAATATTTGGAAACAACAACTTGATTACCACTTAGTAACATTAACATGATTAGAACGTCATTTTCCATTATTAAGCTAATGAAGCGGTCCCATTTATGCAAAATAAACTTAGATACTAGGAACCTAGATGAATAAAAAAGGTAGAATTGCTAAGAAAGTGTTGAATATGATCAGATTAGAACCTTAAGGACACAAAGTCCGTAACGCACAAACCTTGTGACTTTAGATAGGACGATCACTCTCTTTGATAAGTCGGATGCAAATATTTAATAAAGAACACAATACGGCACAACAAGAAGCTTTCAGAAATTTTCTTTTCATTAATGAATATTCGTGTTGTCTCCAAATTTCGTAACTCTTCTTATTAATTAACAGGAAATCCAAAAGGGAACGCCTTAGATGGAATTGTCAAAAGGGGAAAATTTATTTGTGAATTAGGCCTAATCAAACCTTAAAAAATAAAAGACTAAAAGACATAAAATAAAAATCTCATAACTAAGTAAAATAATATTTATAAACATAAAAGGGTCAAATTAAATAAAACAAAAATAACAAAACATGAAAGGCCAATAAATAATTAAAACAAATTGTTTTTCCGAAATTAACAATTTCATCCAAACTTCATATTCCAAATTTATACGTTGTGATAAGACGGCCGATTTATGACAAATGATCTTGTGAATACTTGGAATCAACAACTTGATAACCACTTAGGAACATTAAAATGATTAGAACCTCATTTTCCATTATTAAGCAAATGAGGCTCTCCCTTTTAGGCAAAATAAACTTAGATACTAGGAACCTAGATGAATAAAAAAGGTAGAATTGCTAAGAAAGTGTTGAATATGATCAGATTAGAACCTTAAGGACACAAAGTTCGTAACTCACAAACCTTGTGACTTTAGATAGGACGATCACTCCCTTTGATTACTCAGATGCAAGTATTGAATCAAGAACACAATACTGCATAACAAGAAGCTTTCACAAAATTTCTTTTCATTAATGACTTTTCACGTTGTCTACAAATTTCGTAACTCTTCTTATTAATTAACAAGAAACCCAAAAGGGAAGACCTTAGATGGAATTGTCAAAAGGGGAAAATTTATTTGTGAATTAGGCCTAATCAAACCTTAAAAAATAAAAGACTAAAAGACATAAAATAAAAATCTCATAACTAAGTAAAATAATATTTATAAACATAAAAGGGTCAAATTAAATAAAACAAAGATAACTAAACATGAAAGGCAACAAATAATTAAAACAAATTGTTTTTCCGAAATTAACAATTTCACGCAAACATCATATTCCAAATGTATACGTTGTGATAAGACGGCCGATTTATGACAAATGTTGTTGTTAATAATTGGAAACAACCACTTGATTACCATTTAGGAACATTAACATGATTAGAACCTCATTTTCCATTATTAAGAAAATGAAGCGCTCCCTTTTATGCAAAAAAAAACTTGGATACTAGGAACCTAGATGAATAAAAAAGATAGAATTGCTAAGAAAGTGTTGAATATGATCAGATTAGAACCTTAAGGACACCAAGTCCGTAACTCACAAACCATGTGACTTTAGATAGGACGATCACTCCCTTTGATTAGTCAGATGCAAGTATTGAATCAAGAACACAATACTGCATAACAAGAAGCTTTCAGAAAATTTCTTTTCATTAATGACTATTTGCGTTGTCTACAAATTTCGTAACTCTTCTTATTAATTAACAAGAAACCCAAAAGGGAAGACCTTAGATGGAATTGTCAAAAGGGGAAAATTTATTTGTGAATTAGGCCTAATCAAACCTTAAAAAATAAAAGACTAAAAGACATAAAATAAAAATCTCATAACTAAGTAAAATAATATTTATTAAACATAAAAGGGTCAAATTAAATAAAACAAAAATAACTAAACATGAAAGGCCAATAAATAATTAAAACAAATTGTTTTTCCAAAATTAACAATTTCACCCAAACTTCATATTCCAAATCTATACGTTGTGATAAGACCGCAAATTTATGACAAATGATCTTGTGAATATTTGGAAACAACAACTTGATTACCACTTAGTAACAATAACATGATTAGAACGTCATTTTCCATTATTAAGCTAATGAAGCGCTCCCATTTATGCAAAATAAACTTAGATACTAGGAACCTAGATGAATAAAAAAGGTAGAATTGCTAAGAAAGTGTTGAATATGATCAGATTAGAACCTTAAGGACACAAAGTCCGTAACGCACAAACCTTGTGACTTTAGATAGGACGATCACTCTCTTTGATAAGTCGGATGCAAATATTTAATAAAGAACACAATACGGCACAACAAGAAGCTTTCAGAAATTTTCTTTTCATTAATGAATATTCGTGTTGTCTCCAAATTTCGTAACTCTTCTTATTAATTAATAGGAAACCCAAAAGGGAACGCCTTAGATGGAATTGTCAAAAGGGGAAAATTTATTTGTAAATTAGGCCAAATCAAACCTTAAAAAATAAAAGACAAAAAGACATAAAATAAAAATCTCATAACTAAGTAAAATAATATTTATAAACCTAAAAGGGTCAAATTAAATAAAACAAAAATAACTAAACATGAAAGGCCAATAAATAATTAAAACAAATTGTTTTTCCGAAATTAACAATTTCATCCAAACTTCATATTCCAAATTTATACGTTGTGATAAGACGGCCGATTTATGACAAATGATCTTGTGAATACTTGGAATCAACAACTTGATAACCATTTAGGAACATTAATATGATTAGAACCTCATTTTCCATTATTAAGCAAATGAGGCTCTCCCTTTTAGGCAAAATAAACTTAGATACTAGGAACCTAGATGAATAAAAAAGGTAGAATTGCTAAGAAAGTGTTGAATATGATCAGATTAGAACCTTAAGGACACAAAGTTCGTAAGTCACAAACCTTGTGACTTTAGATAGGATGATCACTTTGTTTGATTAGTCCGATGCAAGTATTCAATCAAGAATACAATACGGCACAACAAGAAGCTTTCAGAAATTTTCTTTTAATTAATGAATATTCGTGTGTTCTCCAAATTTCGTAACTCTTCTTATTAATTAACAAGAAACCCAAAAGGGAACACCTTAGATGGAATTGTCAAAAGGGGAAAATTTATTTGGGAATTAGGCCTAATCAAACCTTAAAAAATAAAAGACTAAAGGACATAAAATAAAAATCTCATAAATAAGTAAAATAATATTTATTAAACATAAAAGGGTCAAATTAAATAAAACAAAGATAACTAAACATGAAAGGCAACAAATAATTAAAACAAATTGTTTTTCCGAAATTAACAATTTCACGCAAACTTCATATTCCGAATGTATACGTTGTCATAAGACTCCCGCTTTATGACAAATGTTGTTGTTAATAATTGGAAACAACTTGATTACCATTTAGGAACATTAACATGATTAGAACCTCATTTTCCATTATTAAGAAAATGAAGCGCTCCCTTTTATGCAAAAAAAACATGGATACTAGGAACCTAGATGAATAAAAAAGATAGAATTGCTAAGAAAGTGTTGAATATGATCAGATTAGAACCTTAAGGACACCAAGTACGTAACTCACAAACCATGTGACTTTAGATAGGACGATCACTCCCTTTGATTACTCAGATGCAAGTATTGAATCAAGAACACAATACTGCATAACAAGAAGCTTTCACAAAATTTCTTTTCATTAATGACTTTTCACGTTGTCTACAAATTTCGTAACTCTTCTTATTAATTAACAAGAAACCCAAAAGGGAAGACCTTAGATGGAATTGTCAAAAGGGGAAAATTTATTTGTGAATTAGGCCTAATCAAACCTTAAAAAATAAAAGACTAAAAGACATAAAATAAAAATCTCATAACTAAGTAAAATAATATTTATTAAACATAAAAGGGTCAAATTAAATAAAACAAAAATAACTAAACATGAAAGGCCAATAAATAATTAAAACAAATTGTTTTTCCGAAATTAACAATTTCACCCAAACTTCATATTCCAAATCTATACGTTGTGATAAGACCGCAAATTTATGACAAATGATCTTGTGAATATTTGGAAACAACAACTTGATTACCACTTAGTAACATTAACATGATTAGAACGTCATTTTCCATTATTAAGCTAATGAAGCGCTCCCATTTATGCAAAATAAACTTAGATACTAGGAACCTAGATGAATAAAAAAGGTAGAATTGCTAAGAAAGTGTTGAATATGATCAGATTAGAACCTTAAGGACACAAAGTCCGTAACGCACAAACCTTGTGACTTTAGATAGGACGATCACTCTCTTTGATAAGTCGGATGCAAATATTTAATAAAGAACACAATACGGCACAACAAGAAGCTTTCAGAAATTTTCTTTTCATTAATGAATATTCGTGTTGTCTCCAAATTTCGTAACTCTTCTTATTAATTAATAGGAAACCCAAAAGGGAACGCCTTAGATGGAATTGTCAAAAGGGGAAAATTTATTTGTGAATTAGGCCTAATCAAACCTTAAAAAATAAAAGACTAAAAGACATAAAATAAAAATCTCATAACTAAGTAAAATAATATTTATAAACATAAAAGGGTCAAATTAAATAAAACAAAAATAACTAAACATGAAAGGCCAATAAATAATTAAAACAAATTGTTTTTCCGAAATTAACAATTTCATCCAAACTTCATATTCCAAATTTATACGTTGTGATAAGACGGCCGATTTATGACAAATGATCTTGTGAATACTTGGAATCAACAACTTGATAACCACTTAGGAACATTAAAATGATTAGAACCTCATTTTCCATTATTAAGCAAATGAGGCTCTCCCTTTTAGGCAAAATAAACTTAGATACTAGGAACCTAGATGAATAAAAAAGGTAGAATTGCTAAGAAAGTGTTGAATATGATCAGATTAGAACCTTAAGGACACAAAGTTCGTAACTCACAAACCTTGTGACTTTAGATAGGACGATCACTACTTATGATTAGTCGGATGCAAGTATTTAATAAAGAACACAATACGGCACAACAAGAAGCTTTCAGAAATTTTCTTTTCATTAATGAATATTCGTGTTGTCTCCAAATTTCGTAACTCTTCTTATTAATTACCAGGAAACCCAAAAGGGAACACCTTAGATGGAATTGTCAAAAGGGGAAAATTTATTTGTGAATTAGGCCTAATCAAACCTTAAAAAAAAAAGACTAAAAGACATAAAATAAAAATGTCATAACTAAGTAAAATAATATTTATAAAACATAAAAGGGTCAAATTAAAAAAAAACAAAAATAACTAAACATGAAACGCCAACAAAATAATAAAAACAAATTGTTTTTCCAAAATTAACAATTTCACCCAAACTTCATATTCCAAATCTATACGTTATGATAAGAGCGCCAATTTATGACAAATGATCTTGTGAATATTTGGAAACAACAACTTGATTACCACTTAGGAACATTAAAATGATTAGAACCTCATTTTCCATTATTAAGCAAATGAGGCTCTCCCTTTTAGGCAAAATAAACTTAGATACTAGGAACCTAGATGAATAAAAAAGGTTGAATTGCTAAGAAAGTGTTGAATATGATCAGATTAGAACCTTAAGGACACAAAGTTCGCAACTCACAAACCTTGTGACTTTAGATAGGACGATCACTCCGTTTGATTAGTCGGATGCAAGTATTTAATAAAGAACCCAATACGGCACAACAAGAACCTTTCAGAAATTTTCTTTTCATTAATGAATATTCGTGTTGTCTCCAAATTTCGTAACTCTTCTTATTAATTAACAGGAAACCCAAAAGGGAACGCCTTAGATGGAATTGTCAAAAGGGGAAAATTTATTTGTGAATTAGGCCAAATCAAACCTTAAAAAATAAAAGACTAAAAGACATAAAATAAAAATCTCATAACTAATTAAAATAATATTTATTAAACATAAAAGGGTCAAATTAAATAAAACAAAAATACCTAAACATGAAAGGTCAATAAATAATTAAAACAAATTGTTTTTCCGAAATTAACAATTTCATCCAAACTTCATATTCCAAATTTATACGTTGTGATAAGACGGCCGATTTATGACAAATGATCTTGTGAATACTTGGAATCAACAACTTGATAACTACTTAGGAACATTAAAATGATTAGAACCTCATTTTCCATTATTAAGCAAATGAGGCTCTCCCTTTTAGGCAAAATAAACTTAGATACTAGGAACCTAGATGAATAAAAAAGGTAGAATTGCTAAGAAAGTGTTGAATATGATCAGATTAGAACCTTAAGGACACCAAGTCCGTAACTCACAAACCATGTGACTTTAGATAGGACGATCACTCCCTTTGATTTGTCAGATGCAAGTATTGAATCAAGAACACAATACTGCATAACAAGAAGCTTTCAGAAAATTTCTTTTCATTAATGACTATTCGCGTTATCTACAAATTTGGTAACTCTTCTTTTTAATTAACAAGAAACCCAAAAGGGAACACCTTAGATGGAATTGTCAAAAGGGGAAAATTTATTTGTGAATTAGGCCTAATCAAACCTTTAAAAATAAAAGACTAAAAGACATAAAATAAAAATGTCATAACTAAGTAAAATAATATTTATTAAACATAAAAGGGTCAAATTAAATAAAACAAAAATAACTAAACATGAAAGGCCAATAAATAATTAAAACAAATTGTTTTTCCGAAATTAACAATTTCACCCAAACTTCATATTCCAAATGTATACGTTGTGATAAGACGGCCGATTTATGACAAATGTTGTTGTTAATAATTGCAAACAACAAATTGATTACCATTTAGGAACATTAACATGATTAGAACCTCATTTTCCATTATTAAGAAAATGAAGCGCTCTCTTTTATGCAAAAAAAAACTTGGATACTAGGAACCTAGATGAATAAAAAAGATAGAATTGCTAAGAAAGTGTTGAATATGATCAGATTAGAACCTTAAGGACACCAAGTCCGTAACTCACAAACCATGTGACTTTAGATAGGACGATCACTCCCTTTGATTAGTCAGATGCAAGTATTGAATCAAGAACACAATACTGCATAACAAGAAGCTTTCAAAAAATTTCTTTTCATTAATGACTATTCGCGTTGTCTACAAATTTGGTAACTCTTCTTTTTAATTAACAAGAAACCCAAAAGGGAACATCTTAGATGGAATTGTCAAAAGGGGAAAATTTATTTGTGAATTAGGCCTAATCAAACCTTAAAAAATAAAAGACTAAAAGACATAAAATAAAAATCTCATAACTTAGTAAAATAATATTTATTAAACATAAAAGGGTCAAATTAAATAAAACAAAAATAACTAAACATGAAAGGCCAATAAATAATTAAAACAAATTGTTTTTCCGAAATTAACAATTTCACCCAAACTTCATATTCCAAATCTATACGTTGTGATAAGACCGCAAATTTATGACAAATGATCTTGTGAATATTTGGAAACAACAACTTGATTACCACTTAGTAACATTAACATGATTAGAACGTCATTTTCCATTATTAAGCTAATGAAGCGCTCCCATTTATGCAAAATAAACTTAGATACTAGGAACCTAGATGAATAAAAAAGGTAGAATTGCTAAGAAAGTGTTGAATATGATCAGATTAGAACCTTAAGGACACAAAGTCCGTAACGCACAAACCTTGTGACTTTAGATAGGACGATCACTCTCTTTGATAAGTCGGATGCAAATATTTAATAAAGAACACAATACGGCACAACAAGAAGCTTTCAGAAATTTTCTTTTCATTAATGAATATTCGTGTTGTCTCCAAATTTCGTAACTCTTCTTATTAATTAATAGGAAACCCAAAAGGGAACGCCTTAGATGGAATTGTCAAAAGGGGAAAATTTATTTGTGAATTAGGCCTAATCAAACCTTAAAAAATAAAAGACTAAAAGACATAAAATAAAAATCTCATAACTAAGTAAAATAATATTTATAAACATAAAAGGGTCAAATTAAATAAAACAAAAATAACTAAACATGAAAGGCCAATAAATAATTAAAACAAATTGTTTTTCCGAAATTAACAATTTCATCCAAACTTCATATTCCAAATTTATACGTTGTGATAAGACGGCCGATTTATGACAAATGATCTTGTGAATACTTGGAATCAACAACTTGATAACCACTTAGGAACATTAAAATGATTAGAACCTCATTTTCCATTATTAAGCAAATGAGGCTCTCCCTTTTAGGCAAAATAAACTTAGATACTAGGAACCTAGATGAATAAAAAAGGTAGAATTGCTAAGAAAGTGTTGGATATGATCAGATTAGAACCTTAAGGACACAAAATTCGTAACTCACAAACCTTGTGACTTTAGATAGGACGATCACTACCTATGATTAGTCGGATGCAAGTATTTAATAAAGAACACAATACGGCACAACAAGAAGCTTTCAGAAATTTTCTTTTCATTAATGAATATTCGTGTTGTCTCCAAATTTCGTAACTCTTCTTATTAATTACCAGGAAACCCAAAAGGGAACACCTTAGATGGAATTGTCAAAAGGGGAAAATTTATTTGTGAATTAGGCCTAATCAAACCTTAAAAAATAAAAGACTAAAAGACATAAAATAAAAATCTCATAACTAATTAAAATAATATTTATTAAACATAAAAGGGTCAAATTAAATAAAACAAAAATAACTAAACATGAAAGGCCAATAAATAATTAAAACAAATTGTTTTTCCGAAATTAACAATTTCATCCAAACTTCATATTCCAAATTTATACGTTGTGATAAGACGGCCGATTTATGACAAATGATCTTGTGAATACTTGGAATCAACAACTTGATAACTACTTAGGAACATTAAAATGATTAGAAACTCATTTTCCATTATTAAGCAAATGAGGCTCTCCCTTTTAGGCAAAATAAACTTAGATACTAGGAACCTAGATGAATAAAAAAGGTAGAATTGCTAAGAAAGTGTTGAATATGATCAGATTAGAACCTTAAGGACACCAAGTCCGTAACTCACAAACCATGTGACTTTAGATAGGACGATCACTCCCTTTGATTAGTCAGATGCAAGTATTGAATCAAGAACACAATACTGCATAACAAGAATCTTTCAGAAATTTTCTTTTCATTAATGAATATTCGTGTTGTCTCCAAATTTCGTAACTCTTCTTATTAATTAACAGGAAACCCAAAAGGGAACACCTTAGATGGAATTGTCAAAAGCGGAAAATTTATTTTTGAATTAGGCCTAATCAAACCTTAAAAAATAAAAGACTAAAAGACATAAAATGAAAATCTCACAACTAAGTAAAATAATATTTATTAAACATAAAAGGGTCAAATTAAATAAAACAAAAATAACTAAATATGAAACGCAAACAAAATAATTAAAACAAATTGTTTTTCCGAAATTAACAATTTCACCCAAACTTCATATTCCAAATCTATACGTTGTGATAAGACCGCCAATTTATGACAAATGATCTTATGAATATTTGGAAACAACAACTTGATTACCACTTAGGAACATTAAAATGATTAGAACCTCATTTTCCATTATTAAGCAAATGAGGCTCTCCCTTTTAAGCAAAATAAACTTAGATACTAGGGACCTAGATGAATAAAAAAGATAGAATTGCTAAGAAAGTGTTGAATATGATCAGATTAGAACCTTAAGGACACCAAGTCCGTAACTCACAAACCTTGTGACTTTAGATAGGACGATCACTCCCTTTGATTAGTCAGATGCAAGTATTGAATCAAGAACACAATACTGCATAACAAGAAGCTTTCAGAAAATTTCTTTTCATTAATGAATATTCGTGTTGTCTAAAAATTTCGTAACTCTTGTTATTAATTAACAGCAAACCCAAAAGGGAAAACATAGATGGAATTGTCAAAAGGGGAAAATTTATTTGTGAATTAGGCCTAATCAAACCTTAAAAAATAAAAGACTAAGATACATAAAATAAAAATCTCACAACTAAGTAAAATAATATTTATTAAACATAAAAGGGTCCAATTAAATAAAACAAAAATAACTAAACATGAAAGGCCAACGAATAATTAAAATAAATTGTTTTTCCGAAATTAACAATTTCACCCAAACTTCATATTCCAAATCTATATGTTGTGATAAGACCGCCAATTTATGAAAATTGAACTTGTGAATATTTGGAAACAACAACTTGATTACCACTTAGTAACATTAACATGATTAGAACCTCATTTTCCATTATTAAGCAAATGAAGTGCTCCCTTTTATGCAAAATAAACTTAGATACTAGGAACCTAGATGAATAAAAAATATATAATTGCTAAGAAAGTGTTGAATATGATCAGATTAGAACCTTAAGTACACCATGTCCGTAACTCACAAACCTTGGGACTTTAGATAGGACGATCACTACCTATGATTAGTCGGATGCAAGTATTTAATAAAGAACACAATACGGCACAACAAGAAGCTTTCAGAAATTTTTTTTCATTAATGAATATTCGTGTTGTCTCCAAATTTCGTAACTCTTCTTATTAATTAACAGGAAACCCAAAAGGGAACACCTTAGATGGAATTGTCAAAAGGGGAAAATTTATTTGTGAATTAGGCCTAATCAAACCTTAAAAAATAAAAGACTAAAAGACATAAAATTAAAATGTCATAATTAAGTAAAATAATATTTATTAAACATAAAAGGGTCAAATTAAAAAAAACAAAAATAACTAAACATGAAACGCCAACAAAATAATAAAAACAAATTGTTTTTCCAAAAATAACAATTTCACCCAAACTTCATATTCCAAATCTATACGTTGTGATAAGACCGCCAATTTATGACAAATGATCTTGTGAATATTTGGAAACAACAACTTGATTACCACTTAGGAACATTAAAATGATTAGAACCTCATTTTCCATTATTAAGCAAATGAAGCTCTCCCTTTTAGGCAAAATAAACTTAGATACTAGGAACCTAGATGAATAAAAAAGGTTGAATTGCTAAGAAAGTGTTGAATATGATCAGATTAGAACCTTAAGGACACAAAGTTCGTAACTCACAAACCTTGTGACTTTAGATAGGACGATCACTCCTTTTGATTAGTCGGATGCAAGTATTTAATAAAGAACCCAATACGGCACAACAAGAACCTTTCAGAAATTTTCTTTTCATTAATGAATATTCGTGTTGTCTCCAAATTTCGTAATTCTTCTTATTAATTAACAGGAAACCCAAAAGGGAACGTCTTAGATGGAATTGTCAAAAGGGGAAAATTTATTTGTGAATTAGGCCAAATCAAACCTTAAAAAATAAAAGACTAAAAGACATAAAATAAAAATCTCATAACTAATTAAAATAATATTTATTAAACATAAAAGGGTCAAATTAAATAAAACAAAATTAACTAAACATGAAAGGCCAATAAATAATTAAAACAAATTGTTTTTCCGAAATTAACAATTTCATCCAAACTTCATATTCCAAATCTATACGTTGTGATAAGACGGCCGATTTATGACAAATGATCTTGTGAATACTTGGAATCAACAACTTGATAACCACTTAGGAACATTAAAATGATTAGAACCTCATTTTCCATTATTAAGCAAATGAGGCTCTCCCTTTTAGGCAAAATAAACTTAGATACTAGGAACCTAGATGAATAAAAAATGTAGAATTGCTAAGAAAGTGTTGAATATGATCAGATTAGAACCTTAAGGACACCAAGTCCGTAACTCACAAACCATGTGACTTTAGATAGGACGATCAGTCCCTTTGATTAGTCAGATGCAAGTATTGAATCAAGAACACAATACTGCATAACAAGAATCTTTCAGAAATTTTCTTTTCATTAATGAATATTCGTGTTGTCTCCAAATTTCGTAACTCTTCTTATTAATTAACAGGAAACCCAAAAGGGAACACCTTAGATGGAATTGTCAAAAGCGGAAAATTTATTTTTGAATTAGGCCTAATCAAACCTTAAAAAATAAAAGACTAAAAGACATAAAATGAAAATCTCACAACTAAGTAAAATAATATTTATTAAACATAAAAGGGTCAAATTAAATAAAACAAAAATAACTATATATGAAACGCAAACAAAATAATTAAAACAAATTGTTTTTCCGAAATTAACAATTTCACCCAAACTTCATATTCCAAATCTATACGTTGTGATAAGACCGCCAATTTATGACAAATGATCTTATGAATATTTGGAAACAACAACTTGATTACCACTTAGGAACATTAAAATGATTAGAACCTCATTTTCCATTATTAAGCAAATGAGGCTCTCCCTTTTAGGCAAAATAAACTTAGATACTAGGGACCTAGATGAATAAAAAAGATAGAATTGCTAAGAAAGTGTTGAATATGATCAGATTAGAACCTTAAGGACACCAAGTCCGTAACTCACAAACCTTGTGACTTTAGATAGAACGATCACTCCCTTTGATTAGTCAGATGCAAGTATTGAATCAAGAACACAATACTGCATAACAAGAAGCTTTCAGAAAATTTCTTTTCATTAATGAATATTCGTGTTGTCTTAAAATTTCGTAACTCTTCTTATTAATTAACAGCAAACCCAAAAGGGAAAACATAGATGGAATTGTCAAAAGGGGAAAATTTATTTGTGAATTAGGCCTAATCAAACCTTAAAAAATAAAAGACTAAGATACATAAAATAAAAATCTCACAACTAAGTAAAATAATATTTATTAAACATAAAAGGGTCCAATTAAATAAAACAAAAATAACTAAACATGAAAGGCCAACGAATAATTAAAATAAATTGTTTTTCCGAAATTAACAATTTGACCCAAACTTCATATTCCAAATCTATATGTTGTGATAAGACCGCCAATTTATGAAAATTGATCTTGTGAATATTTGGAAACAACAACTTGATTACCACTTAGTAACATTAACATGATTAGAACCTCATTTTCCATTATTAAGCAAATGAAGTGCTCCATTTTATGCAAAATAAACTTAGATACTAGGAACCTAGATGAATAAAAAATATATAATTGCTAAGAAAGTGTTGAATATGATCAGATTAGAACCTTAAGTACACCATGTCCGTAACTCACAAACCTTGGGACTTTAGATAGGACGATCACTAGCTATGATTAGTCGGATGCAAGTATTTAATAAAGAACACAATACGGCACAACAAGAAGCTTTCATAAATTTTCTTTTCATTAATGAATATTCGTGTTGTCTCCAAATTTCGTAACTCTTCTTATTAATTAACAGGAAACCCAAAAGGGAACACCTTAGATGGAATTGTCAAAAGGGGAAAATTTATTTGTGAATTAGGCCTAATCAAACCTTAAAAAATAAAAGACTAAAACACATAAAATAAAAATGTCATAACTAAGTAAAATAATATTTATTAAACATAAAAGGGTCAAATTAAAAAAAACAAAAATAACTAAACATGAAACGCCAACAAAATAATAAAAACAAATTGTTTTTCCAAAATTAACAATTTCACCCAAACTTCATATTCCAAATCTATACGTTGTGATAAGACCGCCAATTTATGACAAATGATCTTGTGAATATTTGGAAACAACAACTTGATTACCACTTAGGAACATTAAAATGATTAGAACCTCATTTTCCATTATTAAGCAAATGAAGCTCTCCCTTTTAGGCAAAATAAACTTAGATACTAGGAACCTAGATGAATAAAAAAGGTTGAATTGCTAAGAAAGTGTTGAATATGATCAGATTAGAACCTTAAGGACACAAAGTTCGTAACTCACAAACCTTGTGACTTTAGATAGGACGATCACTCCTTTTGATTAGTCGGATGCAAGTATTTAATAAAGAACCCAATACGGCACAACAAGAACCTTTCAGAAATTTTCTTTTCATTAATGAATATTCGTGTTGTCTCCAAATTTCGTAATTCTTCTTATTAATTAACAGGAAACCCAAAAGGGAACGTCTTAGATGGAATTGTCAAAAGGGGAAAATTTATTTGTGAATTAGGCCAAATCAAACCTTAAAAAATAAAAGACTAAAAGACATAAAATAAAAATCTCATAACTAATTAAAATAATATTTATTAAACATAAAAGGGTCAAATTAAATAAAACAAAAATAACTAAACATGAAAGGCCAATAAATAATTAAAACAAATTGTTTTTCCGAAATTAACAATTTCATCCAAACTTCATATTCCAAATTTATACGTTGTGATAAAACGGCCGATTTATGACAAATGATCTTGTGAATACTTGGAATCAACAACTTGATAACCACTTAGGAACATTAAAATGATTAGAACCTCATTTTCCATTATTAAGCAAATGAAGCTCTCCCTTTTAGGCAAAATAAACTTAGATACTAGGAACCTAGATGAATAAAAAAGGTTGAATTGCTAAGAAAGTGTTGAATATGATCAGATTAGAACCTTAAGGACACAAAGTTCGTAACTCACAAACCTTGTGACTTTAGATAGGACGATCACTCCTTTTGATTAGTCGGATGCAAGTATTTAATAAAGAACCCAATACGGCACAACAAGAACCTTTCAGAAATTTTCTTTTCATTAATGAATATTCGTGTTGTCTCCAAATTTCGTAACTCTTCTTATTAATTAACAGGAAACCCAAAAGGGAACGTCTTAGATGGAATTGTCAAAAGGGGAAAATTTATTTGTGAATTAGGCCAAATCAAACCTTAAAAAATAAAAGACTAAAAGACATAAAATAAAAATCTCATAACTAATTAAAATAATATTTATTAAACATAAAAGGGTCAAATTAAATAAAACAAAAATAACGAAACATGAAAGGCCAATAAATAATTAAAACAAATTGTTTTTCCGAAATTAACAATTTCATCCAAACTTCATATTCCAAATTTATACGTTGTGATAAGACGGCCGATTTATGACAAATGATCTTGTGAATACTTGGAATCAACAACTTGATAACCACTTAGGAACATTAAAAGGATTAGAACCTCATTTTCCATTATTAAGCAAATGAGGCTCTCCCTTTTAGGCAAAATAAACTTAGATACTAGGGACCTAGATGAATAAAAAAGGTAGAATTGCTAAGAAAGTGTTGAATATGATCAGATTAGAACCTGAAGGACACAAAGTTCGTAACTGACAAACCTTGTGACTTTAGATAGGACGATCACTCCTTTTGATTAGTCAGATGCAAGTACTTAATAAAGAACCCAATACGGCACAACAAGAACCTTTCAGAAAATTTCTTTTCATTAATGACTATTCGCGTTGTCTACAAATTTGGTAACTCTTCTTATTAATTAACACGAAACCCAAAAGGGAACACCTTAGATGGAATTGTCAAAAGGGGAAAATTTATTTGTGAATTAGGCCTAATCAAACCTTAAAAAATAAAAGACTAAAAGACATAAAATAAAAATGTCATAACTAAGTAAAATAATATTTATTAAACATAAAAGGGTCCAATTAAATAAAACAAAAATAACTAAACATGAAAGGCCAACGAATAATTAAAATAAATTGTTTTTCCGAAATTAACAATTTCACCCAAACTTCATATTCCAAATCTAGATGTTGTGATAAGACCGCCAATTTATGAAAATTGATCTTGTGAATATTTGGAAACAACAACTTGATTACCACTTAGTAACATTAACATGATTAGAACCTCATTTTCCATTATTAAGCAAATGAGGCTCTCCCTTTTAGGCAAAATAAACTTAGATACTAGGAACCTAGATGAATAAAAAAGGTAGAATTGCTAAGAAAGTGTTGAATATGATCAGATTAGAACCTGAAGGACACAAAGTTCGAAACTGACAAACCTTGTGACTTTAGATAGGACGATCACTCCTTTTGATTAGTAAGATGCAAGTATTTAATAAAGAACCCAATACGGCACAACAAGAACCTTTCAGAAAATTTCTTTTCATTAATGACTATTCGCGTTGTCTACAAATTTGGTAACTCTTCTTATTAATTAACACGAAACCCAAAAGGGAACACCTTAGATGGAATTGTCAAAAGGGGAAAATTTATTTGTGAATTAGGCCTAATCAAACCTTAAAAAATAAAAGACTAAAAGACATAAAATAAAAATGTCATAACTAAGTAAAATAATATTTATTAAACATAAAACGGTCAAATTAAAAAAAAAATAACTAAACATGAAACGCCAACAAAATAATAAAAACAAATTGTTTTTCCAAAATTAACAATTTCCCCCAAACTTCATATTCCAAATCTATACGTTGTGATAAGACCGCCAATTTATGACAAATGATCTTGTGAATATTTGGAAACAACAACTTGATTACCACTTAGGAACATTAAAATGATTAGAACCTCATTTTCCATTATTAAGCAAATGAAGCTATCCCTTTTAGGCAAAATAAACTTAGATACTAGGAACCTAGATGAATAAAAAAGGTAGAATTGCTAAGAAAGTGTTGAATATGATCAGATTAGAACCTGAAGGACACAAAGTTCGTAACTGACAAACCTTGTGACTTTAGATAGGACGATCACTCCTTTTGATTAGTCAGATGCAAGTATTTAATAAAGAACCCAATACGGCACAACAAGAACCTTTCAGAAAATTTCTTTTCATTAATGACTATTCGCGTTGTCTACAAATTTGGTAACTCTTCTTATTAATTAACACGAAACCCAAAAGGGAACACCTTAGATGGAATTGTCAAAAGGGGAAAATTTATTTGTGAATTAGGCCTAATCAAACCTTAAAAAATAAAAGACTAAAAGACATAAAATAAAAATGTCATAACTAAGTAAAATAATATTTATTAAACATAAAAGGGTCCAATTAAATAAAACAAAAATAACTAAACATGAAAGGCCAACGAATAATTAAAATAAATTGTTTTTCCGAAATTAACAATTTCACCCAAACTTCATATTCCAAATCTAGATGTTGTGATAAGACCGCCAATTTATGAAAATTGATCTTGTGAATATTTGGAAACAACAACTTGATTACCACTTAGTAACATTAACATGATTAGAACCTCATTTTCCATTATTAAGCAAATGAGGCTCTCCCTTTTAGGCAAAATAAACTTAGATACTAGGAACCTAGATGAATAAAAAAGGTAGAATTGCTAAGAAAGTGTTGAATATGATCAGATTAGAACCTGAAGGACACAAAGTTCGAAACTGACAAACCTTGTGACTTTAGATAGGACGATCACTCCTTTTGATTAGTAAGATGCAAGTATTTAATAAAGAACCCAATACGGCACAACAAGAACCTTTCAGAAAATTTCTTTTCATTAATGACTATTCGCGTTGTCTACAAATTTGGTAACTCTTCTTATTAATTAACACGAAACCCAAAAGGGAACACCTTAGATGGAATTGTCAAAAGGGGAAAATTTATTTGTGAATTAGGCCTAATCAAACCTTAAAAAATAAAAGACTAAAAGACATAAAATAAAAATGTCATAACTAAGTAAAATAATATTTATTAAACATAAAACGGTCAAATTAAAAAAAAAATAACTAAACATGAAACGCCAACAAAATAATAAAAACAAATTGTTTTTCCAAAATTAACAATTTCCCCCAAACTTCATATTCCAAATCTATACGTTGTGATAAGACCGCCAATTTATGACAAATGATCTTGTGAATATTTGGAAACAACAACTTGATTACCACTTAGGAACATTAAAATGATTAGAACCTCATTTTCCATTATTAAGCAAATGAAGCTATCCCTTTTAGGCAAAATAAACTTAGATACTAGGAACCTAGATGAATAAAAAAGGAAGAATTGCTAAGAAAGTGTTGAATATGATCAGATTAGAACCTGAAGGACACAAAGTTCGTAACTGACAAACCTTGTGACTTTAGATAGGACGATCACTCCTTTTGATTAGTCAGATGCAAGTATTTAATAAAGAACCCAATACGGCACAACAAGAACCTTTCAGAAAATTTCTTTTCATTAATGACTATTCGCGTTGTCTACAAATTTGGTAACTCTTCTTATTAATTAACACGAAACCCAAAAGGGAACACCTTAGATGGAATTGTCAAAAGGGGAAAATTTATTTGTGAATTAGGCCTAATCAAACCTTAAAAAATAAAAGACTAAAAGACATAAAATAAAAATGTCATAACTAAGTAAAATAATATTTATTAAACATAAAAGGGTCCAATTAAATAAAACAAAAATAACTAGACATGAAAGGCCAACGAATAATTAAAATAAATTGTTTTTCCGAAATTAACAATTTCACCCAAACTTCATATTCCAAATCTAGATGTTGTGATAAGACCGCCAATTTATGAAAATTGATCTTGTGAATATTTGGAAACAACAACTTGATTACCACTTAGTAACATTAACATGATTAGAACCTCATTTTCCATTATTAAGCAAATGAGGCTCTCCCTTTTAGGCAAAATAAACTTAGATACTAGGAACCTAGATGAATAAAAAAGGTAGAATTGTTAAGAAAGTGTTGAATATGATCAGATTAGAACCTGAAGGACACAAAGTTCGTAACTGACAAACCTTGTGACTTTAGATAGGACGATCACTCCTTTTGATTAGTAAGATGCAAGTATTTAATAAAGAACCCAATACGGCACAACAAGAACCTTTCAGAAAATTTCTTTTCATTAATGACTATTCGCGTTGTCTACAAATTTGGTAACTCTTCTTATTAATTAACACGAAACCCAAAAGGGAACACCTTAGATGGAATTGTCAAAAGGGGAAAATTTATTTGTGAATTAGGCCTAATCAAACCTTAAAAAATAAAAGACTAAAAGACATAAAATAAAAATGTCATAACTAAGTAAAATAATATTTATTAAACATAAAACGGTCAAATTAAAAAAAAAATAACTAAACATGAAACGCCAACAAAATAATAAAAACAAATTGTTTTTCCAAAATTAACAATTTCCCCCAAACTTCATATTCCAAATCTATACGTTGTGATAAGACCGCCAATTTATGACAAATGATCTTGTGAATATTTGGAAACAACAACTTGATTACCACTTAGGAACATTAAAATGATTAGAACCTCATTTTCCATTATTAAGCAAATGAAGCTATCCCTTTTAGGCAAAATAAACTTAGATACTAGGAACCTAGATGAATAAAAAAGGTAGAATAGCTAAGAAAGTGTTGAATATGATCAGATTAGAACCTGAAGGACACAAAGTTCGTAACTGACAAACCTTGTGACTTTAGATAGGACGATCACTCCTTTTGATTAGTCAGATGCAAGTATTTAATAAAGAACCCAATACGGCACAACAAGAACCTTTCAGAAAATTTCTTTTCATTAATGACTATTCGCGTTGTCTACAAATTTGGTAACTCTTCTTATTAATTAACACGAAACCCAAAAGGGAACACCTTAGATGGAATTGTCAAAAGGGGAAAATTTATTTGTGAATTAGGCCTAATCAAACCTTAAAAAATAAAAGACTAAAAGACATAAAATAAAAATGTCATAACTAAGTAAAATAATATTTATTAAACATAAAAGGGTCCAATTAAATAAAACAAAAATAACTAGACATGAAAGGCCAACGAATAATTAAAATAAATTGTTTTTCCGAAATTAACAATTTCACCCAAACTTCATATTCTAAATCTATATGTTGTGATAAGACCGCCAATTTATGAAAATTGATCTTGTGAATATTTGGAAACAACAACTTGATTACCACTTAGTAACATTAACATGATTAGAACCTCATTTTCCATAATTAAGCAAATGAGGCTCTCCCTTTTAGGCAAAATAAACTTAGATACTAGGAACCTAGATGAATAAAAAAGGTAGAATTGCTAAGAAAGTGTTGAATATGATCAGATTAGAACCTGAAGGACACAAAGTTCGTAACTGACAAACCTTGTGACTTTAGATAGGACGATCACTCCTTTTGATTAGTAAGATGCAAGTATTTAATAAAGAACCCAATACGGCACAACAAGAACCTTTCAGAAAATTTCTTTTCATTAATGACTATTCGCGTTGTCTACAAATTTGGTAACTCTTCTTATTAATTAACACGAAACCCAAAAGGGAACACCTTAGATGGAATTGTCAAAAGGGGAAAATTTATTTGTGAATTAGGCCTAATCGAACCTTAAAAAATAAAAGACTAAAAGACATAAAATAAAAATGTCATAACTAAGTAAAATAATATTTATTAAACATAAAACGGTCAAATTAAAAAAAAAATAACTAAACATGAAACGCCAACAAAATAATAAAAACAAATTGTTTTTCCAAAATTAACAATTTCCCCCAAACTTCATATTCCAAATCTATACGTTGTGATAAGACCGCCAATTTATGACAAATGATCTTGTGAATATTTGGAAACAACAACTTGATTACCACTTAGGAACATTAAAATGATTAGAACCTCATTTTCCATTATTAAGCAAATGAAGCTATCCCTTTTAGGCAAAATAAACTTAGATACTAGGAACCTAGATGAATAAAAAAGGTAGAATTGCTAAGAAAGTGTTGAATATGATCAGATTAGAACCTGAAGGACACAAAGTTCGTAACTGACAAACCTTGTGACTTTAGATAGGACGATCACTCCTTTTGATTAGTCAGATGCAAGTATTTAATAAAGAACCCAATACGGCACAACAAGAACCTTTCAGAAAATTTCTTTTCATTAATGACTATTCGCGTTGTCTACAAATTTGGTAACTCTTCTTATTAATTAACACGAAACCCAAAAGGGAACACCTTAGATGGAATTGTCAAAAGGGGAAAATTTATTTGTGAATTAGGCCTAATCAAACCTTAAAAAATAAAAGACTAAAAGACATAAAATAAAAATGTCATAACTAAGTAAAATAATATTTATTAAACATAAAAGGGTCCAATTAAATAAAACAAAAATAACTAGACATGAAAGGCCAACGAATAATTAAAATAAATTGTTTTTCCGAAATTAACAATTTCACCCAAACTTCATATTCCAAATCTATATGTTGTGATAAGACCGCCAATTTATGAAAATTGATCTTGTGAATATTTGGAAACAACAACTTGATTACCACTTAGTAACATTAACATGATTAGAACCTCATTTTCCATTATTAAGCAAATGAGGCTCTCCCTTTTAGGCAAAATAAACTTAGATACTAGGAACCTAGATGAATAAAAAAGGTAGAATTGCTAAGAAAGTGTTGAATATGATCAGATTAGAACCTGAAGGACACAAAGTTCGTAACTGACAAACCTTGTGACTTTAGATAGGACGATCACTCCTTTTGATTAGTAAGATGCAAGTATTTAATAAAGAACCCAATACGGCACAACAAGAACCTTTCAGAAAATTTCTTTTCATTAATGACTATTCGCGTTGTCTACAAATTTGGTAACTCTTCTTATTAATTAACACGAAACCCAAAAGGGAACACCTTAGATGGAATTGTCAAAAGGGGAAAATTTATTTGTGAATTAGGCCTAATCAAACCTTAAAAAATAAAAGACTAAAAGACATAAAATAAAAATGTCATAACTAAGTAAAATAATATTTATTAAACATAAAACGGTCAAATTAAAAAAAAAATAACTAAACATGAAACGCCAACAAAATAATAAAAACAAATTGTTTTCCCAAAATTAACAATTTCCCCCAAACTTCATATTCCAAATCTATACGTTGTGATAAGACCGCCAATTTATGACAAATGATCTTGTGAATATTTGGAAACAACAACTTGATTACCACTTAGGAACATTAAAATGATTAGAACCTCATTTTCCATTATTAAGCAAATGAAGCTATCCCTTTTAGGCAAAATAAACTTAGATACTAGGAACCTAGATGAATAAAAAAGGTAGAATTGCTAAGAAAGTGTTGAATATGATCAGATTAGAACCTTAAGGACACCAAGTCCGTAACTCACAAACCATGTGACTTTAGATAGGACGATCACTCCCTTTGATTAGTCAGATGCAAGTATTGAATCAAGAACACAATACTGCATAACAAGAATCTTTCAGAAATTATCTTTTCATTAATGAATATTCGTGTTGTCTCCAAATTTCGTAACTCTTCTTATTAATTAACAGGAAACCCAAAAGGGAACACCTTAGATGGAATTGTCAAAAGCGGAAAATTTATTTTTGAATTAGGCCTAATCAAACCTTAAAAAATAAAAGACTAAAAGACATAAAATGAAAATCTCACAACTAAGTAAAATAATATTTATTAAACATAAAAGGGTCAAATTAAATAAAACAAAAATAACTAAATATGAAACGCAAACAAAATAATTAAAACAAATTGTTTTTCCGAAATTAACAATTTCATCCAAACTTCATATTCCAAATTTATACATTGTGATAAGACGGCCGATTTATGACAAATGATCTTGTGAATACTTGGAATCAACAACTTGATAACCACTTAGGAACATTAAAATGATTAGAACCTCATTTTCCATTATTAAGCAAATGAGGCTCTCCCTTTTAGGCAAAATAAACTTAGATACTAGGAACCTAGATGAATAAAAAAGGTAGAATTGCTAAGAAAGTGTGGAATATGATCAGATTAGAACCTTAAGGACACAAATTTCGTAACTCACAAACCTTGTGACTTTAGATAGGATGATCACTTTGTTTGATTAGTCCGATGCAAGTATTCAATCAAGAATACAATACGGCACAACAAGAAGCTTTCAAAAAATTTCTTTTAATTAATGAATATTCGTGTTGTCTCCAATTTTCGTAACTCTTCTTATTAATTAACAAGAAACCCAAAAGGGAACACCTTAGATGGAATTGTCAAAAGGGGAAAATTTATTTGTGAATTAGGCCTAATCAAACCTTAAAAAATAAAAGACTAAAGGACATAAAATAAATATCTCACAACTAAGTAAAATAATATTTATTAAACATAAAAGGGTCAAATTAAATAAAACAAAAATAACTAAACATGAAAGGCAACAAATAATTAAAACAAATTGTTTTTCCGAAATTAACAATTTCACACAAACTTCATATTCCAAATCTATACCTTGTTATAAGACTGCCAATTTATGACAATTGTTGTTGTTAATAATTAGAAACAACAACTTGATTACCATTTAGGAACATTAACATGATTAGAACCTCATTTTCCATTATTAAGATAATGAAGCGCTCCCTTTTATGTAAAAAAAACTTGGATACTAGGAACCTAGTTGAATAAAAAACATAGAATTCCCTAGAAAGTGTTGAATATGATCAGATTAGAACCTTAAGGACACCAAGTTTGTAACTCACAAACCTTGTGACTTTAGATAGGACGAACACTCCCTTTGATTAGTCGGATGCAGGTATTCAATCAAGAACACAATACGGCACAACAAGAAGATTTCAGAAATTTTCTTTTCATTAATGAATATTCGTGTTGTCTCCAAATTTCGTAACTCTTCTTATTAATTAACAGGAAACCCAAAAGGGAACACCTTAGATGGAATTGTCAAAAGGGGAAAATTTATTTGTGAATTAGGCCTAATCAAACCTTAAAAAACAAAAGTCTAAAAGACATAAAATAAAAATGTCATACCTAAGTAAAATAATATTTACTAAACATAAAAGGGTCAAATTAAATAAAACAAAAATAACTAAACATGAAAGGCCATCAAAATAATAAAAACAAATTGTTTTTCCAAAATTAACAAATTCACCCAAACTTCATCTTCCAAAACTATACCTTGTCATAAGCCCGCCAATTCATAACAAATGATCTTGTGAATACTTGGAATCAACAACTTCATAACCACTTAGGAACATTAAAATGATTAGAACCTCATTTTCCATTATTAAGCAAAGGAGGCTCTCCCTTTTAGGCAAAATAAACTTAGATACTAGGAACCTAGATGAATAAAAAAGGTAGAATTGCTAAGAAAGTGTTGAATATGATCAGATTAGAAACTAAGTAAAATAATATTTATTAAACATAAAAGGGCCAAATTAAATAAAACTAAAATAACTAAACATGAAAGGCCAACAAATAATTAAATTTTTTTTTTTCTGAAATTAACAATTTCACCCAAACTTGATCTTCCAAAACTATACATTGTCATAAGACCGCCAATTCATAACAAATGATCTTGTGAATATTTGGAAACAACAACTTGATTACCACTTGGGAATATCAACATGATTAGGACCTCATATTCCATTATTACGCAAATGAAGTGCACCCTTTTATGCAAAGAAAATTTGGATACTAGGAAGTTAGATAAATAAAAAAGATATAATTGCTTAGATAGTAATCAAGATGACCACATTAGAACTTTAAGGACACAAAGTCCTTAACTCACACACATTGTGACGTTAGATAGGATGATCACACCCATTGATAAGTCGAATTTTAGTATTCAATCAAGAACAAAATATGGCACAACAAGAAGCTTTCAAAAATTTTATTTTTATTAATGAATATTCGTGTTGTCTCCGAATTTCGTAACTGTTCTTGTTAATTAAAAGGAAACCCTGTTGGGAAAAACCTTAGATGGAATTGTCAAAAGGGGAAACTTTATTTGTGAATTAGGCCTAATCAAACCTTAAAAAATAAAAGAATAAAGATATAAAATAAAAATCTCACAACTAAGTAAAATAATATTTATTAAACATAAAAAGGCCAAATTAAATAAAACAAAAATAACTAAACATGAAAGGCCAACAAATAATTAAAAAAATTGTTTTTCTGAAATTAACAATTTCACCCAAAGTTTATCTTCCAAAACTATACCTTGTCATAAGACCGCCAATTCATAACAAATGATCTTGTGAATATTTGGAAACAACAACTTGATTACCAGTTGGGAACATCAACATGATTAGGACCTCATATTCCATTATTAAGCAAATGGTGTGCACCATTTTATCCAAAGAAAACTTGGATACTTGGAAGGTAGATGAATAAAAAAGATATAATTGCTTAGAGAGTATTGAAGATGACCACATTAGACCTTAAGGACACAAAGTCCTTAACTCACAAACCTTGTGTTGTTAGATAGGATGATCACACCCATTGATAAGTCGGATTCAAGTATTCAATCAAGAACAAAATACAGCACAACAAGAAGCTTCCAAAAAATTTCCTTTCATTAATGAATATTCGTGTTGTCTCCAAATTTCGTAACTCTTCTTATTAATTAAAAAGAAACCCTATAGGGAAAAACTTTAAATGGAATTGTCAAAAGGGGACACTTTATTTGCGAATTAGGCCTAATCAAACCTTAAAAAATAAAAGAATAGAGACATAAAATAAAAATCTCACAACTAAGTAAAATAATATTTATTAAACATAATAGGGCCAAATTAAATAAAACAAAAATAACTAAACATGAAAGGCCAATATATAATTAAAAAAATTGTTTTTCTGAAATTAACAATTTCACCCAAACTTGATCTTCCAAAACTATACCTTGTCATAAGACCGCCAATTCATAACAAATGATCTTGTGAATATTTGGAAACAACAACTTGATTACCACTTGGGAACATCCACATGATTAGGACCTCATATTCCATTATTAAGCAAATGAAGTGCACCCTTTTATGCAAAGATAACTTGGATACTTGGAAGCTAGATGAATAAAAAAGATAGAAATGCTTAGAGAGTATTGAAGATGACTACATTAGACCTTAAGGACACAAAGTCCTTAACTCACAAACCTTGTGACGTTAGATAGGATGATCACAGCCATTGATAAGTCGGATTCAAGTATTCAATCAAGAACAAAATACAGCACAACAAGAAGCTTCCAAAAAATTTCCTTGCATTAATGAATATTCGTGTTGTCTCCAAATTTCGTAACTCTTCTTATTAATTAAAAAGAAACCCTATAGGGAAAAACCTTAAATGGAATTGTCAAAAGGGGACACTTTATTTGCGAATTAGGCCTAATCAAACCTTAAAAAATAAAAGAATAGAGACATAAAATAAAAATCTCACAACTAAGTAAAATAATATTTATTAAACATAATAGGGCCAAATTAAATAAAACTAAAATAACTAAACATGAAAGGCCAACAAATAATTAAAAAAATTGTTTTTCTGAAATTAACAATTTCACCCAAACTTGATCTTCCAAAACTATACCTTGTCATAAGACCGCCAATTCATAACAAATGAGCTTGTGAATATTTGGAAACAACAACTTGATTACCAGTTGGGAACATCAACATGATTAGGACCTCATATTCCATTATTAAACAAATGAAGTGCACCATTTTATCCAAAGAAAACTTGGATACTTGGAAGGTAGATGAATAAAAAAGATAGAAATGCTTAGAGAGTATTGAAGATGACCACATTAGACCTTAAGGACACAAAGTCCTTAACTCACAAACCTTGTGATGTTAGATAGGATGATCACACCCATTGATAAGTCGGATTCAAGTATTCAATCAAGAACAAAATACAGCACAACAAGAAGCTTCCAAAAAATTTCCTTTCATTAATGAATATTCGTGTTGTCTCCAAATTTCGTAACTCTTCTTATTAATTAAAAAGAAACCCTATAGGGAAAAACCTTAAATGGAATTGTCAAAAGAGGACACTTTATTTGCGAATTAGGCCTAATCAAACCTTAAAAAATAAAAGAATAGAGACATAAAATAAAAATCTCACAACTAAGTAAAATAATATTTATTAAACATAATAGGGCCAAATTAAATAAAACAAAAATAACTAAACATGAAAGGCCAACAAATAATTAAAAAAATTGTTTTTCTGAAATTAACAATTTCACCCAAACTTGATCTTCCAAAACTATACCTTGTCATAAGACCGCCAATTCATAACAAATGATCTTGTGAATATTAGGAAACAACAACTTGATTACCAGTTGGGAACATCAACATGATTAGGACCTCATATTCCATTATTAAGCAAATGATGTGCACCATTTTATCCAAAGAAAACTTGGATACTTGGAAGGTAGATGAATAAAAAGGATATAATTGCTTAGAGAGTATTGAAGATGACCACATTAGACCTTAAGGACACAAAGTCCTTAACTCACAAACCTTGTGACGTTAGATAGGATGATCACACCCATTGATAAGTCGGATTCAAGTATTCAATCAAGAACAAAATACAGCACAACAAGAAGCTTCCAAAAAATTTCCTTTCATTAATGAATATTCGTGTTGTCTCCAAATTGCGTAACTCTTCTTATTAATTAAAAAGAAACCCTATAGGGAAAAACCTTAAATGGAATTGTCAAAAGGGGACACTTTATTTGCGAATTAGGCCTAATCAAACCTTAAAAAATAAAAGAATAGAGACATAAAATAAAAATCTCACAACTAAGTAAAATAATATTTATTAAACATAAAAGGGCCAAATTAAATAAAACTAAAATAACTAAACATGAAAGGCCAACAAATAATTAAATTTTTTTTTTTTCTGAAATTAACAATTTCACCCAAACTTGATCTTCCAAAACTATACCTTGTCATAAGACCGCCAATTCATAACAAATGATCTTGTGAATATTTGGAAACAACAACTTGATTACCACTTGGGAATATCAACATGATTAGGACCTCATATTCCATTATTACGCAAATGAAGTGCACCCTTTTATGCAAAGAAAATTTGGATACTAGGAAGTTAGATAAATAAAAAAGATATAATTGCTTAGATAGTAATCAAGATGACCACATTAGAACTTTAAGGACACAAAGTCCTTAACTCACACACATTGTGACGTTAGATAGGATGATCACACCCATTGATAAGTCGAATTTTAGTATTCAATCAAGAACAAAATATGGCACAACAAGAAGCTTTCAAAAATTTTATTTTTATTAATGAATATTCGTGTTGTCTCCGAATTTCGTAACTGTTCTTGTTAATTAAAAGGAAACCCTGTTGGGAAAAACCTTAGATGGAATTGTCAAAAGGGGAAACTTTATTTGTGAATTAGGCCTAATCAAACCTTAAAAAATAAAAGAATAAAGATATAAAATAAAAATCTCACAACTAAGTAAAATAATATTTATTAAACATAAAAAGGCCAAATTAAATAAAACAAAAATAACTAAACATGAAAGGCCAACAAATAATTAAAAAAATTGTTTTTCTGAAATTAACAATTTCACCCAAACTTGATCTTCCAAAACTATACCTTGTCATAAAACCGCCAATTCATAACAAATGATCTTGTGAATATTTGGAAACAACAACTTGATTACCAGTTGGGAACATCAACATGATTAGGACCTCATATTCCATTATTAAGCAAATGAAGTGCACCCTTTTATGCAAAGAAAACTTGGATACTTGGAAGGTAGATGAATAAAAAAGATAGAAATGCTTAGAGAGTATTGAAGATGACCACATTAGACCTTAAGGACACAAAGTCCTTAACTCACAAACCTTGTGACGTTAGATAGGATGATCACACCCATTGATAAGTCGGATTCAAGTATTCAATCAAGAACAAAATACAGCACAACAAGAAGCTTCCAAAAAATTTCCTTTCATTAATGAATATTCGTGTTGTCTCCAAATTTCGTAACTCTTCTTATTAATTAAAAAGAAACCCTATAGGGAAAAACCTTAAATGGAATTGTCAAAAGGGGACATTTTATTTGCGAATTAGGCCTAATCAAACCTTAAAAAATAAAAGAATAGAGACATAAAATAAAAATCTCACAACTAAGTAAAATAATATTTATTAAACATAATAGGGCCAAATTAAATAAAACAAAAATAACTAAACATGAAAGGCCAACAAATAATTAAAAAAATTGTTTTTCTGAAATTAACAATTTCACCCAAACTTGATCTTCCAAAACTATACCTTGTCATAAGACTGCCAATTCATAACAAATGATCTTGTGAATATTTGGAAACAACAACTTCATTACCAGTTGGGAACATCAACATGATTAGGACCTCATATTCCATTATTAAGCAAATGGTGTGCACCATTTTATCCAAAGAAAACTTGGATACTTGGAAGGTAGATGAATAAAAAAGATATAATTGCTTAGAGAGTATTGAAGATGACCACATTAGACCTTAAGGACACAAAGTCCTTAACTCACAAACCTTGTGACGTTAGATAGGATGATCACACCCATTGATAAGTCGGATTCAAGTATTCAATCAAGAACAAAATACAGCACAACAAGAAGCTTCCAAAAAATTTCCTTTCATTAATGAATATTCGTGTTGTCTCCAAATTTCGTAACTCTTCTTATTAATTAAAAAGAAACCCTATAGGGAAAAACCTTAAATGGAATTGTCAAAAGGGGACACTTTATTTGCGAATTAGGCCTAATCAAACCTTAAAAAATAAAAGAATAGAGACATAAAATAAAAATCTCACAACTAAGTAAAATAATATTTATTAAACATAATAGGGCCAAATTAAATAAAACAAAAATAACTAAACATGAAAGGCCAACAAATAATTAAAAAAATTGTTTTTCTGAAATTAACAATTTCACCCAAACTTGATCTTCCAAAACTATACCTTGTCATAAGACCGCCAATTCATAACAAATGATCTTGTGAATATTAGGAAACAACAACTTGATTACCAGTTGGGAACATCAACATGATTAGGACCTCATATTCCATTATTAAGCAAATGATGTGCACCATTTTATCCAAAGAAAACTCGGATACTTGGAAGGTAGATGAATAAAAAAGATATAATTGCTTAGAGAGTATTGAAGATGACCACATTAGACCTTAAGGACACAAAGTCCTTAACTCACAAACCTTGTGACGTTAGATAGGATGATCACACCCATTGATAAGTCGGATTCAAGTATTCAATCAAGAACAAAATACAGCACAACAAGAAGCTTCCAAAAAATTTCCTTTCATTAATGAATATTCGTGTTGTCTCCAAATTTCGTAACTCTTCTTATTAATTAAAAAGAAACCCTATAGGGAAAAACCTTAAATGGAATTGTCAAAAGGGGACACTTTATTTGCGAATTAGGCCTAATCAAACCTTAAAAAATAAAAGAATAGAGACATAAAATAAAAATCTCACAACTAAGTAAAATAATATTTATTAAACATAAAAGGGCCAAATTAAATAAAACTAAAATAACTAAACATGAAAGGCCAACAAATAATTAAATTTTTTTTTTTCTGAAATTAACAATTTCACCCAAACTTGATCTTCCAAAACTATACATTGTCATAAGACCGCCAATTCATAACAAATGATCTTGTGAATATTTGGAAACAACAACTTGATTACCACTTGGGAATATCAACATGATTAGGACCTCATATTCCATTATTACGCAAATGAAGTGCACCCTTTTATGCAAAGAAAATTTGGATACTAGGAAGTTAGATAAATAAAAAAGATATAATTGCTTAGATAGTAATCAAGATGACCACATTAGAACTTTAAGGACACAAAGTCCTTAACTCACACACATTGTGACGTTAGATAGGATGATCACACCCATTGATAAGTCGAATTTTAGTATTCAATCAAGAACAAAATATGGCACAACAAGAAGCTTTCAAAAATTTTATTTTTATTAATGAATATTCGTGTTGTCTCCGAATTTCGTAACTGTTCTTGTTAATTAAAAGGAAACCCTGTTGGGAAAAACCTTAGATGGAATTGTCAAAAGGGGAAACTTTATTTGTGAATTAGGCCTAATCAAACCTTAAAAAATAAAAGAATAAAGATATAAAATAAAAATCTCACAACTAAGTAAAATAATATTTATTAAACATAAAAAGGCCAAATTAAATAAAACAAAAATAACTAAACATGAAAGGCCAACAAATAATTAAAAAAATTGTTTTTCTGAAATTAACAATTTCACCCAAAGTTTATCTTCCAAAACTATACCTTGTCATAAGACCGCCAATTCATAACAAATGATCTTGTGAATATTTGGAAACAACAACTTGATTACCAGTTGGGAACATCAACATGATTAGGACCTCATATTCCATTATTAAGCAAATGGTGTGCACCATTTTATCCAAAGAAAACTTGGATACTTGGAAGGTAGATGAATAAAAAAGATATAATTGCTTAGAGAGTATTGAAGATGACCACATTAGACCTTAAGGACACAAAGTCCTTAACTCACAAACCTTGTGTTGTTAGATAGGATGATCACACCCATTGATAAGTCGGATTCAAGTATTCAATCAAGAACAAAATACAGCACAACAAGAAGCTTCCAAAAAATTTCCTTTCATTAATGAATATTCGTGTTGTCTCCAAATTTCGTAACTCTTCTTATTAATTAAAAAGAAACCCTATAGGGAAAAACTTTAAATGGAATTGTCAAAAGGGGACACTTTATTTGCGAATTAGGCCTAATCAAACCTTAAAAAATAAAAGAATAGAGACATAAAATAAAAATCTCACAACTAAGTAAAATAATATTTATTAAACATAATAGGGCCAAATTAAATAAAACAAAAATAACTAAACATGAAAGGCCAACAAATAATTAAAAAAATTGTTTTTCTGAAATTAACAATTTCACCCAAACTTGATCTTCCAAAACTATACCTTGTCATAAGACCGCCAATTCATAACAAATGATCTTGTGAATATTAGGAAACAACAACTTGATTACTAGTTGGGAACATCAACATGATTAGGACCTCATATTCCATTATTAAGCAAATGATGTGCACCATTTTATCCAAAGAAAACTCGGATACTTGGAAGGTAGATGAATAAAAAAGATATAATTGCTTAGAGAGTATTGAAGATGACCACATTAGACCTTAAGGACACAAAGTCCTTAACTCACAAACCTTGTGACGTTAGATAGGATGATCACACCCATTGATAAGTCGGATTCAAGTATTCAATCAAGAACAAAATACAGCACAACAAGAAGCTTCCAAAAAATTTCCTTTCATTAATGAATATTCGTGTTGTCTCCAAATTTCGTAACTCTTCTTATTAATTAAAAAGAAACCCTATAGGGAAAAACCTTAAATGGAATTGTCAAAAGGGGACACTTTATTTGCGAATTAGGCCTAATCAAACCTTAAAAAATAAAAGAATAGAGACATAAAATAAAAATCTCACAACTAAGTAAAATAATATTTATTAAACATAAAAGGGCCAAATTAAATAAAACTAAAATAACTAAACATGAAAGGCCAACAAATAATTAAACTTTTTTTTTTCTGAAATTAACAATTTCACCCAAACTTGATCTTCCAAAACTATACATTGTCATAAGACCGCCAATTCATAACAAATGATCTTGTGAATATTTGGAAACAACAACTTGATTACCACTTGGGAATATCAACATGATTAGGACCTCATATTCCATTATTACGCAAATGAAGTGCACCCTTTTATGCAAAGAAAATTTGGATACTAGGAAGTTAGATAAATAAAAAAGATATAATTGCTTAGATAGTAATCAAGATGACCACATTAGAACTTTAAGGACACAAAGTCCTTAACTCACACACATTGTGACGTTAGATAGGATGATCACACCCATTGATAAGTCGAATTTTAGTATTCAATCAAGAACAAAATATGGCACAACAAGAAGCTTTCAAAAATTTTATTTTTATTAATGAATATTCGTGTTGTCTCCGAATTTCGTAACTGTTCTTGTTAATTAAAAGGAAACCCTGTTGGGAAAAACCTTAGATGGAATTGTCAAAAGGGGAAACTTTATTTGTGAATTAGGCCTAATCAAACCTTAAAAAATAAAAGAATAAAGATATAAAATAAAAATCTCACAACTAAGTAAAATAATATTTATTAAACATAAAAAGGCCAAATTAAATAAAACAAAAATAACTAAACATGAAAGGCCAACAAATAATTAAAAAAATTGTTTTTCTGAAATTAACAATTTCACCCAAACTTGATCTTCCAAAACTATACCTTGTCATAAAACCGCCAATTCATAACAAATGATCTTGTGAATATTTGGAAACAACAACTTGATTACCAGTTGGGAACATCAACATGATTAGGACCTCATATTCCATTATTAAGCAAATGAAGTGCACCCTTTTATGCAAAGAAAACTTGGATACTTGGAAGGTAGATGAATAAAAAAGTTAGAAATGCTTAGAGAGTATTGAAGATGACCACATTAGACCTTAAGGACACAAAGTCCTTAACTCACAAACCTTGTGACGTTAGATAGGATGATCACACCCTTTGATAAGTCGGATTCAAGTATTCAATCAAGAACAAAATACAGCACAACAAGAAGCTTCCAAAAAATTTCCTTGCATTAATGAATATTCGTGTTGTCTCCAAATTTCGTAACTCTTCTTATTAATTAAAAAGAAACCCTATAGGGAAAAACCTTAGATGGAATTGTCAAAAGGGGACATTTTATTTGTGAATTAGGCCTAATCAAACCTTAAAAAATAAAAGAATAGAGACATAAAATAAAAATCTCACAACTAAGTAAAATAATATTTATTAAACATAATAGGGCCAAATTAAATAAAACAAAAATAACTAAACATGAAAGGCCAACAAATAATTAAAAAAATTGTTTTTCTGAAATTAACAATTTCACCCAAACTTGATCTTCCAAAACTATACCTTGTCATAAGACCGCCAATTCATAACAAATGATCTTGTGAATATTTGGAAACAACAACTTGATTACCACTTGGGAACATCAACATGATTAGGACCTCATATTCCATTATTAAGCAAATGAAGTGCACCCTTTTATGCAAAGATAACTTGGATACTTGGAAGCTAGATGAATAAAAAAGATAGAAATGCTTAGAGAGTATTGAAGATGACTACATTAGACCTTAAGGACACAAAGTCCTTAACTCACAAACCTTGTGACGTTAGATAGGATGATCACACCCATTGATAAGTCGGATTCAAGTATTCAATCAAGAACAAAATACAGCACAACAAGAAGCTTCCAAAAAATTTCCATGCATTAATGAATATTCGTGTTGTCTCCAAATTTCGTAACTCTTCTTATTAATTAAAAAGAAACCCTATAGGGAAAAACCTTAAATGGAATTGTCAAAAGGGGACACTTTATTTGCGAATTAGGCCTAATCAAACCTTAAAAAATAAAAGAATAGAGACATAAAATAAAAATCTCACAACTAAGTAAAATAATATTTATTAAACATAATAGGGCCAAATTAAATAAAACAAAAATAACTAAACATGAAAGGCCAACAAATAATTAAAAAAATTGTTTTTCTGAAATTAACAATTTCACCCAAACTTGATCTTCCAAAACTATACCTTGTCATAAGACCGCCAATTCATAACAAATGAGCTTGTGAATATTTGGAAACAACAACTTGATTACCAGTTGGGAACATCAACATGATTAGGACCTCATATTCCATTATTAGGCAAATGAACTGCACCATTTTATCCAAAGAAAACTTGGATACTTGGAAGGTAGATGAATAAAAAAGATAGAAATGCTTAGAGAGTATTGAAGATGACCACATTAGACCTTAAGGACACAAAGTCCTTAACTCACAAACCTTGTGACGTTAGATAGGATGATCACACCCATTGATAAGTCGGATTCAAGTATTCAATCAAGAACAAAATACAGCACAACAAGAAGCTTCCAAAAAATTTCCTTTCATTAATGAATATTCGTGTTGTCTCCAAATTTCGTAACTCTTCTTATTAATTAAAAAGAAACCCTATAGGGAAAAACCTTAAATGGAATTGTCAAAAGGGGACACTTTATTTGCGAATTAGGCCTAATCAAACCTTAAAAAATAAAAGAATAGAGACATAAAATAAAAATCTCACAACTAAGTAAAATAATATTTATTAAACATAAAAGGGCCAAATTAAATAAAACTAAAATAACTAAACATGAAAGGCCAACAAATAATTAAAATTTTTTTTTTCTGAAATTAACAATTTCACCCAAACTTGATCTTCCAAAACTATACCTTGTCATAAGACCGCCAATTCATAACAAATGATCTTGTGAATATTTGGAAACAACAACTTGATTACCACTTGGGAATATCAACATGATTAAGACCTCATATTCCATTATTACGCAAATGAAGTGCACCCTTTTATGCAAAGAAAATTTGGATACTAGGAAGTTAGATAAATAAAAAAGATATAATTGCTTAGATAGTAATCAAGATGACCACATTAGAACTTTAAGGACACAAAGTCCTTAACTCACACACATTGTGACGTTAGATAGGATGATCACACCCATTGATAAGTCGAATTTTAGTATTCAATCAAGAACAAAATATGGCACAACAAGAAGCTTTCAAAAATTTTATTTTTATTAATGAATATTCGTGTTGTCTCCGAATTTCGTAACTGTTCTTGTTAATTAAAAGGAAACCCTGTTGGGAAAAACCTTAGATGGAATTGTCAAAAGGGGAAACTTTATTTGTGAATTAGGCCTAATCAAACCTTAAAAAATAAAAGAATAAAGATATAAAATAAAAATCTCACAACTAAGTAAAATAATATTTATTAAACATAAAAAGGCCAAATTAAATAAAACAAAAATAACTAAACATGAAAGGCCAACAAATAATTAAAAAAATTGTTTTTCTGAAATTAACAATTTCACCCAAACTTGATCTTCCAAAACTATACCTTGTCATAAAACCGCCAATTCATAACAAATGATCCTGTGAATATTTCCAAACAACAACTTGATTACCAGTTGGGAACATCAACATGATTAGGACCTCATATTCCATTATTAAGCAAATGAAGTGCACCCTTTTATGCAAAGAAAACTTGGATACTTGGAAGGTAGATGAATAAAAAAGTTAGAAATGCTTAGAGAGTATTGAAGATGACCACATTAGACCTTAAGGACACAAAGTCCTTAACTCACAAACCTTGTGACGTTAGATAGGATGATCACACCCTTTGATAAGTCGGATTCAAGTATTCAATCAAGAACAAAATACAGCACAACAAGAAGCTTCCAAAAAATTTCCTTGCATTAATGAATATTCGTGTTGTCTCCAAATTTCGTAACTCTTCTTATTAATTAAAAAGAAACCCTATAGGGAAAAACCTTAGATGGAATTGTTAAAAGGGGACATTTTATTTGTGAATTAGGCCTAATCAAACCTTAAAAAATAAAAGAATAGAGACATAAAATAAAAATCTCACAACTAAGTAAAATAATATTTATTAAACATAATAGGGCCAAATTAAATAAAACAAAAATAACTAAACATGAAAGGCCAACAAATAATTAAAAAAATTGTTTTTCTGAAATTAACAATTTCACCCAAACTTGATCTTCCAAAACTATACCTTGTCATAAGACCGCCAATTCATAACAAATGATCTTGTGAATATTTGGAAACAACAACTTGATTACCACTTGGGAACATCAACATGATTAGGACCTCATATTCCATTATTAAGCAAATGAAGTGCACCCTTTTATGCAAAGATAACTTGGATACTTGGAAGCTAGATGAATAAAAAAGATAGAAATGCTTAGAGAGTATTGAAGATGACTACATTAGACCTTAAGGACACAAAGTCCTTAACTCACAAACCTTGTGACATTAGATAGGATGATCACACCCATTGATAAGTCGGATTCAAGTATTCAATCAAGAACAAAATACAGCACAACAAGAAGCTTCCAAAAAATTTCCATGCATTAATGAATATTCGTGTTGTCTCCAAATTTCGTAACTCTTCTTATTAATTAAAAAGAAACCCTATAGGGAAAAACCTTAAATGGAATTGTCAAAAGGGGACACTTTATTTGCGAATTAGGCCTAATCAAACCTTAAAAAATAAAAGAATAGAGACATAAAATAAAAATCTCACAACTAAGTAAAATAATATTTATTAAACATAATAGGGCCAAATTAAATAAAACAAAAATAACTAAACATGAAAGGCCAACAAATAATTAAAAAAATTGTTTTTCTGAAATTAACAATTTCACCCAAACTTGATCTTCCAAAACTATACCTTGTCATAAGACCGCCAATTCATAACAAATGAGCTTGTGAATATTTGGAAACAACAACTTGATTACCAGTTGGGAACATCAACATGATTAGGACCTCATATTCCATTATTAGGCAAATGAACTGCACCATTTTATCCAAAGAAAACTTGGATACTTGGAAGGTAGATGAATAAAAAAGATAGAAATGCTTAGAGAGTATTGAAGATGACCACATTAGACCTTAAGGACACAAAGTCCTTAACTCACAAACCTTGTGACGTTAGATAGGATGATCACACCCATTGATAAGTCGGATTCAAGTATTCAATCAAGAACAAAATACAGCACAACAAGAAGCTTCCAAAAAATTTCCTTTCATTAATGAATATTCGTGTTGTCTCCAAATTTCGTAACTCTTCTTATTAATTAAAAAGAAACCCTATAGGGAAAAACCTTAAATGGAATTGTCAAAAGGGGACACTTTATTTGCGAATTAGGCCTAATCAAACCTTAAAAAATAAAAGAATAGAGACATAAAATAAAAATCTCACAACTAAGTAAAATAATATTTATTAAACATAATAGGGCCAAATTAAATAAAACAAAAATAATTAAACATGAAAGGCCAACAAATAATTAAAAAAATTGTTTTTCTGAAATTAACAATTTCACCCAAACTTGATCTTCCAAAACTATACCTTGTCATAAGACCGCCAATTCATAACAAATGATCTTGTGAATATTTGGAAACAACAACTTGATTACCAGTTGGGAACATCAACATGATTAGGACCTCATATTCCATTATTAAGCAAATGATGTGCACCATTTTATCCAAAGAAAACTTGGATACTTGGAAGGTAGATGAATAAAAAAGATATAATTGCTTAGAGAGTATTGAAGATGACCACATTAGACCTTAAGGACACAAAGTCCTTAACTCACAAACCTTGTGACGTTAGATAGGATGATCACACCCATTGATAAGTCGGATTCAAGTATTCAATCAAGAACAAAATACAGCACAACAAGAAGCTTCCAAAAAATTTCCTTTCATTAATGAATATTCGTGTTGTCTCCAAATTTCGTAACTCTTCTTATTAATTAAAAAGAAACCCTATAGGGAAAAACCTTAAATGGAATTGTCAAAAGGGGACACTTTATTTGCGAATTAGGCCTAATCAAACCTTAAAAAATAAAAGAATAGAGACATAAAATAAAAATCTCACAACTAAGTAAAATAATATTTATTAAACATAAAAGGGCCAAATTAAATAAAACTAAAATAACTAAACATGAAAGGCCAACAAATAATTAAAAAAATTGTTTTTCTGAAATTAACAATTTCACCCAAACTTGATCTTCCAAAACTATACCTTGTCATAAGACCGCCAATTCATAACAAATGATCTTGTGAATATTTGGAAACAACAACTTGATTACCACTTGGGAACATCAATATGATTAGGACCTCATATTCCATTATTAAGCAAATGAAGTGCACCCTTTTATGCAATATAAAATTTGGATACTAGGAAGTTAGATAAATAAAAAAGATATAATTGCTTAGATAGTAATCAAGATGACCACATTAGAACTTTAAGGACACAAAGTCCTTAACTCACACACATTGTGACGTTAGATAGGATGATCACACCCATTGATAAGTCGAATTTTAGTATTCAATCAAGAACAAAGTATGGCACAACAAGAAGCTTTCAAAAATTTTATTTTCATTAATGAATATTCGTGTTGTCTCCGAATTTCGTAACTCTTCTTATTAATTAAAAAGAAACCCTATAGGGAAAAACCTTAAATGGAATTGTCAAAAGGGGACACTTTATTTGCGAATTAGGCCTAATCAAACCTTAAAAAATAAAAGAATAGAGACATAAAATAAAAATCTCACAACTAAGTAAAATAATATTTATTAAACATAAAAGGGCCAAATTAAATAAAACAAAAATAACTAAACATGAAAGGCCAACAAATAATTAAAAAAATTGTTTTTCTGAAATTAACAATTTCACCCAAACTTGATCTTCCAAAACTATACCTTGTCATAAGACTACCAATTCATAACAAATGATCTTGTGAATATTTGGAAACAACAACTTGATTACCACTTGGGAACATCAATATGATTAGGACCTCATATTCCATTATTAAGCAAATGAAGTGCACCCTTTTATGCAAAACAAAATTTGGATACTAGGAAGTTAGATAAATAAAAAAGATATAATTGCTTAGATAGTAATCAAGATGACCACATTAGAACTTTAAGGACACAAAGTCCTTAACTCACACACATTGTGACGTTAGATAGGATGATCACACCCATTGATAAGTCGAATTTTAGTATTCAATCAAGAACAAAATATGGCACAACAAGAAGCTTTCAAAAATTTTATTTTCATTAATGAATATTCGTGTTGTCTCCGAATTTCGTAACTGTTCTTGTTAATTAAAAGGAAACCCTGTTGGGAAAAACCTTAGATGGAATTGTCAAAAGGGGAAACTTTATTTGCGAATTAGGCCTAATCAAACCTTAAAAAATAAAAGAATAGAGACATAAAATAAAAATCTCACAACTAAGTAAAATAATATTTATTAAACATAAAAGGGCCAAATTAAATAAAACAAAAATAACTAAACATGAAAGGCCAACAAATAATTAAAAAAATTGTTTTTCTGAAATTAACAATTTCACCCAAACTTGATCTTCCAAAACTATACCTTGTCATAAGACTACCAATTCATAACAAATGATCTTGTGAATATTTGGAAACAACAACTTGATTACCACTTGGGAACATCAATATGATTAGGACCTCATATTCCATTATTAAGCAAATGAAGTGCACCCTTTTATGCAAAACAAAATTTGGATACTAGGAAGTTAGATAAATAAAAAAGATATAATTGCTTAGATAGTAATCAAGATGACCACATTAGAACTTTAAGGACACAAAGTCCTTAACTCACACACATTGTGTCGTTAGATAGGATGATCACACCCATTGATAAGTCGAATTTTAGTATTCAATCAAGAACAAAATATGGCACAACAAGAAGCTTTCAAAAATTTTATTTTCATTAATGAATATTCGTGTTGTCTCCGAATTTCGTAACTGTTCTTGTTAATTAAAAGGAAACCCTGTTGGGAAAAACCTTAGATGGAATTGTCAAAAGGGGAAACTTTATTTGTGAATTAGGCCTAATCAAACCTTAAAAAATAAAAGAATAAAGATATAAAATAAAAATCTCACAACTAAGTAAAATAATATTTATTAAACATAAAAGGGCCAAATTAAATAAAACAAAAATAACTAAACATGAAAGGCCAACAAATAATTAAAAAAATTGTTTTTCTGAAATTAACAATTTCACCCAAACTTGATCTTCCAAAACTATACCTTGTCATAAAACCGCCAATTCATAACAAATGATCTTGTGAATATTTGGAAACAACAACTTGATTACCAGTTGGGAACATCAACATGATTAGGACCTCATATTCCATTATTAAGCAAATGAAGTGCACCCTTTTATGCAAAGAAAACTTGGATACTTGGAAGGTAAGATGAATAAAAAAGATAGAAATTCTTAGAGAGTATTGAAGATGACCACATTAGACCTTAAGGACACAAAGTCCTTAACTCACAAACCTTGTGACGTTAGATAGGATGATCACACCCATTGATAAGTCGGATTCAAGTATTCAATCAAGAACAAAATACAGCACAACAAGAAGCTTCCAAAAAATTTCCTTGCATTAATGAATATTCGTGTTGTCTCCAAATTTCGTAACTCTTCTTATTAATTAAAAAGAAACAGTATAGGGAAAAACCTTAAATGGAATTGTCAAAAGGGGACACTTTATTTGCGAATTAGGCCTAATCAAACCTTAAAAAATAAAAGAATAGAGACATAAAATAAAAATCTCACAACTAAGTAAAATAATATTTATTAAACATAAAAGGGCCAAATTAAATAAAACTAAAATAACTAAACATGAAAGGCCAACAAATAATTAAAAAAATTGTTTTTCTAAAATTAACAATTTCACCCAAACTTGATCTTCCAAAACTATACCTTGTCATAAGACCGCCAATTCATAACAAATGATCTTGTGAATATTTGGAAACAACAACTTGATTACCAGTTGGGAACATCAACATGATTAGGACCTCATATTCCATTATTAAGCAAATGAAGTGCACCCTTTTATGCAAAGAAAACTTGGATACTTGGAAGCTAGATGAATAAAAAAGATAGAAATTCTTAGAGAGTATTGAAGATGACCACATTAGACCTTAAGGACACAAAGTCCTTAACTCACAAACCTTGTGACGTTAGATAGGATGATCACACCCATTGATAAGTCGGATTCAAGTATTCAATCAAGAACAAAATACAGCACAACAAGAAGCTTCCAAAAAATTTCCTTGCATTAATGAATATTCGTGTTGTCTCCAAATTTCGTAACTCTTCTTATTAATTAAAAAGAAACCCTATAGGGAAAAACCTTAAATGGAATTGTCAAAAGGGGACACTTTATTTGCGAATTAGGCCTAATCAAACCTTAAAAAATAAAAGAATAGAGACATAAAATAAAAATCTCACAACTAAGTAAAATAATATTTATTAAACATAAAAGGGCCAAATTAAATAAAACAAAAATAACTAAACATGAAAGGCCAACAAATAATTAAAAAAATTGTTTTTCTGAAATTAACAATTTCACCCAAACTTGATCTTCCAAAACTATACCTTGTCATAAGACCGCCAATTCATAACAAATGATCTTGTGAATATTTGGAAACAACAACTTGATTACCACTTGGGAACATCAACATGATTAGGACCTCATATTCCATTATTAAGCAAATGAAGTGCACCCTTTTATGCAAAGAAAACTTGGATACTTGGAAGGTAGATGAATAAAAAAGATAGAAATCCTTAGAGAGTATTGAAGATGACCACATTAGACCTTAAGGAGACAAAGTCCTTAACTCACAAACCTTGTGACGTTAGATAGGATGATCACACCCATTGATAAGTCGGATTCAAGTATTCAATCATGAACAAAATACAGCACAACAAGAAGCTTCCAAAAAATTTCCTTGCATTAATGAATATTCGTGTTGTCTCCAAATTTCGTAACTCTTCTTATTAATTAAAAAGAAACCCTATAGGGAAAAACCTTAGATGGAATTGTCAAAAGGGGACACTTTATTTGCGAATTAGGCCTAATCAAACCTTAAAAAATAATAGAATAGAGACATAAAATAAAAATCTCACAACTAAGTAAAATAATATTTATTAAACATAAAAGGGCCAAATTAAATAAAACAAAAATAACTAAACATGAAAGGCCAACAAATAATTAAAAAAATTGTTTTTCTGAAATTAACAATTTCACCCAAACTTGATCTTCCAAAACTATACCTTGTCATAAGACCGCCAATTCATAACAAATGATCTTGTGAATATTTGGAAACAACAACTTGATTACCACTTGGGAACATCAACATGATTAGGACCTCATATTCCATTATTAAGCAAATGAAGTGCACCCTTTTATGCAAAGAAAACTTGGATACTTGGAAGCTAGATGAATAAAAAAGATAGAAATTCTTAGAGAGTATTGAAGATGACCACATTAGACCTTAAGGACACAAAGTCCTTAACTCACAAACCTTGTGACGTTAGATAGGATGATCACACCCATTGATAAGTCGCATTCAAGTATTCAATCAAGAACAAAATACAGCACAACAAGAAGCTTCCAAAAAATTTCCTTTCATTAATGAATATTCGTGTTGTCTCTAAATTTCGTAACTCTTCTTATTAATTAAAAAGAAACCCTATAGGGAAAAACCTTACATGGAATTGTCAAAAGGGGACACTTTATTTGCGAATTAGGCCTAATCAAACCTTAAAAAATAAAAGAATAGAGACATAAAATAAAAATCTCACAACTAAGTAAAATAATATTTATTAAACATAAAAGGGCCAAATTAAATAAAACAAAAATAACTAAACATGAAAGGCCAACAAATAATTAAAAAAATTGTTTTTCTGAAATTAACAATTTCACCCAAACTTGATCTTCCAAAACTATACCTTGTCATAAGACCGCCAATTCATAACAAATGATCTTGTGAATATTTGGAAACAACAACTTGATTACCACTTGGGAACATCAACATGATTAGGACCTCATATTCCATTATTAAGCAAATGAAGTGCACCCTTTTATGCAAAGATAACTTGGATACTTGGAAGCTAGATGAATAAAAAAGATAGAAATGCTTAGAGAGTATTGAAGATGACCACATTAGACCTTAAGGACACAAAGTCCTTAACTCACAAACCTTGTGACGTTAGATAGGATGATCACACCCATTGATAAGTCGGATTCAAGTATTCAATCATGAACAAAATACAGCACACCAAGAAGCTTCCAAAAAATTTCCTTGCATTAATGAATATTCGTGTTGTCTCCAAATTTCGTAACTCTTCTTATTAATTAAAAAGAAACCCTATAGGGAAAAACCTTAAATGGAATTGTCAAAAGGGGACACTTTATTTGCGAATTAGGCCTAATCAAACCTTAAAAAATAAAAGAATAGAGACATAAAATAAAAATCTCACAACTAAGTAAAATAATATTTATTAAACATAAAAGGGCCAAATTAAATAAAACAAAAATAACTAAACATGAAAGGCCAACAAATAATTAAAAAAATTGTTTTTCTGAAATTAACAATTTCACCCAAACTTGATCTTCCAAAACTATACCTTGTCATAAGACCGCCAATTCATAACAAATGATCTTGTGAATATTTGGAAACAACAACTTGATTACCACTTGGGAACATCAACATGATTAGGACCTCATATTCCATTATTAAGCAAATGAAGTGCACCCTTTTATGCAAAGATAACTTGGATACTTGGAAGCTAGATGAATAAAAAAGATAGAAATGCTTAGAGAGTATTGAAGATGACTACATTAGACCTTAAGGACACAAAGTCCTTAACTCACAAACCTTGTGACGTTAGATAGGATGATCACACCCATTGATAAGTCGGATTCAAGTATTCAATCATGAACAAAATACAGCACAACAAGAAGCTTCCAAAAAATTTCCTTGCATTAATGAATATTCGTGTTGTCTCCAAATTTCGTAACTCTTCTTATTAATTAAAAAGAAACCCTATAGGGAAAAACCTTAGATGGAATTGTCAAAAGGGGACATTTTATTTGTGAATTAGGCCTAATCAAACCTTAAAAAATAAAAGAATAGAGACATAAAATAAAAATCTCACAACTAAGTAAAATAATATTTATTAAACATAATAAGGCCAAATTAAATAAAACAAAAATAACTAAACATGAAAGGCCAACAAATAATTAAAAAAATTGTTTTTCTGAAATTAACAATTTCACCCAAACTTGATCTTCCAAAACTATACCTTGTCATAAGACCGCCAATTCATAACAAATGATCTTGTGAATATTTGGAAACAACAACTTGATTACCACTTGGGAACATCAACATGATTAGGACCTCATATTCCATTATTAAGCAAATGAAGTGCACCCTTTTATGCAAAGAAAACTTGGATACTTGGAAGCTAGATGAATAAAAAAGATAGAAATTCTTAGAGAGTATTGAAGATGACCACATTAGACCTTAAGGACACAAAGTCCTTAACTCACAAACCTTGTGACGTTAGATAGGATGATCACACCCATTGATAAGTCGGATTCAAGTATTCAATCAAGAACAAAATACAGCACAACAAGAAGCTTCCAAAAAATTTCCTTGCATTAATGAATATTCGTGTTGTCTCCAAATTTCGTAACTCTTCTTATTAATTAAAAAGAAACAGTATAGGGAAAAACCTTAAATGGAATTGTCAAAAGGGGACACTTTATTTGCGAATTAGGCCTAATCAAACCTTAAAAAATAAAAGAATAGAGACATAAAATAAAAATCTCACAACTAAGTAAAATAATATTTATTAAACATAAAAGGGCCAAATTAAATAAAACAAAAATAACTAAACATGAAAGGCCAACAAATAATTAAAAAAATTGTTTTTCTAAAATTAACAATTTCACCCAAACTTGATCTTCCAAAACTATACCTTGTCATAAGACCGCCAATTCATAACAAATGATCTTGTGAATATTTGGAAACAACAACTTGATTACCAGTTGGGAACATCAACATGATTAGGACCTCATATTCCATTATTAAGCAAATGAAGTGCACCCTTTTGTGCAAAGAAAACTTGGATACTTGGAAGCTAGATGAATAAAAAAGATAGAAATTCTTAGAGAGTATTGAAGATGACCACATTAGACCTTAAGGACACAAAGTCCTTAACTCACAAACCTTGTGACGTTAGATAGGATGATCACACCCATTGATAAGTCGGATTCAAGTATTCAATCAAGAACAAAATACAGCACAACAAGAAGCTTCCAAAAAATTTCCTTGCATTAATAAAATATTCGTGTTGTCTCCAAATTTCGTAACTCTTCTTATTAATTAAAAAGAAACCCTATAGGGAAAAACCTTAGATGGAATTGTCAAAAGGGGACACTTTATTTGCGAATTAGGCCTAATCAAACCTTAAAAAATAATAGAATAGAGACATAAAATAAAAATCTCACAACTAAGTAAAATAATATTTATTAAACATAAAAGGGCCAAATTAAATAAAACAAAAATAACTAAACATGAAAGGCCAACAAATAATTAAAAAAATTGTTTTTCTGAAATTAACAATTTCACCCAAACTTGATCTTCCAAAACTATACCTTGTCATAAGACCGCCAATTCATAACAAATGATCTTGTGAATATTTGGAAACAACAACTTGATTACCACTTGGGAACATCAACATGATTAGGACCTCATATTCCATTATTAAGCAAATGAAGTGCACCCTTTTATGCAAAGAAAACTTGGATACTTGGAAGCTAGATGAATAAAAAAGATAGAAATTCTTAGAGAGTATTGAAGATGACCACATTAGACCTTAAGGACACAAAGTCCTTAACTCACAAACCTTGTGACGTTAGATAGGATGATCACACCCATTGATAAGTCGCATTCAAGTATTCAATCAAGAACAAAATACAGCACAACAAGAAGCTTCCAAAAAATTTCCTTTCATTAATGAATATTCGTGTTGTCTCTAAATTTCGTAACTCTTCTTATTAATTAAAAAGAAACCCTATAGGGAAAAACCTTACATGGAATTGTCAAAAGGGGACACTTTATTTGCGAATTAGGCCTAATCAAACCTTAAAAAATAAAAGAATAGAGACATAAAATAAAAATCTCACAACTAAGTAAAATAATATTTATTAAACATAAAAGGGCCAAATTAAATAAAACAAAAATAACTAAACATGAAAGGCCAACAAATAATTAAAAAAATTGTTTTTCTGAAATTAACAATTTCACCCAAACTTGATCTTCCAAAACTATACCTTGTCATAAGACCGCCAATTCATAACAAATGATCTTGTGAATATTTGGAAACAACAACTTGATTACCACTTGGGAACATCAACATGATTAGGACCTCATATTCCATTATTAAGCAAATGAAGTGCACCCTTTTATGCAAAGATAACTTGGATACTTGGAAGCTAGATGAATAAAAAAGATAGAAATGCTTAGAGAGTATTGAAGATGACCACATTAGACCTTAAGGACACAAAGTCCTTAACTCACAAACCTTGTGACGTTAGATAGGATGATCACACCCATTGATAAGTCGGATTCAAGTATTCAATCATGAACAAAATACAGCACAACAAGAAGCTTCCAAAAAATTTCCTTGCATTAATGAATATTCGTGTTGTCTCCAAATTTCGTAACTCTTCTTATTAATTAAAAAGAAACCCTATAGGGAAAAACCTTAAATGGAATTGTCAAAAGGGGACACTTTATTTGCGAATTAGGCCTAATCAAACCTTAAAAAATAAAAGAATAGAGACATAAAATAAAAATCTCACAACTAAGTAAAATAATATTTATTAAACATAAAAGGGCCAAATTAAATAAAACAAAAATAACTAAACATGAAAGGCCAACAAATAATTAAAAAAATTGTTTTTCTGAAATTAACAATTTCACCCAAACTTGATCTTCCAAAACTATACCTTGTCATAAGACCGCCAATTCATAACAAATGATCTTGTGAATATTTGGAAACAACAACTTGATTACCACTTGGGAACATCAACATGATTAGGACCTCATATTCCATTATTAAGCAAATGAAGTGCACCCTTTTATGCAAAGATAACTTGGATACTTGGAAGCTAGATGAATAAAAAAGATAGAAATGCTTAGAGAGTATTGAAGATGACTACATTAGACCTTAAGGACACAAAGTCCTTAACTCACAAACCTTGTGACGTTAGATAGGATGATCACACCCATTGATAAGTCGGATTCAAGTATTCAATCATGAACAAAATACAGCACAACAAGAAGCTTCCAAAAAATTTCCTTGCATTAATGAATATTCGTGTTGTCTCCAAATTTCGTAACTCTTCTTATTAATTAAAAAGAAACCCTATAGGGAAAAACCTTAGATGGAATTGTCAAAAGGGGACATTTTATTTGTGAATTAGGCCTAATCAAACCTTAAAAAATAAAAGAATAGAGACATAAAATAAAAATCTCACAACTAAGTAAAATAATATTTATTAAACATAATAGGGCCAAATTAAAAAAAACAAAAATAACTAAACATGAAAGGCCAACAAATAATTAAAAAAATTGTTTTTCTGAAATTAACAATTTCACCCAAACTTGATCTTCCAAAACTATACCTTGTCATAAGACCGCCAATTCATAACAAATGATCTTGTGAATATTTGGAAACAACAACTTGATTACCACTTGGGAACATCAACATGATTAGGACCTCATATTCCATTATTAAGCAAATGAAGTGCACCCTTTTATGCAAAGAAAACTTGGATACTTGGAAGGTAGATGAATAAAAAAGATAGAAATCCTTAGAGAGTATTGAAGATGACCACATTAGACCTTAAGGAGACAAAGTCCTTAACTCACAAACCTTGTGACGTTAGATAGGATGATCACACCCATTGATAAGTCGGATTCAAGTATTCAATCATGAACAAAATACATCACAACAAGAAGCTTCCAAAAAATTTCCTTGCATTAATGAATATTCGTGTTGTCTCCAAATTTCGTAACTCTTCTTATTAATTAAAAAGAAACCCTATAGGGAAAAACCTTAGATGGAATTGTCAAAAGGGGACATTTTATTTGTGAATTAGGCCTAATCAAACCTTAAAAAATAAAAGAATAGAGACATAAAATAAAAATCTCACAACTAAGTAAAATAATATTTATTAAACATAATAGGGCCAAATTAAATAAAACAAAAATAACTAAACATGAAAGGCCAACAAATAATTAAAAAAATTGTTTTTCTGAAATTAACAATTTCACCCAAACTTGATCTTCCAAAACTATACCCTGTCATAAGACCGCCAATTCATAACAAATGATCTTGTGAATATTTGGAAACAACAACTTGATTACCACTTGGGAACATCAACATGACTAGGACCACATATTCCATTATTAAGCAAATGAAGTGCACCCTTTTATGCAAAGAAAACTTGGATACTTGGAAGCTAGATGAATAAAAAAAGATAGAAATGCTTAGAGAGTATTGAAGATGACTACATTACACCTTAAGGACACAAAGTCCTTAACTCACAAACCTTGTGACGTTAGATAGGATGATCACACCCATTGATAAGTCGGATTCAAGTATTCAATCAAGAACAAAATACAGCACAACAAGAAGTTTCCAAAAAATTTCCTTTCATTAATGAATATTCGTGTTGTCTCCAAATTTCGTAACTCTTCTTATTAATTAAAAAGAAACCCTATAGGGAAAAACCTTAGATGGAATTGTCAAAAGGGGACATTTTATTTGTGAATTAGGCCTAATCAAACCTTAAAAAATAAAAGAATAGAGACATAAAATAAAAATCTCACAACTAAGTAAAATAATATTTATTAAACATAATAGGGCCAAATTAAATAAAACAAAAATAACTAAACATGAAAGGCCAACAAATAATTAAAAAAATTGTTTTTCTGAAATTAACAATTTCACCCAAACTTGATCTTCCAAAACTATACCCTGTCATAAGACCGCCAATTCATAACAAATGATCTTGTGAATATTTGGAAACAACAACTTGATTACCACTTGGGAACATCAACATGACTAGGACCACATATTCCATTATTAAGCAAATGAAGTGCACCCTTTTATGCAAAGAAAACTTGGATACTTGGAAGCTAGATGAATAAAAAAGATAGAAATGCTTAGAGAGTATTGAAGATGACTACATTACACCTTAAGGACACAAAGTCCTTAACTCACAAACCTTGTGACGTTAGATAGGATGATCACACCCATTGATAAGTCGGATTCAAGTATTCAATCAAGAACAAAATACAGCACAACAAGAAGCTTCCAAAAAATTTCCTTGCATTAATGAATATTCGTGTTGTCTCCAAATTTCGTAACTGTTCTTATTAATTAAAAGGAAACCCTGTTGGGAAAAACCTTAGATGGAATTGTCAAAAGGGGAAACTTTATTTGTGAATTAGGCATAATCAAACCTTAAAAAATAAAAGAATAAAGACAAAAAATAAAAATCTCACAACTAAGTAAAATAATATTTATTAAACATAAAAGGGCCAAATTAAATAAAACAAAAATAACTAAATTTGAAAGGCCAACAAATAATTAAAAAAATTGTTTTTCTGAAATTAACAATTTCACCCAAACTTGATCTTCCAAAACTATAACTTGTCATAAGACCGCCAATTCATAACAAATGATCTTGTGAATATTTGGAAACAACAACTTGATTACCACTTGGGAACATCAACATGATTAGGACCTCATATTCCATTATTAAGCAAATGAAGTGCACCCTTTTATGCAAAGAAAACTTGGATACTTGGAAGCTAGATGAATAAAAAAGATAGAAATGTTTAGAGAGTATTGAAGATGACTAGATTAGAACCTTAACGACACAAATTAATTTACTCACTAACCATGTGACGTTAGATAGGATGATCCCACCCTTTGATAAGTTGGATTCAAGTATTCTATCAAGAACAAAATACGGCACCACAACAAGCTTTCAAAAAATTTCTTTTCATTAATGAATATTCGTGTTGTCTCCAAATTTCATAACTCTTCTTATTTATTAAAAAGAAACCGTAAAGGGAAGAACCTTAGATGGAATTCTCAAAAGGGGAAACTTTATTTGTGAATTAGGCCTAATCAAACCTTAAAAAATAAAAGACTAAAAGATATAAAATAAAAATCTCACCACTTAGTAAAATAATATTTATTACACATAAAAGGGTCAAATTAAATAAAACAAAAATAACTAAACATAAAAGGCCAACAAATAATTAAAACAAAGTTTTTTTCCGAAATTAACAATTTCACCCAAACTTGATCTTCCAAAACTATACCTTGTCATAAGACCGCTAATTCATACCAAATGATCTTGTGAATATTTGCAAACAACAACTTGATTACCACTTGGGAACATCAACATGATTAGGACCTCATATTCCATTATTAAGCAAATGAAGTGCACCCTTTTATGCAAAGAAAACTTGGATACTTGGAAGGTAGATGAATAAAAAAGATAGAAATCCTTTGAGAGTATTGAAGATGACCACATTAGACCTTAAGGAGACAAAGTCCTTAACTCACAAACCTTGTGACGTTAGATAGGATGATCACACCCATTGATAAGTCGGATTCAAGTATTCAATCATGAACAAAATACATCACAACAAGAAGCTTCCAAAAAATTTCCTTGCATTAATGAATATTCGTGTTGTCTCCAAATTTCGTAACTCTTCTTATTAATTAAAAAGAAACCCTATAGGGAAAAACCTTAGATGGAATTGTCAAAAGGGGACATTTTATTTGTGAATTAGGCCTAATCAAACCTTAAAAAATAAAAGAATAGAGACATAAAATAAAAATCTCACAACTAAGTAAAATAATATTTATTAAACATAATAGGGCCAAATTAAATAAAACAAAAATAACTAAACATGAAAGGCCAACAAATAATTAAAAAAATTGTTTTTCTGAAATTAACAATTTCACCCAAACTTGATCTTCCAAAACTATACCCTGTCATAAGACCGCCAATTCATAACAAATGATCTTGTGAATATTTGGAAACAACAACTTGATTACCACTTGGGAACATCAACATGACTAGGACCACATATTCCATTATTAAGCAAATGAAGTGCACCCTTTTATGCAAAGAAAACTTGGATACTTGGAAGCTAGATGAATAAAAAAAGATAGAAATGCTTAGAGAGTATTGAAGATGACTACATTACACCTTAAGGACACAAAGTCCTTAACTCACAAACCTTGTGACGTTAGATAGGATGATCACACCCATTGATAAGTCGGATTCAAGTATTCAATCAAGAACAAAATACAGCACAACAAGAAGTTTCCAAAAAATTTCCTTTCATTAATGAATATTCGTGTTGTCTCCAAATTTCGTAACTCTTCTTATTAATTAAAAAGAAACCCTATAGGGAAAAACCTTAGATGGAATTGTCAAAAGGGGACATTTTATTTGTGAATTAGGCCTAATCAAACCTTAAAAAATAAAAGAATAGAGACATAAAATAAAAATCTCACAACTAAGTAAAATAATATTTATTAAACATAATAGGGCCAAATTAAATAAAACAAAAATAACTAAACATGAAAGGCCAACAAATAATTAAAAAAATTGTTTTTCTGAAATTAACAATTTCACCCAAACTTGATCTTCCAAAACTATACCCTGTCATAAGACCGCCAATTCATAACAAATGATCTTGTGAATATTTGGAAACAACAACTTGATTACCACTTGGGAACATCAACAATACTAGGACCACATATTCCATTATTAAGCAAATGAAGTGCACCCTTTTATGCAAAGAAAACTTGGATACTTGGAAGCTAGATGAATAAAAAAGATAGAAATGTTTAGAGAGTATTGAAGATGACTAGATTAGAACCTTAACGACACAAATTAATTTACTCACTAACCTTGTGACGTTAGATAGGATGATCCCACCCTTTGATAAGTTGGATTCAAGTATTCTATCAAGAACAAAATACGGCACCACAACAAGCTTTCAAAAAATTTCTTTTCATTAATGAATATTCGTGTTGTCTCCAAATTTCATAACTCTTCTTATTTATTAAAAAGAAACCGTAAAGGGAAGAACCTTAGATGGAATTCTCAAAAGGGGAAACTTTATTTGTGAATTAGGCCTAATCAAACCTTAAAAAATAAAAGACTAAAAGATATAAAATAAAAATCTCACCACTTAGTAAAATAATATTTATTACACATAAAAGGGTCAAATTAAATAAAACAAAAATAACTAAACATAAAAGGCCAACAAATAATTAAAACAAAGTTTTTTTCCGAAATTAACAATTTCACCCAAACTTGATCTTCCAAAACTATACCTTGTCATAAGACCGCTAATTCATACCAAATGATCTTGTGAATATTTGCAAACAACAACTTGATTACCACTTGGGAACATCAACATGATTAGGACCTCATATTCCATTATTAAGCAAATGAAGTGCACCCTTTTATGCAAAGAAAACTTGGATACTTGGAAGCTAGATGAATAAAAAAGATAGAAATGCTTAGAGAGTATTGAAGATGACCACATTAGACCTTAAGGACACAAAGTCCTTAACTCACAAACCTTGTGACGTTAGATAGGATGATCACACCTTTTGATAAGTCGGATTCAAGTATTCTATCAAGAACAAAATACGGCACCACAACAAGCTTTCAAAAAATTTCTTTTCATTAATGAATATTCGTGTTGTCTCCAAATTTCGTAACACTTCTTATTAATTAAAAAGAAACCCTAAAGGGAAAAACCTTAGATGGAATTCTCAAAAGGGTAAACTTTATTTGTGAATTAGGCCTAATCAAACCTTAAAAAATAAAAGACTAAAAGATATAAAATAAAAATCACACCACTAAGTAAAATAATATTTATTACACATAAAAGGGTCAAATTAAATAAAACAAAAATAACTAAACATAAAAGGCCAACAAATAATTAAAACAAATTTTTTTTCCGAAATTAAAAATTTCACCCAAACTTCATCTTCCAAAACTATACCTTTTCATAAGACCGCTAATTCATAACAAATGATCTTGTGAATATTTGCAAACAACAACTTGATTACCACTTGGGAACATCAACATGATTAGGACCTCATATTCCATTATTAAGCAAATGAAGTGCACCCTTTTATGCAAAGAAAACTTGGATACTTGGAAGCTAGATGAATAAAAAATATTGAAATGCTTAGAGAGTATTGAAGATGACCACATTAGACCTTAAGGACACAAAGTCCTTAACTCACAAACCTTTTGACGTTAGATAGGATGATCACACCCTTTGATAAGTCGGATTCAAGTATTCAATCAAGAACAAAATACAGCACAACAAGAAGCTTCCAAAAAATTTCCTTTCATTAATCAATATTCGTGTTGTCTCAAAATTTCATAACTCTTCTTATTAATTAAAAAGAAACGCTATAGGGATAAACCTTAGATGGAATTGTCAAAAGGGGACACTTTATTTGGGAATTAGGCCTAATGAAACCTTAAAAAATAAAAGACTAAAAGATATAAAATAAAAATCTCACCACTAAGTAAAATAATATTTATTACACATAAAAGGGTCAAATTAAATAAAACAAAAATAACTAAACATAAAAGGCCAACAAATAATTAAAACAAAGTTTTTTTCCGAAATTAACAATTTCACCCAAACTTGATCTTCCAAAACTATACCTTGTCATAAGACCGCTAATTCATACCAAATGATCTTGTGAATATTTGCAAACAACAACTTGATTACCACTTGGGAACATCAACATGATTAGGACCTCATATTCCATTATTAAGCAAATGAAGTGCACCCTTTTATGCAAAGAAAACTTGGATACTTGGAAGCTAGATGAATAAAAAAGATAGAAATGCTTAGAGAGTATTGAAGATGACCACATTAGACCTTAAGGACACAAAGTCCTTAACTCACAAACCTTGTGACGTTAGATAGGATGATCACACCCTTTGATAAGTCGGATTCAAGTATTCAATCAAGAACAAAATACAGCACAACAAGAAGCTTCCAAAAAATATCTTTTCATTAATGAATATTCGTGTTGTCTCCAAATTTCGTAACTCTTCTTATTAATTAAAAAGAAACCCTAAAGGGAAGAACCTTAGATGGAATTCTGAAATGGGAAACTTTATTGGTGAATTAGGCCTAATCAAACCTTAAAAAATAAAAGACTAGAGACATAAAATAAAAATCTCACAACTAAGTAAAATAATATTTATTAAACATAATAGGGCCAAATTAAATAAAACAAAAATAACAAAACATGAAAGGCCAACAAATAATTAAAAAAATTGTTTTTCTGAAATTAACATTTTCACCCAAACTTGATCTTCCAAAACTATACCTTGTCATAAAACCGCCAATTCATAACAAATGATCTTGTGAATATTTGGAAACAACAACTTGATTACCAGTTGGGAACATCAACATGATTAGGACCTCATATTCCATTATTAAGCAAATGAAGTGCACCCTTTTATGCAAAGAAAACTTGGATACTTGGAAGCTAGATGAATAAAAAAGATAGAAATGCTTAGAGAGTATTGAAGATGACTACATTAGACCTTAAGGACACAAAGTCCTTAACTCACAAACCTTGTGACGTTAGATAGGATGATCACACCCATTGATAAGTCGGATTCAAGTATTCAATCAAGAACAAAATACAGCACAACAAGAAGCTTCCAAAAAATTTCCTTGCATTAATGAATATTCGTGTTGTCTCCAAATTTCGTAACTCTTCTTCTTAATTAAAAAGAAACCCTATAGGGAAAAACCCTAAATGGAATTGTCAAAAGGGGACATTTTATTTGTGAATTAGGCCTAATCAAACCTTAAAAAATAAAAGAATAGAGACATAAAATAAAAATCTCACAACTAAGTAAAATAATATTTATTAAACATAATAGGGCCAAATTAAATAAAACAAAAATAACTAAACATGAAAGGCCAACAAATAATTAAAAAAATTGTTTTTCTGAAATTAACAATTTCACCCAAACTTGATCTTCCAAAACTATACCTTGTCATAAGACCGCCAATACATAACAAATGATCTTGTGAATATTTGGAAACCACAACTTCATTACCACTTGGGAACATCAATATGATTAGGACCTCATATTCCATTATTAAGCAAATGAAATGCACCCTTTTATGCAAAGAAAACTTGGATACTTGGAAGCTAGATGAATAAAAAAGATAGAAATGCTTAGAGAGTATTGAAGATGACCACATTAGACCTTAAGGACACAAAGTCCTTTACTCACTAACCTTGTGACGTTAGATAGGATGATCCCACCCTTTGATAAGTCGGATGCAAGTATTCTATCAAGAACAATATTCCGCACCACAACAAGCTTTCAAAAAATTTCTTTTCATTAATGAATATTCGTGTTGTCTCCAAATTTCGTAACTCTTCTTATTAATTAAAAAGAAACCCTAAAGGGAAGAACCTTAGATGGAATTCTGAAATGGGGAAACTTTATTGGTGAATTAGGCCTAATCAAACCTCAAAAAATAAAAGACTAGAGACATAAAATAAAAATCTCACAACTAAGTAAAATAATATTTATTAAACATAATAGGGCCAAATTAAATAAAACAAAAATAACTAAACATGAAAGGCCAACAAATAATTAAAAAAATTGTTTTTCTGAAATTAACAATTTCACCCAAACTTGATCTTCCAAAACTATACCTCGTCATAAGACCGCCAATTCATAACATATGATCTTGTGAATATTTGGAAACAACAACTTGATTACCACTTGGGAACATCAACATGATTAGGACATCATATTCCATTATTAAGCAAATGAAGTGCACCCTTTTATGCAAAACAAATTTGGATACTAGGAAGCTAGATGAATAAAAAATATATAATTGCTTAGAGAGTATTTAAGATGACTAGATTAAAACCTTAAGGACACAAATTAATTTACTCACTATCCTTGTGACGTTAGATAGGATGATCCCACCCTTTGATAAGTCGGATTCAAGTATTCTATCAAGAACAAAATACGGCACCACAACAAGCTTTCAAAAAATTTCTTTTCATTAATGAATATTCGTGTTGTCTCCAAATTTCATAACTCTTCTTATTAATTAAAAAGAAACCCTAAAGGGAAGAACCTTAGATGGAATTCTCAAAAGGGGAAACTTTATTTGTCAATTAGGCCTAATCAAACCTTGAAAAATAAAAGAATAGAGACATGACATAAAAATCTCACAACTAAGTAAAATAATATTTATGAAACATAATAGGGCCAAATTAAATAAAACAAAAATAACTAAACATGAAAGGCCAACAAATAATTAATAAAATTGTTTTTCTGAAATTAACAATTTCACCCAAATTTGATCTTCCAAAACTATACCTTGTCATAAGACCGCCAATTCATAACAAATGATCTTGTGTATATTTGGAAACAACAACTTGATTACCACTTGGGAACATCAACATGATTAGGACCTCATATTCCATTATTAAGCAAATGAAGTGCACCCTTTTATGCAAAGAAAACTTGGATACTTGGAAGCTAGATGAATAAAAAAGATAGAAATGCTTAGAGAGTATTGAAGATGACTACATTAGACCTTAAGGACACAAAGTCCTTAACTCACAAACCTTGTGACTTTAGATAGGATGATCACACCCATTGATAAGTCGGATTCAAGTATTCAATCAAGAACAAAATACAGCACAACAAGAAGCTTCCAAAAAATTTCCTTGCATTAATGAATATTCGTGTTGTCTCCAAATTTCGTAACCCTTCTTATTAATTAAAAAGAAACCCTATAGGGAAAAACCTTAAATGGAATTGTCAAAAGGGGAAACTTTATTTGCGAATTAGGCCTAATCAAACCTTAAAAAATAAAAGAATAGAGACATAAAATAAAAATCTCACAACTAAGTAAAATAATATTTATTAAACATAATAGGGCCAAATTAAATAAAACAAAAATAACTAAACATGAAAGGCCAACAAATAATTAAAAAAATTGTTTTTCTGAAATTAACAATTTCACCCAAACTTGATCATCCAAAACTATACCTTGTCATAAGACCGCCAATTCATAACAAATGATCTTGTGAATATTTGGAAACAACAAGTTGATTACCACTTGGGAACATCAACATGATTAGGACCTCATATTCCATTATTAAGCAAATGAAGTGCACCCTTTTATGCAATGAAAACTTGGATACTTGGAAGCTAGATGAATAAAAAAGATAGAAATGCTTAGAGAGTATTGAAGATGACTACATTAGAACGTAAGGACACAAAGTCCTTAACTCACAAACCTTGTGACGTTAGATAGGATGATCACACCCATTGATAAGTCGGATTCAAGTATTCAATCAAGAACAAAATACAGCACAACAAGAAGCTTCCAAAAAATTTCCTTGCATTAATGAATATTCGTGTTGTCTCCAAATTTCGTAACTCTTCGTATTAATTAAAAAGAAACCCTATAGGGAAAAACCTTAAATGGAATTGTCAAAAGGGGAAACTTTATTTGCGAATTAGGCCTAATCAAACCTTAAAAAATAAAAGAATAGAGACATAAAATAAAAATCTCACAACTAAGTAAAATAATATTTATTAAACATAATAGGGCCAAATTAAATGAAACAAAAATAACTAAACATGAAAGGCCACCAAATAATTAAAAAAATTGTTTTTCTGAAATTAACAATTTCACCCAAACTTGATCTTCCAAAACTATACCTTGTCATAAGACCGCCAATTCATAACAAATGATCTTGTGAATATTTGGAAACAACAAGTTGATTACCACTTGGGAACATCAAATGATTAGGACCTCATATTCCATTATTAAGCAAATGAAGTGCACCCTTTTATGCAATGAAAACTTGGATACTTGGAAGCTAGATGAATAAAAAAGATGGAAATGCTTAGAGAGTATTGAAGATGACCACATTAGACCTTAAGGACACAAAGTCCTTAACTCACAAACCTTGTGACGTTAGATAGGATGATCACACCCTTTGATAAGTCGGATTCAAGTATTCAATCAAGAACAAAATACAGCACAACAAGAAGTTTCCAAAAAATTTCCTTTCATTAATGAATATTCGTGTTGTCTCCAAATTTCGTAACTCTTCTTATTAATTAAAAAGAAACCATATAGGGAAAAACATTAGATGGAATTGTCAAAAGGGGACCACTTTATTTGCGAATTAGGCCTAATCAAACCTTAAAAAATAAAAGAATAGAGACATAAAATAAAAATCTCACAACTAAGTAAAATAATATTTATTAAACATAATAGGGCCAAATTAAATAAAACAAAAATAACTAAACATGAAAGGCCAACAAATAATTAAAAAAATTGTTTTTCTGAAATTAACAATTTCACCCAAATTTGATCTTCCAAAACTATACCTCGTCATAAGACCGCCAATTCATAACAAATGATCTTGTGAATATTTGGAAACAACAACTTGATTACCACTTGGGAACATCAACATGATTAGGACCTCATATTCCATTATTAAGCAAATGAAGTGCACCCTTTTATGCAAAGAAAACTTGGATACCTGGAAGCTAGATGAATAAAAAAGATAGAAATGCTTAGAGAGTATTGAAGATGACTACATTAGACCTTAAGGACACAAAGTCCTTAACTCACAAACCTTGTGACGTTAGATAGGATGATCACACCCATTGATAAGTCGGATTCAAGTATTCAATCAAGAACAAAATACAGCACAACAAGAAGCTTCCAAAAAATTTCCTTTCATTAATGAATATTCGTGTTGTCTCCAAATTTCGTAACTCTTCTTATTAATTAAAAAGAAACCCTATAGGGAAAAACCTTAGATGGAATTGTCAAAAGGGGACATTTTATTTGTGAATTAGGCCTAATCAAACCTTAAAAAATAAAAGAATAGAGACATAAAATAAAAATCTCACAACTAAGTAAAATAATATTTATTAAACATAATAGGGCCAAATTAAATAAAACAAAAATAACTAAACATGAAAGGCCAACAAATAATTAAAAAAATTGTTTTTCTGAAATTAACAATTTCACCCAAACTTGATCTTCCAAAACTATACCTCGTCATAAGACCGCCAATTCATAACAAATGATCTTGTGAATATTTGGAAACAACAACTTGATTACCACTTGGGAACATCAACATGATTAGGACCTCATATTCCATTATTAAGCAAATGAAGTGCACCCTTTTATGCAAAGAAAACTTGGATACTTGGAAGCTAGATGAATAAAAAAGATAGAAATGCTTAGAGAGTATTGAAGATGACCACATTAGACCTTAAGGACACAAAGTCCTTAACTCACAAACCTTGTGACGTTAGATAGGATGATCACACCCTTTGATAAGTCGGATTCAAGTATTCAATCAAGAACAAAATACAGCACAACAAGAAGTTTCCAAAAAATTTCCTTTCATTAATGAATATTCGTGTTGTCTCCAAATTTCGTAACTCTTCTTATTAATTAAATAGAAACCTTATAGGGAAAAACCTTAAATGGAATTGTCAAAAGGGGACATTTTATTTGTGAATTAGGCCTAATCAAACCTTAAAAAATAAAAGAATAGAGACATAAAATAAAAATCTCACAACTAAGTAAAATAATATTTATTAAACATAATAGGGCCAAATTAAATAAAACAAAAATAACTAAACATGAAAGGCCAACAAATAATTAAAAAAATTGTTTTTCTGAAATTAACAATTTCACCCAAACTTGATCTTCCAAAACTATACCTCGTCATAAGACCGCCAATTCATAACAAATGATCTTGTGAATATTTGGAAACAACAACTTGATTACCACTTGGGAACATCAACATGATTAGGACCTCATATTCCATTATTAAGCAAATGAAGTGCACCCTTTTATGCAAAGAAAACTTGGATACTTGGAAGCTAGATGAATAAAAAAGATAGAAATGCTTAGAGAGTATTGAAGATGACCACATTAGACCTTAAGGACACAAAGTCCTTAACTCACAAACCTTGTGACGTTAGATAGGATGATCACACCCTTTGATAAGTCGGATTCAAGTATTCAATCAAGAACAAAATACAGCACAACAAGAAGTTTCCAAAAAATTTCCTTTCATTAATGAATATTCGTGTTGTCTCCAAATTTCGTAACTCTTCTTATTAATTAAATAGAAACCTTATAGGGAAAAACCTTAAATGGAATTGTCAAAAGGGGACACTTTATTTGCGAATTAGGCCTAATCAAACCTTAAAAAATAAAAGAATAGAGGTATAAAATAAAAATCTCACCACTAAGTAAAATAATATTTATTACACATAAAAGGGTCAAATTAAATAAAACAAAAATAACTAAACATAAAAGGCCAACAAATAATTAAAAAAATTGTTTTTCTGAAATTAACAATTTCACCCAAACTTGATCTTCCAAAACTATACCTTGTCATAAGACCGCCAATTCATAACAAATGATCTTGTGAATATTTGGAAACAACAACTTGATTACCACTTGGGAACATGAACATGAGTAGGACCTCATATTCCATTATTAAGCAAATGAAGTGCACCCTTTTATGCAAAGAAAACTTGGATACTTGGAAGCTAGATGAATAAAAAATATAGAAATGCTTAGAGAGTATTGAAGATGACCACATTAGACCTTAAGGACACAAAGTCCTTAACTCACAAACCTTGTGACGTTAGATAGGATGATCACACCCTTTGATAAGTCGGATTCAAGTATTCAATCAAGAACAAAATACAGCACAACAAGAAGTTTCCAAAAAATTTCCTTTCATTAATGAATATTCGTGTTGTCTCCAAATTTCGTAACTCTTCTTATTAATTAAAAAGAAACCCTATAGGGAAAAACTTTAGATGGAATTGTCAAAAGGGGACATTTTATTTGTGAATTAGGCCTAATCAAACCTTAAAAAATAAAAGAATAGAGACATAAAATAAAAATCTCACAACTAAGTAAAATAATATTTATTAAACATAATAGGGCAAAATTAAATAAAACAAAAATAACTAAACATGAAAGGCCAACAAATAATTAAAAAAATTGTTTTTCTGAAATTAACAATTTCACCCAAATTTGATCTTCCAAAACTATACCTCGTCATAAGACCGCCAATTCATAACAAATGATCTTGTGTATATTTGGAAACAACAACTTGATTACCACTTGGGAACATCAACATGATTAGGACCTCATATTCCATTATTAAGCAAATGAAGTGCACCCTTTTATGCAAAGAAAACTTGGATACCTGGAAGCTAGATGAATAAAAAAGATAGAAATGCTTAGAGAGTATTGAAGATGACTACATTAGACCTTAAGGACACAAAGTCCTTAACTCACAAACCTTGTGACGTTAGATAGGATGATCACACCCATTGATAAGTCGGATTCAAGTATTCAATCAAGAACAAAATACAGCACAACAAGAAGCTTCCAAAAAATTTCCTTTCATTAATGAATATTCGTGTTGTCTCCAAATTTCGTAACTCTTCTTATTAATTAAAAAGAAACCCTATAGGGAAAAACCTTAGATGGAATTGTCAAAAGGGGACATTTTATTTGTGAATTAGGCCTAATCAAACCTTAAAAAATAAAAGAATAGAGACATAAAATAAAAATCTCACAACTAAGTAAAATAATATTTATTAAACATAATAGGGCCAAATTAAATAAAACAAAAATAACTAAACATGAAAGGCCAACAAATAATTAAAAAAATTGTTTTTCTGAAATTAACAATTTCACCCAAACTTGATCTTCCAAAACTATACCTCGTCATAAGACCGCCAATTCATAACAAATGATCTTGTGAATATTTGGAAACAACAACTTGATTACCACTTGGGAACATCAACATGATTAGGACCTCATATTCCATTATTAAGCAAATGAAGTGCACCCTTTTATGCAAAGAAAACTTGGATACTTGGAAGCTAGATGAATAAAAAAGATAGAAATGCTTAGAGAGTATTGAAGATGACCACATTAGACCTTAAGGACACAAAGTCCTTAACTCACAAACCTTGTGACGTTAGATAGGATGATCACACCCTTTGATAAGTCGGATTCAAGTATTCAATCAAGAACAAAATACAGCACAACAAGAATTTCCAAAAAATTTCCTTTCATTAATGAATATTCGTGTTGTCTCCAAATTTCGTAACTCTTCTTATTAATTAAATAGAAACCTTATAGGGAAAAACCTTAAATGGAATTGTCAAAAGGGGACATTTTATTTGTGAATTAGGCCTAATCAAACCTTAAAAAATAAAAGAATAGAGACATAAAATAAAAATCTCACAACTAAGTAAAATAATATTTATTAAACATAATAGGGCCAAATTAAATAAAACAAAAATAACTAAACATGAAAGGCCAACAAATAATTAAAAAAATTGTTTTTCTGAAATTAACAATTTCACCCAAACTTGATCTTCCAAAACTATACCTCGTCATAAGACCGCCAATTCATAACAAATGATCTTGTGAATATTTGGAAACAACAACTTGATTACCACTTGGGAACATCAACATGATTAGGACCTCATATTCCATTATTAAGCAAATGAAGTGCACCCTTTTATGCAAAGAAAACTTGGATACTTGGAAGCTAGATGAATAAAAAAGATAGAAATGCTTAGAGAGTATTGAAGATGACCACATTAGACCTTAAGGACACAAAGTCCTTAACTCACAAACCTTGTGACGTTAGATAGGATGATCACACCCTTTGATAAGTCGGATTCAAGTATTCAATCAAGAACAAAATACAGCACAACAAGAAGTTTCCAAAAAATTTCCTTTCATTAATGAATATTCGTGTTGTCTCCAAATTTCGTAACTCTTCTTATTAATTAAATAGAAACCTTATAGGGAAAAACCTTAAATGGAATTGTCAAAAGGGGACACTTTATTTGCGAATTAGGCCTAATCAAACCTTAAAAAATAAAAGAATAGAGGTATAAAATAAAAATCTCACCACTAAGTAAAATAATATTTATTACACATAAAAGGGTCAAATTAAATAAAACAAAAATAACTAAACATAAAAGGCCAACAAATAATTAAAAAAATTGTTTTTCTGAAATTAACAATTTCACCCAAACTTGATCTTCCAAAACTATACCTTGTCATAAGACCGCCAATTCATAACAAATGATCTTGTGAATATTTGGAAACAACAACTTGATTACCACTTGGGAACATCAACATGATTAGGACCTCATATTCCATTATTAAGCAAATGAAGTGCACCCTTTTATGCAAAGAAAACTTGGATACTTGGAAGCTAGATGAATAAAAAAGATAGAAATGCTTAGAGAGTATTGAAGATGACCACATTAGACCTTAAGGACACAAAGTCCTTAACTCACAAACCTTGTGACGTTAGATAGGATGATCACACCCTTTGATAAGTCGGATTCAAGTATTCAATCAAGAACAAAATACAGCACAACAAGAAGTTTCCAAAAAATTTCCTTTCATTAATGAATATTCGTGTTGTCTCCAAATTTCGTAACTCTTCTTATTAATTAAATAGAAACCCTATAGGGTAAAACCTTAGATGGAATTGTCAAAAGGGGACACTTTATTTGCGAATTGCGCCTAATCAAACCTTAAAAAATAAAAGAATAGAGACATAAAATAAAAATCTCACAACTAAGTAAAATAATATTTATTAAACATAATAGGGCCAAATTAAATAAAACAAAAATAACTAAACATGAAAGGCCAACAAATAATTAAAAAAATTGTTTTTCTGAAATTAACAATTTCACCCAAATTTGATCTTCCAAAACTATACCTTGTCATAAGACCGCCAATTCATAACAAATGATCTTGTGAATATTTGGAAACAACAACTTGATTACCACTTGGGAACATCAACATGATTAGGACCTCATATTCCATTATTAAGCAAATGAAGTGCACCCTTTTATGCAAAGAAAACTTGGATACTTGGAAGCTAGATGAATAAAAAAGATAGAAATGCTTAGAGAGTATTGAAGATGACCACATTAGACCTTAAGGACACAAAGTCCTTAACTCACAAACCTTGTGACGTTAGATAGGATGATCACACCCTTTGATAAGTCGGATTCAAGTATTCAATCAAGAACAAAATACAGCACAACAAGAAGTTTCCAAAAAATTTCCTTTCATTAATGAATATTCGTGTTGTCTCCAAATTTCGTAACTCTTCTTATTAATTAAATAGAAACCCTATAGGGAAAAACCTTAGATGGAATTGTCAAAAGGGGACACTTTATTTGCGAATTGCGCCTAATCAAACCTTAAAAAATAAAAGAATAGAGACATAAAATAAAAATCTCACAACTAAGTAAAATAATATTTATTAAACATAATAGGGCCAAATTAAATAAAACAAAAATAACTAAACATGAAAGGCCAACAAATAATTAAAAAAATTGTTTTTCTGAAATTAACAATTTCACCCAAATTTGATCTTCCAAAACTATACCTTGTCATAAGACCGCCAATTCATAACAAATGATCTTGTGAATATTTGGAAACAACAACTTGATTACCACTTGGAAACATCAACATGATTAGGACCTCATATTCCATTATATCTTTTAGATAGGATGATCACACCCTTTGATAAGTCGGATTCAAGTATTCAATCAAGAACAAAATACAGCACAACAAGAAGCTTCCAAAAAATTTCCTTTCATTAATGAATATTCGTGTTGTCTCAAAATTTCATAACTCTTCTTATTAATTAAAAAGAAACCCTATAGGGAAAAACCTTAGATGGAATTGTCAAAAGGGGACACTTTATTTGGGAATTAGGCCTAATGAAACCTTAAAAAATAAAAGACTAAAAGATATAAAATAAAAATCTCACCACTAAGTAAAATAATATTTATTACACATAAAAGGGTCAAATTAAATAAAACAAAAATAACTAAACATAAAAAGCCAACATATAATTAAAACAATTTTTTTTTCCGAAATTAACAATTTCACCCAAACTTGATCTTCCAAAACTATACCTTGTCATAAGACCGCTAATTCATCACAAATGATCTTGTGAATATTTGCAAACAACAACTTGATTACCACTTGGGAACATCAACATGATTAGGACCTCATATTCCATTATTAAGCGAATGAAGTGCACCCTTTTATGCAAAGAAAACTTGGATACTTGGAAGCTAGATGAATAAAAAAGATAGAAATGCTTAGAGAGTATTGAAGATGACCACATTAGACCTTAAGGACACAAAGTCCTTAACTCACAAACCTTGTGACGTTAGATAGGATGATCACACCAATTGATAAGTCGGATTCAAGTATTCAATCAAGAACAAAATACAGCACAACAAGAAGCATCCAAAAAATTTCCTTTCATTAATGAATATTCGTGTTGTCTCCAAATTTCGTAACTCTTCTTATTAATTAAAAAGAAACCCTATAGGGAAAAACCTTAGATGGAATTGTCAAAAGGGGACACTTTATTTGCGAATTAGGCCTAATCAAACCTTAAAAAATAAAAGACTAAAAGATATAAAATAAAAATCTCACCACTAAGTAAAATAATATTTATTACACATAAAAGGGTCAAATTAAATAAAACAAAAATAACTAAACATAAAAGGCCAACAAATAATTAAAACAATTTTTTTTTCCGAAATTAACAATTTCACCCAAACTTGATCTTCCAAAACTATACCTTGTCATAAGACCGCTAATTCGTAACAAATGATCTTATGAATATTTGCAAACAACAACTTGATTACCACTTGGGAACATCAACATGATTAGGAGCTCATTTTCCATTATTAAGCAAATGAAGTGCACCCTTTTATGCAAAAAAAAATTTGGATACTAGGAAGTTAGATAAATAAAAAAGATATAATTGCTTAGATAGTAATAAAGATGACCACATTAGAACTTTAAGGACACAAAGTCCTTAACTCACACACATTGTGACGTTAGATAGGATGATCACACCCATTGATAAGTCGGATTTAAGTATTCAATCAAGAGCAAAATACGGAACAACAAGAAGCTTTCAAAAATTTTATTTTCATTAATGAATATTCGTGTTGTTTCCAAATTTCGTAACTGTTCTTATTATTTACAAGGAAACCCTAAAGGGAAAAACCTTAGATGGAATTGTCAAAAGGGGACACTTTATTTGCGAATTAGGTCTAATCAAACCTTAAAAAATAAAAGAATAGAGACATAAAATAAAAATCTCACAACTAAGAAAAATAATATTTATTAAACATAAAAGGGCCAAATTAAATAAAACAAAAATAACTAAACATGAAAGGCCAACAAATAATTAAAAAAATTGTTTTTCTGAAATTAACAATTTCACCCAAACTTGATCTTCCAAAACTATACCTTGTCATAAGACCGCCAATTCATAACAAATGATCTTGTGAATATTTGGAAACAATAACTTGATTACCACTTGGGAACATCAATAGGATTAGGACCTTATATTCCATTATTAAGCAAATGAAGTGCACCCTTTTATGCAAAGAAAACTTGGATACTTGGAAGCTAGATGAATAAAAAAGATAGAAATGCTTAGAGAGTATTGAAGATGACCACATTAGACCTTAAGGACACAAAGTCCTTAACTCACAAACCTTGTGACGTTAGATAGGATGATCACACCAATTGATAAGTCGGATTCAAGTATTCAATCAAGAACAAAATACAGCACAACAAGAAGCATCCAAAAAATTTCCTTTCATTAATGAATATTCGTGTTGTCTCCAAATTTCGTAACTCTTCTTATTAATTAAAAAGAAACCCTATAGGGAAAAACCTTAGATGGAATTGTCAAAAGGGGACACTTTATTTGCGAATTAGGCCTAATCAAACCTTAAAAAATAAAAGACTAAAAGATATAAAATAAAAATCTCACCACTAAGTAAAATAATATTTATTACACATAAAAGGGTCAAATTAAATAAAACAAAAATAACTAAACATAAAAGGCCAACAAATAATTAAAACAATTTTTTTTTCCGAAATTAACAATTTCACCCAAACTTGATCTTCCAAAACTATACCTTGTCATAAGACCGCTAATTCGTAACAAATGATCTTATGAATATTTGCAAACAACAACTTGATTACCACTTGGGAACATCAACATGATTAGGAGCTCATTTTCCATTATTAAGCAAATGAAGTGCACCCTTTTATGCAAAAAAAAATTTGGATACTAGGAAGTTAGATAAATAAAAAAGATATAATTGCTTAGATAGTAATAAAGATGACCACATTAGAACTTTAAGGACACAAAGTCCTTAACTCACACACATTGTGACGTTAGATAGGATGATCACACCCATTGATAAGTCGGATTTAAGTATTCAATCAAGAGCAAAATACGGAACAACAAGAAGCTTTCAAAAATTTTATTTTCATTAATGAATATTCGTGTTGTTTCCAAATTTCGTAACTGTTCTTATTATTTACAAGGAAACCCTAAAGGGAAAAACCTTAGATGGAATTGTCAAAAGGGGACATTTTATTTGTGAATTAGGCCTAATCAAACCTTAAAAAATAAAAGAATAGAGACATAAAATAAAAATCTCACAACTAAGTAAAATAATATTTATTAAACATAATAGGGCCAAATTAAATAAAACAAAAATAACTAAAACTCAAAGGCCAACAAATAATTAAAAAAATTGTTTTTCTGAAATTAACAATTTCACCCAAACTTGATTTTCCAAAACTATACCTTGTCATAAGACCGCTAATTCATAACAAATGATCTTGTGAATATTTGCAAACAACAACTTGATTACCACTTGGGAACATCAACATGATTAGGACCTCATATTCCATTATTAAGCAAATGAAGTGCACCCTTTTATGCAAAGAAAACTTGGATACTTGGAAGCTAGATGAATAAAAAAGATAGAAATGCTTAGAGAGTATTGAAGATGACCACATTAGACCTTAAGGACACAAAGTCCTTAACTCACAAACCTTGTGACGTTAGATAGGATGATCACACCCTTTGATAAGTCGGATTCAAGTATTCAATCAAGAACAAAATACAGCACAACAAGAAGTTTCCAAAAACTTTCCTTTCATTAATGAATATTCGTGTTGTCTCCAAATTTCGTAACTCTTCTTATTAATTAAATAGAAACCCTATAGGGAAAAACCTTAAATGGAATTGTCAAAAGGGGACACTTTATTTGCGAATTACGCCTAATCAAACCTTAAAAAATAAAAGAATAGAGACATAAAATAAAAATCTCACAACTAAGTAAAATAATATTTATTAAACATAATAGGTCCAAATTAAATAAAACAAAAATAACTAAACATGAAAGGCCAACAAATAATTAAAAAAATTGTTTTTCTGAAATTAACAATTTCACCCAAACTTGATCTTCCAAAACTATACCTTGTCATAAGACCGCCAATTCATAACAAATGATCTTGTGAATATTTGGAAAAAACAACTTGATTACCACTTGGGAACATCAACATGATTAGGACCTCATATTCCATTATTAAGCAAATGAAGTGCACCCTTTTATCCAAAGAAAACATGGATACTTGGAAGCTAGATGAATAAAAAAGATAGAAATGCTTAGAGAGTATTGAAGATGACCACATTAGACCTTAAGGACACAAAGTCCTTAACTCACAAACCTTGTGACGTTAGATAGGATGATCACACCCATTGATAAGTCGGATTCAAGTATTCAATCAAGAACAAAATACAGCACAACAAGAAATTTCCAAAAAATTTCCTTTCATTAATGAATATTCTTGTTGTCTCCAAATTTCGTAACTCTTCTTATTAATTAAAAAGAAACCCTATAGGGAAAAACCTTAGATGGAATTGTCAAAAGGGGACACTTTATTTGGGAATTAGGCCTAATCAAACCTTAAAAAATAAAAGAATAGAGACATAAAATAAAAATCTCACCACTAAGTAAAATAATATTTATTAAACATAATAGGGCCAAATTAAATAAAACAAAAATAACTAAACATGAAAGGCCAACAAATAATTAAAAAAATTGTGTTTTCTGAAATTAACAATTTCACCCAAACTTGATCTTCCAAAACTATACCTTGTCATAAGACCGCCAATTCATAACAAATGATCTTGTGAATTTTTGGAAACAACAACTTGATTACCACTTGGGAACATCAACATGATTAGGACCTCATATTCCATTATTAAGCAAATGAAGTGCACCCTTTTATGCAAAGAAAACATGGATACTTGGAAGCTAGATGAATAAAAAAGATAGAAATGCTTCGAGAGTATTGAAGATGACCACATTAGACCTTAAGGACACAAAGTCCTTAACTCACAAACCTTGTGACGTTAGATAGGATGATCACACCCATTGATAAGTCAGATTCAAGTATTCAATCAAGAACAAAATATAGCACAACAAGAAGCTTCCAAAAAATTTCCTTTCATTAATGAATATTCGTGTTGTCTCCAAATTTTGTAACTCTTCTTATTAATTAAATAGAAACCCTATAGGGAAAAACCTTAAATGGAATTGTCAAAAGGGGACACTTTATTTGCGAATTAGGCCTAATCAAACCTTAAAAAATAAAAGAATAGAGACATAAAATAAAAATCTCACAACTAAGTAAAATAATATTTATTAAACATAAAAGGGCCAAATTAAATAAAACAAAAATAACTAAACATGAAAGGCCAACAAATAATTAAAAAAATTGTTTTTCTGAAATTAACAATTTCACCCAAACTTGATCTTCCAAAACTATACCTTGTCATAAGACCGCCAATTCATAACAAATGATCTTGTGAATATTTGGAAACAACAACTTGATTACCACTTGGGAACATCAACATGATTAGGACCTCATATTCCATTATTAAGCAAATGAAGTGCACCCTTTTATGCAAAACAAATTTTGATACTAGGAAGCTAGATGAATAAAAAATATATAATTGCTTAGAGGGTATTTAAGATGACTTGATTAGAACCTTAAGGACACAAATTAATTAACTCACTAACCTTGTGACGTTAGATAGGATGACCCCACCCTTTGATAAGTCGGATTCAAGTATTCTACCAAGAACAAAATACGGCACCACAACAAGCTTTCAAAAAATTACTTTTCATTAATGAATATTCGTGTTGTCTCCAAATTTCATAACTCTTCTTATTAATTAAAAAGAAACCCTATAGGGAAGAACCTTAGATGGAATTCTCAAAAGGGGAAACTTTATTTGTGAATTAGGCCTAATCAAACCTTAAAAAATAAAAGACTAAAAGATATAAAATAAAAATCTCACCACTAAGTAAAATAATATTTATTACACATAAAAGGGTCAAATTAAATAAAACAAAAATAACTAAACATAAAAGGCCAACAAATAATTAAAACAATTTTTTTTCCGAAATTAACAATTTCACCCAAACTTGATCTTCCAAAACTATACCTTGTCATAAGACCGCTAATTCGTAACAAATGATCTTATGAATATTTGCAAACAACAACTTGATTACCACTTGGGAACATCAACATGATTAGGAGCTCATTTTCCATTATTAAGCAAATGAAGTGCACCCTTTTATGCAAAAAAAAATTTGGATACTAGGAAGTTAGATAAATAAAAAAGATATAATTGCTTGGATAGTAATAAAGATGACCACATTAGAATTTAAGGACACAAAGTCCTTAACTCACACACATTGTGACGTTAGATAGGATGATCACACCCATTGATAAGTCGGATTTAAGTATTCAATCAAGAGCAAAATATGGAACAACAAGAAGCTTTCAAAAATTTTATTTTCATTAATGAATATTCGTGTTGTTTCCAAATTTCTTAACTGTTCTTATTATTTACAAGGAAACCCTAAAGGGAAAAACCTTAGATGGAATTGTCAAAAGGGGACACTTTATTTGCGAATTAGGTCTAATCAAACCTTAAAAAATAAAAGAATAGAGACATAAAATAAAAATCTCACAACTAAGAAAAATAATATTTATTAAACATAAAAGGGCCAAATTAAATAAAACAAAAATAACTAAACAAGAAAGGCCAACAAATAATTAAAAAAATTGTTTTTCTGAAATTAACAATTTCACCCAAACTTGATCTTCCAAAACTATACCTTGTCATAAGACCGCCAATTCATAACAAATGATCTTGTGAATATTTGGAAACAACAACTTGATTACCACTTGGGAACATCAATAGGATTAGGACCTTATATTCCATTATTAAGCAAATGAAGTGCACCCTTTTATGCAAAGAAAACTTGGATACTTGGAAGCTAGATGAATAAAAAAGATAGAAATGCTTAGAGAGTATTGAAGATGACCACATTAGACCTTAAGGACACAAAGTCCTTTACTCACTAACCTTGTGACGTTAGATAGGATGATCCCACCCTTTGATAAGTCGGATTCAAGTATTCTATCAAGAACAAAATACGGCACCACAACAAGCTTTCAAAAAATTTCTTTTCATTAATGAATATTCGTGTTGTCTCCAAATTTCGTAACTCTTCTTATTAATTAAAAAGAAACCCTAAAGGGAAGAACCTTAGATGGAATTCTGAAATGGGGAAACTTTATTGGTGAATTAGGCCTAATCAAACCATAAAAAATAAAAGACTAAAAGATATAAAATAAAAATCTCACCACTAAGTAGAATAATATTTATTACACATAAAAGGGTCAAATTAAATAAAACAAAAATAACTAAACATAAAAGGCCAACAAATAATTAAAACAAATTTTTTTCCGAAATTAACAATTTCACCCAAACTTGATCTTCCAAAACTATACCTTGTCATAAGACCGCTAATTCATAACAAATGATCTTGTGAATATTTGCAAACAACAACTTGATTACCACTTGGGAACATCAACATGATTAGGAACTCATTTTCCATTATTAAGCAAATGAAGTGCACCCTTTTAATCAAAACAAAATTTGGATACTAGGAAGTTAGATAAATAAAAAAGATATAATTGCTTAGATAGTAATGAAGATGACCACATTAGAACTTTAAGGACACAAAGTCCTTAACTCACACACATTGTGACGTTAGATAGGATGATCACACCCATTGATAAGTCAAATTTTAGTATTCAATCAAGAACAAAATATGGGACAATAAGAAGCTTTCAAAAAATTTATTTTCATTAATGAATATTCGTGTTGTCTCCAAATTTTGTAACTGTTCTTATTAATTAAAAGGAAACCCTATTGGGAAAAACCTTAGATGGAATTGTCAAAAGGGGAAACTTTATTTGTGAATTAGGCCTAATCAAACCTTAAAAAATAAAAGAATAAAGGCATAAAATAAAAATCTCACAACTAAGTAAAATAATATTTATTAAACATAAAAGGGCTAAATTAAATAAAACAAAAATAACTAAATTTGAAAGGCCAACAAATAATTAAAAAAATTGTTTTTCTGAAATTAACAATTTCACCCAAACTTGATCTTCCAAAACTATACCTTGTCATAAGACCGCCAATTCATAACAAATGATCTTGTGAATATTTGGAAACAACAACTTGATTACCACTTGGGAACATCAACATGATTAGGACCTCATATTCCATTATTAAGCAAATGAAGTGCACCCTTTTATGCAAAGAAAACTTGGATACTTGGAAGCTAGATGAATAAAAAAGATAGAAATGCTTAGAGAGTATTGAAGATGACCACATTAGACCTTAAGGACACAAAGTCCTTAATTCACGAACCTTGTGACGTTAGATAGGATGATCCCACCCTTTGATAAGTCGGATTCAACTATTCTATCAAGAACAAAATACGGCACAACAACAAGCTTTCAAAAAATTTCTTTATTTAATGAATATTCGTGTTGTCTCCAAATTTCGTAACACTTCCTATTAATTAAAAAGAAACCCTAAAGGGAAGAACCTTAGATGGAATTCTCAAAAGGGGAAACTTTATTTGTGAATTAGGCCTAATCAAGTCGTAAAAAATAAAAGACTAAAAGATATAAAATAAAAATCTCACCACTAAGTAAAACAATATTTATTACACATAAAAGGGTCAAATTAAATAAAACAAAAATAACTAAACATAAAAGGCCAACAAATAATTAAAACAAATTTTTTTCCGAAATTAACAATTTCACCCAAACTTGATCTTCCAAAACTATACCTTGTCATAAGACCGCTAATTCATAACAAATGATCTTGTGAATATTTGCAAACAACAACTTGATTACCACTTGGGAACATCAACATGATTAGGACCTCATATTCCATTATTAAGCAAATGAAGTGCACCCTTTTATGCAAAGAAAACTTGGATACTTGGAAGCTAGATGAATAAAAAAGATTGAAATGCTTAGAGAGTATTGAAGATGACCACATTAGAACTTAAGGACACAAAGTCCTTAACTCACAAACCTTGTGACGTTAGATAGGATGATCACACCCTTTCATAAGTCGGATTCATGTATTCAATCAAGAACAAAATACAGCACAACAAGAAGCTTCCAAAAAATTTCCTTTCATTAATGAATATTCGTGTTGTCTCCATATTTCGTATCTCTTCTTATTAATTAGAAAGAAACCCTATAGGGAAAAACCTTAGATGGAATTGTCAAAAGGGGACACTTTATTTGCGAATTAGGCCTAATCAAACCTTAAAAAATAAAAGAATAGAGACATAAAATAAAAATCGCACAACTAAGTAAAATAATATTTATTAAACATAATAGGGCCAAATTAAATAAAACAAAAATAACTAAACATGAAAGGCCAACAAATAATTAAAAAAATTGTTTTTCTGAAATTAACAATTTCACCCAAACTTGATCTTCCAAAACTATACCTTGTCATAAGACCGCCAATTCATAACAAATGATCTTGTGAATATTTGGAAACAACAACTTGATTACCACTTGGGAACATCAACATGATTAGGACCTCATATTCCATTATTAAGCAAATGAAGTGCACCCTTTTATGCAAAACAAAATTGGATACTAGGAAGCTAGATGAATTAAAAATATATAATTGCTTAGAGAGTATTTAAGGTGACTAGATTAGAACCTTAAGGACACAAATAAATTTACTCACTAACCTTGTGACGTTAGATAGGATGATCCCAGCCTTTGATAAGTCGGATTCAACTATTCTATCAAGAACAAAATATGGCACCACAACAAGCTTTCAAAAAATTTCTTTTCATTAATGAATATTCGTGTTGTCTCCAAATTTCATAACTCTTCTTATTAATTAAAAAGAAACCCTAAAGGGAAGAACCTTAGATGGAATTCTCAAAAGGGGAAACTTTATTTGTGAATTAGGCCTAATCAAACCTTAAAAAATAAAAGACTAAAAGATATAAAATAAAAATATCACCACTAAGTAAAATAATATTTATTACACATAAAAGGGTCAAATTAAATAAAACAAAAATAACTAAACATAAAAGGCCAACAAATAATTAAAACAAATTTTTTTTACGAAATTAACAATTTCACCCAAACTTGATATTCCAAAACTATACCTTGTCATCAGACCGCTAATTCATAACAAATGATCTTGTGAATATTTGCAAACAACACTTGATTACCACTTGGGAACATCAACATGATTAGGACCTCATATTCCATTATTAAGCAAATGAAGTGCACCCTTTTATGCAAAGAAAACTTGGATACTTGGAAGCTAGATGAATAAAAAAGATTGAAATGCTTAGAGAGTATTGAAGATGACCACATTAGAACTTAAGGACACAAAGTCCTTAACTCACAAACCTTGTGACGTTAGATAGGATGATCACACCCTTTCATAAGTCGGATTCATGTATTCAATCAAGAACAAAATACAGCACAACAAGAAGCTTCCAAAAAATTTCCTTTCATTAATGAATATTCGTGTTGTCTCCATATTTCGTATCTCTTCTTATTAATTAGAAAGAAACCCTATAGGGAAAAACCTTAGATGGAATTGTCAAAAGGGGACACTTTATTTGCGAATTAGGCCTAATCAAACCTTAAAAAATAAAAGAATAGAGACATAAAATAAAAATCGCACAACTAAGTAAAATAATATTTATTAAACATAATAGGGCCAAATTAAATAAAACAAAAATAACTAAACATGAAAGGCCAACAAATAATTAAAAAAATTGTTTTCTGAAATTAACAATTTCACCCAAACTTGATCTTCCAAAACTATACCTTGTCATAAGACCGCCAATTCATAACAAATGATCTTGTGAATATTTGGAAACAACAACTTGATTACCACTTGGGAACATCAACATGATTAGGACCTCATATTCCATTATTAAGCAAATGAAGTGCACCCTTTTATGCAAAAAAATTTGGATACTAGGAAGCTAGATGAATTAAAAATATATAATTGCTTAGAGAGTATTTAAGGTGACTAGATTAGAACCTTAAGGACACAAATAAATTTACTCACTAACCTTGTGACGTTAGATAGGATGATCCCACCCTTTGATAAGTCGGATTCAACTATTCTATCAAGAACAAAATATGGCACCACAACAAGCTTTCAAAAAATTTCTTTTCATTAATGAATATTCGTGTTGTCTCCAAATTTCATAACTCTTCTTATTAATTAAAAAGAAACCCTAAAGGGAAGAACCTTAGATGGAATTCTCAAAAGGGGAAACTTTATTTGTGAATTAGGCCTAATCAAACCTTAAAAAATAAAAGACTAAAAGATATAAAATAAAAATATCACCACTAAGTAAAATAATATTTATTACACATAAAAGGGTCAAATTAAATAAAACAAAAATAACTAAACATAAAAGGCCAACAAATAATTAAAACAAATTTTTTTTCCGAAATTAACAATTTCACCCAAACTTGATCTTCCAAAACTATACCTTGTCATCAGACCGCCAATTCATAACAAATGATCTTGTGAATATTTGGAAACAACAACTTGATTACCACTTGGGAACATCAACATGATTAGGACCTCATATTCCATTATTAAGCAAATGAAGTGCACCCTTTTATGCAAAACAAAATTGGATACTAGGAAGCTAGATGAATTAAAAATATATAATTGCTTAGAGAGTATTTAAGGTGACTAGATTAGAACCTTAAGGACACAAATAAATTTACTCACTAACCTTGTGACGTTAGATAGGATGATCCCAGCCTTTGATAAGTCGGATTCAACTATTCTATCAAGAACAAAATATGGCACCACAACAAGCTTTCAAAAAATTTCTTTTCATTAATGAATATTCGTGTTGTCTCCAAATTTCATAAATCTTCTTATTAATTAAAAAGAAACCCTAAAGGGAAGAACCTTAGATGGAATTCTCAAAAGGGGAAACTTTATTTGTGAATTAGGCCTAATCAAACCTTAAAAAATAAAAGACTAAAAGATATAAAATAAAAATATCACCACTAAGTAAAATAATATTTATTACACATAAAAGGGTCAAATTAAATAAAACAAAAATAACTAAACATAAAAGGCCAACAAATAATTAAAACAAATTTTTTTTCCGAAATTAACAATTTCACCCAAACTTGATCTTCCAAAACTATACCTTGTCATCAGACCGCTAATTCATAACAAATGATCTTGTGAATATTTGCAAACAACAACTTGATTACCACTTGGGAACATCAACATGATTAGGACCTCATATTCCATTATTAAGCAAATGAAGTGCACCCTTTTATGCAAAGAAAACTTGGATACTTGGAAGCTAGATGAATAAAAAAGATTGAAATGCTTAGAGAGTATTGAAGATGACCACATTAGAACTTAAGGACACAAAGTCCTTAACTCACAAACCTTGTGACGTTAGATAGGATGATCACACCCTTTCATAAGTCGGATTCATGTATTCAATCAACAACAAAATACAGCACAACAAGAAGCTTCCAAAAAATTTCCTTTTCATTAATGAATATTCGTGTTGTCTCCATATTTCGTATCTCTTCTTATTAATTAGAAAGAAACCCTATAGGGAAAAACCTTAGATGGAATTGTCAAAAGGGGACACTTTATTTGCGAATTAGGCCTAATCAAACCTTAAAAAATAAAAGAATAGAGACATAAAATAAAAATCGCACAACTAAGTAAAATAATATTTATTAAACATAATAGGGCCAAATTAAATAAAACAAAAATAACTAAACATGAAAGGCCAACAAATAATTAAAAAAATTGTTTTCTGAAATTAACAATTTCACCCAAACTTGATCTTCCAAAACTATACCTTGTCATAAGACCGCCAATTCATAACAAATGATCTTGTGAATATTTGGAAACAACAACTTGATTACCACTTGGGAACATCAACATGATTAGGACCTCATATTCCATTATTAAGCAAATGAAGTGCACCCTTTTATGCAAAAAAATTTGGATACTAGGAAGCTAGATGAATTAAAAATATATAATTGCTTAGAGAGTATTTAAGGTGACTAGATTAGAACCTTAAGGACACAAATAAATTTACTCACTAACCTTGTGACGTTAGATAGGATGATCCCACCCTTTGATAAGTCGGATTCAACTATTCTATCAAGAACAAAATATGGCACCACAACAAGCTTTCAAAAAATTTCTTTTCATTAATGAATATTCGTGTTGTCTCCAAATTTCATAACTCTTCTTATTAATTAAAAAGAAACCCTAAAGGGAAGAACCTTAGATGGAATTCTCAAAAGGGGAAACTTTATTTGTGAATTAGGCCTAATCAAACCTTAAAAAATAAAAGACTAAAAGATATAAAATAAAAATATCACCACTAAGTAAAATAATATTTATTACACATAAAAGGGTCAAATTAAATAAAACAAAAATAACTAAACATAAAAGGCCAACAAATAATTAAAACAAATTTTTTTTCCGAAATTAACAATTTCACCCAAACTTGATCTTCCAAAACTATACCTTGTCATCAGACCGCTAATTCATAACAAATGATCTTGTGAATATTTGCAAACAACAACTTGATTACCACTTGGGAACATCAACATGATTAGGACCTCATATTCCATTATTAAGCAAATGAAGTGCACCCTTTTATGCAAAGAAAACTTGGATACTTGGAAGCTAGATGAATAAAAAAGATTGAAATGCTTAGAGAGTATTGAAGATGACCACATTAGAACTTAAGGACACAAAGTCCTTAACTCACAAACCTTGTGACGTTAGATAGGATGATCACACCCTTTCATAAGTCGGATTCATGTATTCAATCAAGAACAAAATACAGCACAACAAGAAGCTTCCAAAAAATTTCCTTTCATTAATGAATATTCGTGTTGTCTCCATATTTCGTATCTCTTCTTATTAATTAGAAAGAAACCCTATAGGGAAAAACCTTAGATGGAATTGTCAAAAGGGGACACTTTATTTGCGAATTAGGCCTAATCAAACCTTAAAAAATAAAAGAATAGAGACATAAAATAAAAATCACACAACTAAGTAAAATAATATTTATTAAACATAATAGGGCCAAATTAAATAAAACAAAAATAACTAAACATGAAAGGCCAACAAATAATTAAAAAAATTGTTTTCTGAAATTAACAATTTCACCCAAACTTGATCTTCCAAAACTATACCTTGTCATAAGACCGCCAATTCATAACAAATGATCTTGTGAATATTTGGAAACAACAACTTGATTACCACTTGGGAACATCAACATGATTAGGACCTCATATTCCATTATTAAGCAAATGAAGTGCACCCTTTTATGCAAAACAAATTTTGATACTAGGAAGCTAGATGAATTAAAAATATATAATTGCTTAGAGAGTATTTAAGGTGACTAGATTAGAACCTTAAGGACACAAATAAATTTACTCACTAACCTTGTGACGTTAGATAGGATGATCCCACCCTTTGATAAGTCGGATTCAACTATTCTATCAAGAACAAAATATGGCACCACAACAAGCTTTCAAAAAATTTCTTTTCATTAATGAATATTCGTGTTGTCTCCAAATTTCATAACTCTTCTTATTAATTAAAAAGAAACCCTAAAGGGAAGAACCTTAGATGGAATTCTCAAAAGGGGAAACTTTATTTGTGAATTAGGCCTAATCAAACCTTAAAAAATAAAAGACTAAAAGATATAAAATAAAAATATCACCACTAAGTAAAATAATATTTATTACACATAAAAGGGTCAAATTAAATAAAACAAAAATAACTAAACATAAAAGGCCAACAAATAATTAAAACAAATTTTTTTTCCGAAATTAACAATTTCACCCAAACTTGATCTTCCAAAACTATACCTTGTCATAAGACCGCTAATTCATAACAAATGATCTTGTGAATATTTGCAAACAACAACTTGATTACCACTTGGGAACATCAACATGATTAGGACCTCATATTCCATTATTAAGCAAATGAAGTGCACCCTTTTATGCAAAGAAAACTTGGATACTTGGAAGCTAGATGAATAAAAAAGATAGAAATGCTTAGAGAGTATTGAAGATGACCACATTAGACCTTAAGGACACAAAGTCCTTAAATCACAAACCTTGTGACGTTAGATAGGATGATCACACCCTTTGATAAGTCGGATTCAAGTATTCAATCAAGAACAAAATACAGCACAAGAAGAAGCTTCCAAAAAATTTCCGTTCATTAATGAATATTTGTGTTGTCTCCAAATTTCGTAACTCTTCTTATTAATTAAAAAGAAACCCTATAGGGAAAAACCTTACATGGAATTGTCAAAAGGGGACACTTTATTTGCGAATTAGGCCTAATGAAACCTTAAAAAATAAAAGAATAGAGACATCAAATAAAAATCTCACAACTAAGTAAAATAATATTTATTAAACATAAAAGGGTCAAATTAAATAAAACAAAAAGAACTAAACATGAAAGGCCAAGAAATAATTAAAAAAATTGTTTTTCTGAAATTAACAATTTAACCCAAACTTGATCTTCCAAAACTATACCTTGTCATAAGACCGCTAATTCATAACAAATGATCTTGTGAATATTTGCAAACAACAACTTGATTACCACTTGGGAAAATCAACATGATTAGGACCTCATATTCCATTATTAAGCAAATGAAGTGCACCCTTTTATGCAAAGAAAACTTGGATACTTGGAAGCTAGATGAATAAAAAAGATAGAAATGCTTAGAGAGTATTGAAGATGACCACATTAGACCTTAAGGACACAAAGTCCTTAACTCACAAACCTTGTGACGTTAGATAGGATGATCACACCCTTTGATAAGTCGGATTCAAGTATTCAATCAAGAACAAAATACAGCACACCAAGAAGCTTCCAAAAAATTTCCTTTCATTAATGAATATTCGTGTTGTCTCCAAATTTCGTAACTATTCTTATTAATTAAAAAGAAACCCTATAGGGAAAAACCTTTGATGGAATTGTCAAAAGGGGACACTTTATTTGGGAATTAGGCCTAATGAAACCTTAAAAAATAAAAGACTAAAAGATATAAAATAAAAATCTCACCACTAAGTAAAATAATATTTATTACACATAAAAGGGTCAAATTAAATAAAACAAACATAACTAAACATAAAAGGCCAACAAATAATTAAAACAAATTTTTTTTCCGAAATTAACAATTTCACCCAAACTTGATCTTCCAAAACTATACCTTGTCATAAGACCGCTAATTCATAACAAATGATCTTGTGAATATTTGCAAACAACAACTTGATTACCACTTGGGAACATCAACATCATTAGGACCTCATATTCCATTATTAAGCAAATGAAGTGCACCCTTTTATGCAAAGAAAAATTGGATACTTGGAAGCTAGATGAATAAAAAAGATAGAAATGCTTAGAGAGAATTGAAGATGACCACCTTAGACCTTAAGGACCTAAAGTTCTTAACTCACAAACCTTGTGACGTTAGATAGGATGATCACACCCTTTGATAAGTCGGATTCAAGTATTCAATCAAGAACAAAATACAGCACAAGAAGAAGCTTCCAAAAATTTTCCTTTCATTAATGAATATTCGTGTTGTCTCCAAATTTCGTAACTCTTCTTATTAATTAAAAAGAAACCCTATAGGGAAAAACCTTAGATGGAATTGTCAAAAGGGGACACTTTATTTGCGAATTAGGCCTAATGAAACCTTAAAAAATAAAAGAATAGAGACATAAAATAAAAATCTCACAACTAAGTAAAATAATATTTATTAAACATAAAAGGGTCAAATTAAATAAAACAAAAATAACTAAACATGAAAGGCCAAGAAATAATTAAAAAACTTGTTTTTCTGAAATTAACAATTTCACCCAAACTTGATCTTCCAAAACTATACCTTGTCATAAGACCGCTAATTCATAACAAATGATCTTGTGAATATTTGCAAACAACAACTTGATTACCACTTGGGAACATCAACATGATTAGGACCTCATATTCCATTATTAAGCAAATGAAGTGCACCCTTTTATGCAAAGAAAACTTGGATACTTGGAAGCTAGATGAATAAAAAAGATAGAAATGCTTAGAGAGTATTGAAGATGACCACATTAGACCTTAAGGACACAAAGTCCTTAACTCACAAACCTTGTGACGTTAGATAGGATGATCACACCCTTTGATAAGTCGGATGATGAACGAAAACCGGCATCACCGATTCCCGCAAATACTTTGGTTTTAATATTTATAAAACTCTCGCAAGTGCACGAATCATTTCGAAGAAAATGATAAGTATACTCCCAAGGTCGATATAAGGAAGGAATGTATGTGGTTTTTAATTTATTATTCTAACTTTTAAAAACGAAATTAAATCCTAAACATCCTGTCACGATAGTTTGGTTTTTGTGTTCCTAATCTAATAACATAAAATAAACATATATACAGATTAATTAAATATAATCTAATAAAAATAATCATAGATACAAATTCAATAAATAATTATCGAAAAATAAACATATATACGGATTCAATAAATATTCATGCAAATTTTTATCATTTATATTAGCGGAGTATTTATGGATATAATAACTAAATTAATTATGCTTGCTCATATTAACTAGGTTATTAAAGATATAAATTGATATTTTATTGATTCTCTCTTTTTTATATAAATACCACCTTTGGTGGGGTTAGATATTCTTTGTTAACTAAACAAATCAATTAACACCTATGGGTGGGGTTGATAACTAATATGCTTAATTAAATTAATTCCTTTTTCTAAGAGATTGAAAATGAACCATTTAAATGCCACCTTTGGTGGGGTTAGACAATTTAAACATTATTCAAGGTGTCCAAATTAAACTTAAGAATTTAATTATCCGAGTACTAACTTTCAAGTTTTAAAACCACTATTGAAAACATGTTGTCAATACATTTTCACATAATAATTCTTATAAAAACTTTTGAAATAGAGTTTCACTCTAACTACCGGGCGATTGTACCAACAAATAAAAGAGCACTACTCTAAATTAGACCGGATAACTAAACCTTAAAATCTAATTTTCGGGTTTAAGTTTGTAATGAAAAATAATATATTTCTCTCTAACATTCTTAATATAGAATCTTGAATAAAAACAAAATCAATTCATTTTAAAGATTTTTACCTATTTAATATTTCGCAAGCATAACAACGTCGTTATTACATTATTTTTACTAAACAGCTAGCATAGTTAAATTTAACCACAGACAAGTTGAATATAACATGTAAGAATAAAGCATAAAAATAACTGTAAAGAAAATAAAATCCTTACAGAACTTTGACGCTATTCCCGTAGCTAGAAAACCTCCGAGCGGAATTTGCACTTCCATATATTGAATCAAAAATCTAAATTATTACAAAAACATTACAAGTTCCTCTCAAAAAGAGAAGAACTCTAAACCTAAGAGAATTGAACTAAAAACTAAGAGAAAAACTAAGAAAAGCTTAGAAACTAAGAAAGAAACTAAGAGAAACTAAAAACTAAGAAATGATAGAAAGAAAGAAGAGAGAAGTGAGTTTTAAAGGTGTGATTTGAAGTGAAGGGAAGGGGGGTATTTATAGGTGAGGATGGAGAGAAAAAATGAGTAAAAAAATGTTAAAAAAATATTAAAAAATGTAAAAACGCGTATTGGAATTGCTGATGTCATCAATGACGTCAGCATGACGTCACAGGGGCGGCTGCACGTGAAAAATGGGGCGAAAACGCGTTGGGCGCGCGGAGGGGGGCTGCTGGGGCGCTGCGCGCGCGCGCTGGCGCTGTCGCTGCGCGCAGCTCGGCGCGCGTGAACAGTGCCAGCGCGCTGCGCTGCACGCAGCTGGGCATGCCAACGCGCGCGGGCGCGCGCGGAGTGGGGCGGTGGGGCGCGCTGGGGCGCTGGGCTGCGCGCACGGCTGGGCTGCGGCACGCGATTTCCGTCTTTTTGACCTTTTCGACCCATTTCGTCCGGTTTTTCCATGTTTGTTGACCTTTTATCACTTATTTATTGATATATTTGTGATGTATTGCTTCAAATATTCCTCTTTGAGTCTTTACATTGCGTTTTTAAGCCAAAATACCTGAAAAATAATAAAAATACCCGTGATTCCGAAAAAGACAAATTTATATAAATATATGATAAAACATATAAATATATGTATTTTTAATCAATTAAGGTACATAAAATCATGGTTATTTTAGTGCTTTTTGAGCACTCATCATCGGAATCAAGTATTCAATCAAGAACAAAATACAGCACACCAAGAAGCTTCCAAAAACTTTCCTTTCATTAATGAATATTCGTGTTGTCTCCACATTTCGTAACTATTCTTATTAATTAAAAAGAAACCCTATAGGGAAAAACCTTAGATGGAATTGTCAAAAGGGGACACTTTATTTGGGAATTAGGCCTAATGAAACCTTAAAAAATAAAAGACTAAAAGATATAAAATAAAAATCTCACCACTAAGTAAAATAATATTTATTACACATAAAAGGGTCAAATTAAATAAAACAAAAATAACTAAACATCAAAGGCCAACAAATAATTAAAACAAATTTTTTTTCCGAAATTAACAATTTCACCCAAACTTGATCTTCCAAAACTATACCTTGTCATAAGACCGCTAATTCATAACAAATGATCTTGTGAATATTTGCAAACAACAACTTGATTAGCACTTGGGAACATCAACATGATTAGGACCTCATATTCCATTATTAAGCGAATGAAGTGCACCCTTTTATGCAAAGAAAACTTAGATACTTGGAAGCTAGATGAATAAAAAAGATAGAAATGCTTAGAGAGTATTGAAGATGACCACATTAGACCTTAAGGACACAAAGTCCTTAACTCACAAACCTTGTGACGTTAGATAGGATGATCACACCAATTGATAAGTCGGATTCAAGTATTCAATCAAGAACAAAATACAGCACAACAAGAAGCTTCCAAAAAATTTCCTTTCATTAATGAATATTCGTGTTGTCTCCAAATTTCGTAACTCTTCTTATTAATTAAAAAGAAACCCTAAAGGGAAGAACCTTAGATGGAATTCTCAAAAGGGGAAACTTTATTTGCGAATTAGGCCTAATGAAACCTTAAAAAATAAAAGAATAGAGAAATAAAATAAAAATCTCACAACTAAGTAAAATAATATTTATTAAACATAATAGGGCCAAATTAAATAAAACAAAAATAACTAAACATGAAAGGCCAACAAATAATTAAAAAAATTATTTTTCTGAAATTAACAATTTCACCCAAACTTGATCTTCCAAAACTATACCTTGTCATAAGACCGCCAATTCATAACAAATGATCTTGTGAATATTTGCAAACAACAACTTGATTAGCACTTGGGAACATCAACATGATTAGGACCTCATATTCCATTATTAAGCGAATGAAATGCACCCTTTTATGCAAAGAAAACTTGGATACTTGGAAGCTAGATGAATAAAAAAGATAGAAATGCTTAGAGAGTATTGAAGATGACCACATTAGACCTTAAGGACACAAAGTCCTTAACTCACAAACCTTGTGACGTTAGATAGGATGATCACACCAATTGATAAGTCGGATTCAAGTATTCAATCAATAACAAAATACAGCACAACAAGAAGCTTCCAAAAAATTTCCTTTCATTAATGAATATTCGTGTTGTCTCCAAATTTCGTAACTCTTCTTATTAATTAAAAAGAAACCCTAAAGGGAAGAACCTTAGATGGAATTCTCAAAAGGGGAAACTTTATTTGCGAATTAGGCCTAATGAAACCTTAAAAAATAAAAGAATAGAGAAATAAAATAAAAATCTCACAACTAAGTAAAATAATATTTATTAAACATAATAGGGCCAAATTAAATAAAACAAAAATAACTAAACAGAAAAGGCCAACAAATAATTAAAACAAATTTTTTTTTCCGAAATTAACAATTTCACCCAAACTTGATCTTCCAAAACTATACCTTGTCATAAGACCGCTAATTCATAACAAATGATCTTGTGAATATTTGCAAACAACAACTTGATTAGCACTTGGGAACATCAACATGATTAGGACCTCATATTCCATTATTAAGCGAATGAAGTGCACCCTTTTATGCAAAGAAAACTTGGATACTTGGAAGCTAGATGAATAAAAAAGATAGAAATGCTTAGGGAGTATTTAAGATGACTAGATTAGAACCTTAAGGACACAAATTAATTTACTCACTAACCTTGTGACGTTAGATAGGATGATCCCACCCTTTGATAAGTCGGATTCAAGTATTCTATCAAGAACAAAATACGGCCCCACAACAAGCTTTCAAAAAATTTCTTTTCATTAATGAATATTCGTGTTGTCTCCAAATTTCATAACTCTTCTTATTAATTAAAAAGAAACCCTAAAGGGAAGAACCTTAGATGAAATTCTCAAAAGGGGAAACTTTATTTGTGAATTAGGCCTAATGAAACCTTAAAAAATAAAAGAATAGAGACATAACATAAAAATCTCACAACTAAGTAAAATAATATTTATGAAACATAATAGGGCCAAATTAAATAAAACAAAAATAACTAAAAATGAAAGGCCAACAAATAATTAAAAAAAATTGTTTTTCTAAAATTAACAATTTCACCCAAACTTGATCTTCCAAAACTATACCTTGTCATAAGACCGCTAATTCATAACAAATGATCTTGTGAATATTTGCAAACAACAACTTGATTACCACTTGGGAACATCAACATGATTAGGACCTCATATTCCATTATTCAGCAAATGAAGTGCACCCTTTTATGCAAAGAAAACTTGGATACTTGGAAGCTAGATGAATAAAAAAGATAGAAATGCTTAGAGAGTATTGAAGATGACCACATTAGACCTTAAGGACACAAAGTCCTTAACTCACAAACCTTGTGACGTTAGATAGGATGATCACACCCTTTGATAAGTCGGATTCAAGTATTCAATCAAGAACAAAATACAGCATACCAAGAAGCTTCCAAAAAATTTCCTTTCATTAATGAATATTCGTGTTGTCTCCAAATTTCGTAACTATTCTTATTAATTAAAAAGAAACCCTATAGGGAAAAACCTTAGATGGAATTGTCAAAAGGGGACACTTTATTTGGGAATTAGGCCTAATGAAACCTTAAAAAATAAAAGAATAGAGACATAAAATAAAAATCTCACCACTAAGTAAAATAGTATTTATTAAACATAATAGGGCCAAATTAAATAAAACAAAAATAACTAAACATGAAAGGCCAACAAATAATTAAAAAAATTGTTTTTCTGAAATTAACAATTTCACCCAAACTTGATCTTCCAAAACTATACCTTGTCATAAGACCGCCAATTCATAACAAATGATGTTGTGGATATTTGCAAACAACAACTTGATTAGCACTTGGGAACATCAACATGATTAGGACCTCATATTCCATTATTAAGCGAATGAAGTGCACCCTTTTATGCAAAGAAAACTTGGATACTTGGAAGCTAGATGAATAAAAAAGATAGAAATGCTTAGAGAGTATTGAAGATGACCACATTAGACCTTAAGGACACAAAGTCCTTAACTCACAAACCTTGTGACGTTAGATAGGATGATCACACCAATTGATAAGTCGGATTCAAGTATTCAATCAAGAACAAAATACAGCACAACAAGAAGCTTCCAAAAAATTTCCTTTCATTAATGAATATTCGTGTTGTCTCCAAATTTCGTAACTCTTCTTATTAATTAAAAAGAAACCCTATAGGGAAAAACCTTAGATGGAATTGTCAAAAGGGGACACTTTATTTGCGAATTAGGCCTAATGAAACCTTTAAAAATAAAAGAATAGAGACATAAAATAAAAATCTCACCACTAAGTAAAATAATATTTATTACACATAAAAGGGTCAAATTAAATAAAACAAAAATAACTAAACATAAAAGGCCAACAAATAATTAAAACAAATTTTTTTTCCGAAATTAACAATTTCACCCAAACTTGATCTTCCAAAACTATACCTTGTCATAAGACCGCCAATTCATAACAAATGATCTTGTGAATATTTGCAAACAACAACTTGATTACCACTTGGGAACATCAACATGATTAGGACCTCATATTCCATTATTAAGCGAATGAAGTGCACCCTTTTATGCAAAGAAAACTTGGATACTTGGAAGCTAGATGAATAAAAAAGATAGAAATGCTTAGAGAGTATTGAAGATGACCACATTAGACCTTAAGGACACAAAGTCCTTAACTCACAAACCTTGTGACGTTAGATAGGATGATCACACCAATTGATAAGTCGGATTCAAGTATTCAATCAAGAACAAAATACAGCACAACAAGAAGCTTCCAAAAAATTTCCTTTCATTAATGAATATTCGTGTTGTCTCCAAATTTCGTAACTCATCTTATTAATTAAAAAGAAACCCTAAAGGGAAGAACCTTAGATGGAATTGTCAAAAGGGGAAACTTTATTTGCGAATTAGGCCTAATGAAACCTTAAAAAATAAAAGAATAGAGAAATAAAATTAAAATCTCACAACTAAGTAAAATAATATTTATTAAACATAATAGGGCCAAATTAAATAAAACAAAAATAACTAAACATGAAAGGCCAACAAATAATTAAAACAAATTTTTTTTTCCGAAATTAACAATTTCACCCAAACATGATTTTCCAAAACTATACCTTGTCATAAGACCGCTAATTCATAACAAATGATCTTGTGAATATTTGCAAACAACAACTTGATTAGCACTTGGGAACATCAACATGATTAGGACCTCATATTCCATTATTAAGCGAATGAAGTGCACCCTTTTATGCAAAGAAAACTTGGATACTTGGAAGCTAGATGAATAAAAAAGATAGAAATGCTTAGAGAGTATTGAAGATGACCACATTAGACCTTAAGGACACAAAGTCCTTAACTCACAAACCTTGGGACGTTAGATAGGATGATCACACCAATTGATAAGTCGGATTCAAGAATTCAATCAAGAACAAAATACAGCACAACAAGAAGCTTCCAAAAAATTTCCTTTCATTAATAAATATTCGTGTTGTCTCCAAATTTCGTAACTCTTCTTATTAATTAAAAAGAAACCCTAAAGGGAAGAACCTTAGATGGAATTCTCAAAAGGGGAAACTGTATTTGCGAATTAGGCCTAATGAAACCTTAAAAAATAAAAGAATAGAGAAATAATATTAAAATCTCACAACTAAGTAAAATAATATTTATTAAACATAATAGGGCCAAATTAAATAAAACAAAAATAACTAAACATAAAAGGCCAACAAATAATTAAAACAAATTTTTTTTTCCGAAATTAACAATTTCACCCAAACTTGATCTTCCAAAACTATACCTTGTCATAAGACCGCTAATTCATAACAAATGATCTTGTGAATATTTGCAAACAACAACTTGATTACCACTTGGGAACATCAACATGATTAGGACCTCATATTCCATTATTAAGCGAATGAAGTGCACCCTTTTATGCAAAGAAAACTTGGATACTTGGAAGCTAGATGAATAAAAAAGATAGAAATGCTTAGGGAGTATTTAAGATGACTAGATTAGAACCTTAAGGACACAAATTAATTTACTCACTAACCTTGTGACGTTAGATAGGATGATCCCACCCTTTGATAAGTTGGATTCAAGTATTCTATCAAGAACAAAATACGGCACCACAACAAGCTTTCAAAAAATTTCTTTTCATTAATGAATATTCGTGTTGTCTCCAAATTTCATAACTCTTCTTATTAATTAAAAAGAAACCCTAAAGGGAAGAACCTTAGATGGAATTCTCAAAAGGGGACACTTTATTTGTGAATTAGGCCTAATGAAACCTTAAAAAATAAAAGAATAGAGACATAAAATAAAAATCTCACAACTAAGTAAAATAATATTTATTAAACATAAAAGGGTCAAATTAAATAAAACAAAAATAACTAAACATGAAAGGCCAACAAATAATTAAAAAAAATTGTTTTTCTAAAATTAACAATTTCACCCAAACTTGATCTTCCAAAACTATACCTTGTCATAAGACCGCTAATTCATAACAAATGATCTTGTGAATATTTGCAAACAACAACTTGATTACCACTTGGGAACATCAACATGATTAGGACCTCATATTCCATTATTCAGCAAATGAAGTGCACCCTTTTATGCAAAGAAAACTTGGATACTTGGAAGCTAGATGAATAAAAAAGATAGAAATGCTTAGAGAGTATTGAAGATGACCACATTAGACCTTAAGGACACAAAGTCCTTAACTCACAAACCTTGTGACGTTAGATAGGATGATCACACCCTTTGATAAGTCGGATTCAAGTATTCAATCAAGAACAAAATACAGCATACCAAGAAGCTTCCAAAAAATTTCCTTTCATTAATGAATATTCGTGTTGTCTCCAAATTTCGTAACTATTCTTATTAATTAAAAAGAAACCCTATAGGGAAAAACCTTAGATGGAATTGTCAAAAGGGGACACTTTATTTGGGAATTAGGCCTAATGAAACCTTAAAAAATAAAAGAATAGAGACATAAAATAAAAATCTCACCACTAAGTAAAATAGTATTTATTAAACATAATAGGGCCAAATTAAATAAAACAAAAATAACTAAACATGAAAGGCCAACAAATAATTAAAAAAATTGTTTTTCTGAAATTAACAATTTCACCCAAACTTGATCTTCCAAAACTATACCTTGTCATAAGACCGCCAATTCATAACAAATGATGTTGTGGATATTTGCAAACAACAACTTGATTAGCACTTGGGAACATCAACATGATTAGGACCTCATATTCCATTATTAAGCGAATGAAGTGCACCCTTTTATGCAAAGAAAACTTGGATACTTGGAAGCTAGATGAATAAAAAAGATAGAAATGCTTAGAGAGTATTGAAGATGACCACATTAGACCTTAAGGACACAAAGTCCTTAACTCACAAACCTTGTGACGTTAGATAGGATGATCACACCAATTGATAAGTCGGATTCAAGTATTCAATCAAGAACAAAATACAGCACAACAAGAAGCTTCCAAAAAATTTCCTTTCATTAATGAATATTCGTGTTGTCTCCAAATTTCGTAACTCTTCTTATTAATTAAAAAGAAACCCTATAGGGAAAAACCTTAGATGGAATTGTCAAAAGGGGACACTTTATTTGCGAATTAGGCCTAATGAAACCTTTAAAAATAAAAGAATAGAGACATAAAATAAAAATCTCACCACTAAGTAAAATAATATTTATTACACATAAAAGGGTCAAATTAAATAAAACAAAAATAACTAAACATAAAAGGCCAACAAATAATTAAAACAAATTTTTTTTCCGAAATTAACAATTTCACCCAAACTTGATCTTCCAAAACTATACCTTGTCATAAGACCGCCAATTCATAACAAATGATCTTGTGAATATTTGCAAACAACAACTTGATTACCACTTGGGAACATCAACATGATTAGGACCTCATATTCCATTATTAAGCGAATGAAGTGCACCCTTTTATGCAAAGAAAACTTGGATACTTGGAAGCTAGATGAATAAAAAAGATAGAAATGCTTAGAGAGTATTGAAGATGACCACATTAGACCTTAAGGACACAAAGTCCTTAACTCACAAACCTTGTGACGTTAGATAGGATGATCACACCAATTGATAAGTCGGATTCAAGTATTCAATCAAGAACAAAATACAGCACAACAAGAAGCTTCCAAAAAATTTCCTTTCATTAATGAATATTCGTGTTGTCTCCAAATTTCGTAACTCATCTTATTAATTAAAAAGAAACCCTAAAGGGAAGAACCTTAGATGGAATTGTCAAAAGGGGAAACTTTATTTGCGAATTAGGCCTAATGAAACCTTAAAAAATAAAAGAATAGAGAAATAAAATTAAAATCTCACAACTAAGTAAAATAATATTTATTAAACATAATAGGGCCAAATTAAATAAAACAAAAATAACTAAACATGAAAGGCCAACAAATAATTAAAACAAATTTTTTTTTCCGAAATTAACAATTTCACCCAAACATGATTTTCCAAAACTATACCTTGTCATAAGACCGCTAATTCATAACAAATGATCTTGTGAATATTTGCAAACAACAACTTGATTAGCACTTGGGAACATCAACATGATTAGGACCTCATATTCCATTATTAAGCGAATGAAGTGCACCCTTTTATGCAAAGAAAACTTGGATACTTGGAAGCTAGATGAATAAAAAAGATAGAAATGCTTAGAGAGTATTGAAGATGACCACATTAGACCTTAAGGACACAAAGTCCTTAACTCACAAACCTTGGGACGTTAGATAGGATGATCACACCAATTGATAAGTCGGATTCAAGAATTCAATCAAGAACAAAATACAGCACAACAAGAAGCTTCCAAAAAATTTCCTTTCATTAATAAATATTCGTGTTGTCTCCAAATTTCGTAACTCTTCTTATTAATTAAAAAGAAACCCTAAAGGGAAGAACCTTAGATGGAATTCTCAAAAGGGGAAACTGTATTTGCGAATTAGGCCTAATGAAACCTTAAAAAATAAAAGAATAGAGAAATAATATTAAAATCTCACAACTAAGTAAAATAATATTTATTAAACATAATAGGGCCAAATTAAATAAAACAAAAATAACTAAACATAAAAGGCCAACAAATAATTAAAACAAATTTTTTTTTCCGAAATTAACAATTTCACCCAAACTTGATCTTCCAAAACTATACCTTGTCATAAGACCGCTAATTCATAACAAATGATCTTGTGAATATTTGCAAACAACAACTTGATTACCACTTGGGAACATCAACATGATTAGGACCTCATATTCCATTATTAAGCGAATGAAGTGCACCCTTTTATGCAAAGAAAACTTGGATACTTGGAAGCTAGATGAATAAAAAAGATAGAAATGCTTAGGGAGTATTTAAGATGACTAGATTAGAACCTTAAGGACACAAATTAATTTACTCACTAACCTTGTGACGTTAGATAGGATGATCCCACCCTTTGATAAGTTGGATTCAAGTATTCTATCAAGAACAAAATACGGCACCACAACAAGCTTTCAAAAAATTTCTTTTCATTAATGAATATTCGTGTTGTCTCCAAATTTCATAACTCTTCTTATTAATTAAAAAGAAACCCTAAAGGGAAGAACCTTAGATGGAATTCTCAAAAGGGGAAACTGTATTTGTGAATTAGGCCTAATGAAACCTTAAAAAATAAAAGAATAGAGACATAAAATAAAAATCTCACAACTAAGTAAAATAATATTTATTAAACATAAAAGGGTCAAATTAAATAAAACAAAAATAACTAAACATGAAAGGCCAAGAAATAATTAAAAAAATTGTTTTTCTGAAATTAACAATTTCACCCAAACTTGATCTTCCAAAACTATACCTTGTCATAAGACCGCTAATTCATAACAAATGATCTTGTGAATATTTGCAAACAACAACTTGATTACCACTTGGGAACATCAACATGATTAGGACCTCATATTCCATTATTAAGCAAATGAAGTGCACCCTTTTATGCAAAGAAAACTTGGATACTTGGAAGCTAGATGCATAAAAAAGATAGAAATGCTTAGAGAGTATTGAAGATGACCACATTAGACCTTAAGGACACAAAGTCCTTAACTCACAAACCTTGTGACGTTAGATAGGATGATCACACCCTTTGATAAGTCGGATTCAAGTATTCAATCAAGAACAAAATACAGCATACCAAGAAGCTTCCAAAAAATTTCCTTTCATTAATGAATATTCGTGTTGTCTCCAAATTTCGTAACTATTCTTATTAATTAAAAAGAAACCCTATAGGGAAAAACCTTAGATGGAATTGTCAAAAGGGGACACTTTATTTGGGAATTAGGCCTAATGAAACCTTAAAAAATAAAAGACTAAAAGATATAAAATAAAAATCTCACAACTAAGTAAAATAGTATTTATTAAACATAATAGGGCCAAATTAAATAAAACAAAAATAACTAAACATGAAAGGCCAACAAATAATTAAAAAAATTGTTTTTCTGAAATTAACAATTTCACCCAAACTTGATCTTCCAAAACTATACCTTGTCATAAGACCGCCAATTCATAACAAATGATGTTGTGAATATTTGCAAACAACAACTTGATTAGCACTTGGGAACATCAACATGATTAGGACCTCATATTCCATTATTAAGCGAATGAAGTGCACCCTTTTATGCAAAGAAAACTTGGATACTTGGAAGCTAGATGAATAAAAAAGATAGAAATGCTTAGAGAGTATTGAAGATGACCACATTAGACCTTAAGGACACAAAGTCCTTAACTCACAAACCTTGTGACGTTAGATAGGATGATCACACCAATTGATAAGTCGGATTCAAGTATTCAATCAAGAACAAAATACAGCACAACAAGAAGCTTCCAAAAAATTTCCTTTCATTAATGAATATTCGTGTTGTCTCCAAATTTCGTAACTCTTCTTATTAATTAAAAAGAAACCCTATAGGGAAAAACCTTAGATGGAATTGTCAAAAGGGGACACTTTATTTGCGAATTAGGCCTAATGAAACCTTTAAAAATAAAAGAATAGAGACATAAAATAAAAATATCACCACTAAGTAAAATAATATTTATTACACATAAAAGGGTCAAATTAAATAAAACAAAAATAACTAAACATAAAAGGCCAACAAATAATTAAAACAATTTTTTTTCCGAAATTAACAATTTCACCCAAACTTGATCTTCCAAAACTATACCTTGTCATAAGACCGCCAATTCATAACAAATGATCTTGTGAATATTTGCAAACAACAACATGATTACCACTTGGGAACATCAACATGATTAGGACCTCATATTCCATTATTAAGCGAATGAAGTGCACCCTTTTATGCAAAGAAAACTTGGATACTTGGAAGCTAGATGAATAAAAAAGATAGAAATGCTTAGAGAGTATTGAAGATGACCACATTAGACCTTAAGGACACAAAGTCCTTAACTCACAAACCTTGTGACGTTAGATAGGATGATCACACCAATTGATAAGTCGGATTCAAGTATTCAATCAAGAACAAAATACAGCACAACAAGAAGCTTCCAAAAAATTTCCTTTCATTAATGAATATTCGTGTTGTCTCCAAATTTCGTAACTCATCTTATTAATTAAAAAGAAACCCTAAAGGGAAGAACCTTAGATGGAATTGTCAAAAGGGGAAACTTTATTTGCGAATTAGGCCTAATGAAACCTTAAAAAATAAAAGAATAGAGAAATAAAATTAAAATCTCACAACTAAGTAAAATAATATTTATTAAACATAATAGGGCCAAATTAAATAAAACAAAAATAACTAAACATGAAAGGCCAACAAATAATTAAAACAAATTTTTTTTTCCGAAATTAACAATTTCACCCAAACATGATTTTCCAAAACTATACCTTGTCATAAGACCGCTAATTCATAACAAATGATCTTGTGAATATTTGCAAACAACAACTTGATTAGCACTTGGGAACATCAACATGATTAGGACCTCATATTCCATTATTAAGCGAATGAAGTGCACCCTTTTATGCAAAGAAAACTTGGATACTTGGAAGCTAGATGAATAAAAAAGATAGAAATGCTTAGAGAGTATTGAAGATGACCACATTAGACCTTAAGGACATAAAGTCCTTAACTCACAAACCTTGGGACGTTAGATAGGATGATCACACCAATTGATAAGTCGGATTCAAGTATTCAATCAAGAACAAAATACAGCACAACAAGAAGCTTCCAAAAAATTTCCTTTCATTAATGAATATTCGTGTTGTCTCCAAATTTCGTAACTCTTCTTATTAATTAAAAAGAAACCCTAAAGGGAAGAACCTTAGATGGAATTCTCAAAAGGGGAAACTGTATTTGCGAATTAGGCCTAATGAAACCTTAAAAAATAAAAGAATAGAGAAATAAAATTAAAATCTCACAACTAAGTAAAATAATATTTATTAAACATAATAGGGCCAAATTAAATAAAACAAAAATAACTAAACATAAAAGGCCAACAAATAATTAAAAAATTTTTTTTTTTCCGAAATTAACAATTTCACCCAAACTTGATCTTCCAAAACTATACCTTGTCATTAGACCGCCAATTCATAACAAATGATGTTGTGAATATTTGCAAACAACAACTTGATTAGCACTTGGGAACATCAACATGATTAGGACCTCATATTCCATTATTAAGCGAATGAAGTGCACCCTTTTATGCAAAGAAAACTTGGATACTTGGAAGCTAGATGAATAAAAAAGATAGAAATGCTTAGGGAGTATTTAAGATGACTAGATTAGAACCTTAAGGACACAAATTAATTTACTCACTAACCTTGTGACGTTAGATAGGATGATCACACCAATTGATAAGTCGGATTCAAGTATTCAATCAAGAACAAAATACGGCACCACAAGAAGCTTCCAAAAAATTTCCTTTCATTAATGAATATTCGTGTTGTCTCCAAATTTCATAACTCTTCTTATTAATTAAAAAGAAACCCTATAGGGAAAAACCTTAGATGGAATTGTCAAAAGGGGACACTTTATTTGCGAATTAGGCCTAATGAAACCTTAAAAAATAAAAGAATAGAGACATAAAATAAAAATCTCACCACTAAGTAAAATAATATTTATTACACATAAAAGGGTCAAATTAAATAAAACAAAAATAACTAAACATAAAAGGCCAACAAATAATTAAAACAATTTTTTTTCCGAAATTAACAATTTCACCCAAACTTGATCTTCCAAAACTATACCTTGTCATAAGACCGCCAATTCATAACAAATGATATTGTGAATATTTGCAAACAACAACTTGATTACCACTTGGGAACATCAACATGATTAGGACCTCATATTCCATTATTAAGCGAATGAAGTGCACCCTTTTATGCAAAGAAAACTTGGATACTTGGAAGCTAGATGAATAAAAAAGATAGAAATGCTTAGAGAGTATTGAAGATGACCACATTAGACCTTAAGGACACAAAGTCCTTAACTCACAAACCTTGTGACGTTAGATAGGATGATCACACCAATTGATAAGTCGGATTCAAGTATTCAATCAAGAACAAAATACAGCACAACAAGAAGCTTCCAAAAAATTTCCTTTCATTAATGAATATTCGTGTTGTCTCCAAATTTCATAACTATTCTTATTAATTAAAAAGAAACCCTATAGGGAAAAACCTTAGATGGAATTGTCAAAAGGGGACACTTTATTTGGGAATTAGGCCTAATGAAACCTTAAAAAATAAAAGACTAAAAGATATAAAATAAAAATCTCACAACTAAGTAAAATAGTATTTATTAAACATAATAGGGCCAAATTAAATAAAACAAAAATAACTAAACATGAAAGGCCAACAAATAATTAAAACAAATTTTTTTTTCCGAAATTAACAATTTCACCCAAACATGATTTTCCAAAACTATACCTTGTCATAAGACCGCTAATTCATAACAAATGATCTTGTGAATATTTGCAAACAACAACTTGATTAGCACTTGGGAACATCAACATGATTAGGACCTCATATTCCATTATTAAGCGAATGAAGTGCACCCTTTTATGCAAAGAAAACTTGGATACTTGGAAGCTAGATGAATAAAAAAGATAGAAATGCTTAGAGAGTATTGAAGATGACCACATTAGACCTTAAGGACATAAAGTCCTTAACTCACAAACCTTGGGACGTTAGATAGGATGATCACACCAATTGATAAGTCGGATACAAGTATTCAATCAAGAACAAAATACAGCACAACAAGAAGCTTCCAAAAAATTTCCTTTCATTAATGAATATTCGTGTTGTCTCCAAATTTCGTAACTCTTCTTATTAATTAAAAAGAAACCCTAAAGGGAAGAACCTTAGATGGAATTCTCAAAAGGGGAAACTGTATTTGCGAATTAGGCCTAATGAAACCTTAAAAAATAAAAGAATAGAGAAATAAAATTAAAATCTCACAACTAAGTAAAATAATATTTATTAAACATAATAGGGCCAAATTAAATAAAACAAAAATAACTAAACATAAAAGGCCAACAAATAATTAAAACAAATTTTTTTTTCCGAAATTAACAATTTCACCCAAACTTGATCTTCCAAAACTATACCTTGTCATAAGACCGCCAATTCATAACAAATGATCTTGTGAATATTTGCAAACAACAACTTGATTACCACTTGGGAACATCAACATGATTAGGACCTCATATTCCATTATTAAGCGAATGAAGTGCACCCTTTTATGCAAAGAAAACTTGGATACTTGGAAGCTAGATGAATAAAAAAGATAGAAATGCTTAGGGAGTATTTAAGATGACTAGATTAGAACCTTAAGGACACAAATTAATTTACTCACTAACCTTGTGACGTTAGATAGGATGATCACACCAATTGATAAGTCGGATTCAAGTATTCAATCAAGAACAAAATACGGCACCACAAGAAGCTTTCAAAAAATTTCTTTTCATTAATGAATATTCGTGTTGTCTCCAAATTTCATAACTCTTCTTATTAATTAAAAAGAAACCCTATAGGGAAAAACCTTAGATGGAATTGTCAAAAGGGGACACTTTATTTGGGAATTAGGCCTAATGAAACCTTAAAAAATAAAAGAATAGAGACATAAAATAAAAATCTCACAACTAAGTAAAATAATATTTATTAAACATAAAAGGGTCAAATTAAATAAAACAAAAATAACTAAACATGAAAGGCCAAGAAATAATTAAAAAAATTGTTTTTCTGAAATTAACAATTTCACCCAAACTTGATCTTCCAAAACTATACCTTGTCATAAGACTGCCAATTCATAACAAATGATCTTGTGAATATTTGCAAACAACAACTTGATTACCACTTGGGAACATCAACATGATTAGGACCTCATATTCCATTATTAAGCAAATGAAGTGCACCCTTTTATGCAAAGAAAACTTGGATACTTGGAAGCTAGATGAATAAAAAAGATAGAAATGCTTAGAGAGTATTGAAGATGACCACATTAGACCTTAAGGACACAAAGTCCTTAACTCACAAACCTTGTGACGTTAGATAGGATGATCACACCCTTTGATAAGTCGGATTCAAGTATTCAATCAAGAACAAAATACAGCATACCAAGAAGCTTCCAAAAAATTTCCTTTCATTAATGAATATTCGTGTTGTCTCCAAATTTCGTAACTATTCTTATTAATTAAAAAGAAACCCTATAGGGAAAAACCTTAGATGGAATTGTCAAAAGGGGACACTTTATTTGGGAATTAGGCCTAATGAAACCTTAAAAAATAAAAGACTAAAAGATATAAAATAAAAATCTCACAACTAAGTAAAATAGTATTTATTAAACATAATAGGGCCAAATTAAATAAAACAAAAATAACTAAACATGAAAGGCCAACAAATAATTAAAAAAATTGTTTTTCTGAAATTAACAATTTCACCCAAACTTGATCTTCCAAAACTATACCTTGTCATAAGACCGCCAATTCATAACAAATGATCTTGTGAATATTTGCAAACAACAACTTGATTAGCACTTGGGAACATCAACATGATTAGGACCTCATATTCCATTATTAAGCGAATGAAGTGCACCCTTTTATGCAAAGAAAACTTGGATACTTGGAAGCTAGATGAATAAAAAAGATAGAAATGCTTAGAGACTATTGAAGATGACCACATTAGACCTTAAGGACACAAAGTCCTTAACTCACAAACCTTGTGACGTTAGATAGGATGATCACACCAATTGATAAGTCGGATTCAAGTATTCAATCAAGAACAAAATACAGCACAACAAGAAGCTTCCAAAAAATTTCCTTTCATTAATGAATATTCGTGTTGTCTCCAAATTTCGTAACTATTCTTATTAATTAAAAAGAAACCCTATAGGGAAAAACCTTAGATGGAATTGTCAAAAGGGGACACTTAATTTGCGAATTAGGCCTAATGAAACCTTAAAAAATAAAAGAATAGAGACATAAAATAAAAATCTCACAACTATGTAAAATAATATTTATTAAACATAATAGGGCCAAATTAAATAAAACAAAAATAACTAAACATGAAAGGCCAACAAATAATTAAAAAAATTGTTTTTCTGAAATTAACAATTTCACCCAAACTTGATCTTCCAAAACTATACCTTGTCATAAGACCGCTAATTCATAACAAATGATCTTGTGAATATTTGCAAACAACAACTTGATTACCACTTGGGAACATCAACATGATTAGGACCTCATATTCCATTATTAAGCAAATGAAGTGCACCCTTTTATGCAAAGAAAACTTGGATACTTGGAAGCTAGATGAATAAAAAAGATAGAAATGCTTAGAGAGTATTGAAGATGACCACATTAGACCTTAAGGACACAAAGTCCTTAACTCACAAACCTTGTGACGTTAGATAGGATGATCACACCCTTTGATAAGTCGGATTCAAGTATTCAATCAAGAACAAAATACAGCATACCAAGAAGCTTCCAAAAAATTTCCTTTCATTAATGAATATTCGTGTTGTCTCCAAATTTCGTAACTATTCTTATTAATTAAAAAGAAACCCTATAGGGAAAAACCTTAGATGGAATTGTCAAAAGGGGACACTTTATTTGGGAATTAGGCCTAATGAAACCTTAAAAAATAAAAGACTAAAAGATATAAAATAAAAATCTCACAACTAAGTAAAATAGTATTTATTAAACATAATAGGGCCAAATTAAATAAAACAAAAATAACTAAACATGAAAGGCCAACAAATAATTAAAAAAATTGTTTTTCTGAAATTAACAATTTCACCCAAACTTGATCTTCCAAAACTATACCTTGTCATAAGACCGCCAATTCATAACAAATGATCTTGTGAATATTTGCAAACAACAACTTGATTAGCACTTGGGAACATCAACATGATTAGGACCTCATATTCCATTATTAAGCGAATGAAGTGCACCCTTTTATGCAAAGAAAACTTGGATACTTGGAAGCTAGATGAATAAAAAAGATAGAAATGCTTAGAGACTATTGAAGATGACCACATTAGACCTTAAGGACACAAAGTCCTTAACTCACAAACCTTGTGACGTTAGATAGGATGATCACACCAATTGATAAGTCGGATTCAAGTATTCAATCAAGAACAAAATACAGCACAACAAGAAGCTTCCAAAAAATTTCCTTTCATTAATGAATATTCGTGTTGTCTCCAAATTTCGTAACTCTTCTTATTAATTAAAAAGAAACCCTATAGGGAAAAACCTTAGATGGAATTGTCAAAAGGGGACACTTTATTTGCGAATTAGGCCTAATGAAACCTTTAAAAATAAAAGAATAGAGACATAAAATAAAAATCTCACCACTAAGTAAAATAATATTTATTACACATAAAAGGGTCAAATTAAATAAAACAAAAATAACTAAACATAAAAGGCCAACAAATAATTAAAACAAATTTTTTTTCCGAAATTAACAATTTCACCCAAACTTGATCTTCCAAAACTATACCTTGTCATAAGACCGCCAATTCATAACAAATGATCTTGTGAATATTTGCAAACAACAACTTGATTACCACTTGGGAACATCAACATGATTAGGACCTCATATTCCATTATTAAGCGAATGAAGTGCACCCTTTTATGCAAAGAAAACTTGGATACTTGGAAGCTAGATGAATAAAAAAGATAGAAATGCTTAGGGAGTATTTAAGATGACTAGATTAGAACCTTAAGGACACAAATTAATTTACTCACTAACCTTGTGACGTTAGATAGGATGATCCCACCCTTTGATAAGTTGGATTTAAGTATTCTATCAAGAACAAAATACGGCACCACAACAAGCTTTCAAAAAATTTCTTTTCATTAATGAATATTCGTGTTGTCTCCAAATTTTATAACTCTTCTTATTAATTAAAAAGAAACCCTAAAGGGAAGAACCTTAGATGGAATTCTCAAAAGGGGACACTTTATTTGTGAATTAGGCCTAATGAAACCTTAAAAAATAAAAGAATAGAGACATAAAATAAAAATCTCACAACTAAGTAAAATAATATTTATTAAACATAAAAGGGTCAAATTAAATAAAACAAAAATAACTAAACATGAAAGGCCAAGAAATAATTAAAAAAATTGTTTTTCTGAAATTAACAATTTCACCCAAACTTGATCTTCCAAAACTATACCTTGTCATAAGACCGCTAATTCATAACAAATGATCTTGTGAATATTTGCAAACAACAACTTGATTACCACTTGGGAACATCAACATGATTAGGACCTCATATTCCATTATTAAGCAAATGAAGTGCACCCTTTTATGCAAAGAAAACTTGGATACTTGGAAGCTAGATGAATAAAAAAGATAGAAATGCTTAGAGAGTATTGAAGATGACCACATTAGACCTTAAGGACACAAAGTCCTTAACTCACAAACCTTGTGACGTTAGATAGGATGATCACACCCTTTGATAAGTCGGATTCAAGTATTCAATCAAGAACAAAATACAGCATACCAAGAAGCTTCCAAAAAATTTCCTTTCATTAATGAATATTCGTGTTGTCTCCAAATTTCGTAACTATTCTTATTAATTAAAAAGAAACCCTATAGGGAAAAACCTTAGATGGAATTGTCAAAAGGGGACACTTTATTTGGGAATTAGGCCTAATGAAACCTTAAAAAATAAAAGACTAAAAGATATAAAATAAAAATCTCACAACTAAGTAAAATAGTATTTATTAAACATAATAGGGCCAAATTAAATAAAACAAAAATAACTAAACATGAAAGGCCAACAAATAATTAAAAAAATTGTTTTTCTGAAATTAACAATTTCACCCAAACTTGATCTTCCAAAACTATACCTTGTCATAAGACCGCTAATTCATAACAAATGATCTTGTGAATATTTGCAAACAACAACTTGATTACCACTTGGGAACATCAACATGATTAGGACCTCATATTCCATTATTAAGCAAATGAAGTGCACCCTTTTATGCAAAGAAAACTTGGATACTTGGAAGCTAGATGAATAAAAAAGATAGAAATGCTTAGAGAGTATTGAAGATGACCACATTAGACCTTAAGGACACAAAGTCCTTAACTCACAAACCTTGTGACGTTAGATAGGATGATCACACCAATTGATAAGTCGGATTCAAGTATTCAATCAAGAACAAAATACAGCACAACAAGAAGCTTCCAAAAAATTTCCTTTCATTAATGAATATTCGTGTTGTCTCCAAATTTCGTAACTCTTCTTATTAATTAAAAAGAAACCCTATAGGGAAAAACCTTAGATGGAATTGTCAAAAGGGGACACTTTATTTGCGAATTAGGCCTAATGAAACCTTTAAAAATAAAAGAATAGAGACATAAAATAAAAATCTCACCACTAAGTAAAATAATATTTATTACACATAAAAGGGTCAAATTAAATAAAACAAAAATAACTAAACATAAAAGGCCAACAAATAATTAAAACAAATTTTTTTTCCGAAATTAACAATTTCACCCAAACTTGATCTTCCAAAACTATACCTTGTCATAAGACCGCCAATTCATAACAAATGATCTTGTGAATATTTGCAAACAACAACTTGATTACCACTTGGGAACATCAACATGATTAGGACCTCATATTCCATTATTAAGCGAATGAAGTGCACCCTTTTATGCAAAGAAAACTTGGATACTTGGAAGCTAGATGAATAAAAAAGATAGAAATGCTTAGGGAGTATTTAAGATGACTAGATTAGAACCTTAAGGACACAAATTAATTTACTCACTAACCTTGTGACGTTAGATAGGATGATCCCACCCTTTGATAAGTTGGATTCAAGTATTCTATCAAGAACAAAATACGGCACCACAACAAGCTTTCAAAAAATTTCTTTTCATTAATGAATATTCGTGTTGTCTCCAAATTTCATAACTCTTCTTATTAATTAAAAAGAAACCCTAAAGGGAAGAACCTTAGATGGAATTCTCAAAAGGGGACACTTTATTTGTGAATTAGGCCTAATGAAACCTTAAAAAATAAAAGAATAGAGACATAAAATAAAAATCTCACAACTAAGTAAAATAATATTTATTAAACATAAAAGGGTCAAATTAAATAAAACAAAAATAACTAAACATGAAAGGCCAAGAAATAATTAAAAAAATTGTTTTTCTGAAATTAACAATTTCACCCAAACTTGATCTTCCAAAACTATACCTTGTCATAAGACCGCTAATTCATACCAAATGATCTTGTGAATATTTGCAAACAACAACTTGATTACCACTTGGGAACATCAACATGATTAGGACCTCATATTCCATTATTAAGCAAATGAAGTGCACCCTTTTATGCAAAGAAAACTTGGATACTTGGAAGCTAGATGAATAAAAAAGATAGAAATGCTTAGAGAGTATTGAAGATGACCACATTAGACCTTAAGGACACAAAGTCCTTAACTCACAAACCTTGTGACGTTAGATAGGATGATCACACCCTTTGATAAGTCGGATTCAAGTATTCAATCAAGAACAAAATACAGCATACCAAGAAGCTTCCAAAAAATTTCCTTTCATTAATGAATATTCGTGTTGTCTCCAAATTTCGTAACTATTCTTATTAATTAAAAAGAAACCCTATAGGGAAAAACCTTAGATGGAATTGTCAAAAGGGGACACTTTATTTGGGAATTAGGCCTAATGAAACCTTAAAAAATAAAAGACTAAAAGATATAAAATAAAAATCTCACAACTAAGTAAAATAGTATTTATTAAACATAATAGGGCCAAATTAAATAAAACAAAAATAACTAAACATGAAAGGCCAACAAATAATTAAAAAAATTGTTTTTCTGAAATTAACAATTTCACCCAAACTTGATCTTCCAAAACTATACCTTGTCATAAGACCGCCAATTCATAACAAATGATCTTGTGAATATTTGCAAACAACAACTTGATTAGCACTTGGGAACATCAACATGATTAGGACCTCATATTCCATTATTAAGCGAATGAAGTGCACCCTTTTATGCAAAGAAAACTTGGATACTTGGAAGCTAGATGAATAAAAAAGATAGAAATGCTTAGAGAGTATTGAAGATGACCACATTAGACCTTAAGGACACAAAGTCCTTAACTCACAAACCTTGTGACGTTAGATAGGATGATCACACCAATTGATAAGTCGGATTCAAGTATTCAATCAAGAACAAAATACAGCACAACAAGAAGCTTCCAAAAAATTTCCTTTCATTAATGAATATTCGTGTTGTCTCCAAATTTCGTAACTCTTCTTATTAATTAAAAAGAAACCCTATAGGGAAAAACCTTAGATGGAATTGTCAAAAGGGGACACTTTATTTGCGAATTAGGCCTAATAAAACCTTTAAAAATAAAAGAATAGAGACATAAAATAAAAATCTCACCACTAAGTAAAATAATATTTATTACACATAAAAGGGTCAAATTAAATAAAACAAAAATAACTAAACATAAAAGGCCAACAAATAATTAAAACAAATTTTTTTTCCGAAATTAACAATTTCACCCAAACTTGATCTTCCAAAACTATACCTTGTCATAAGACCGCCAATTCATAACAAATGATCTTGTGAATATTTGCAAACAACAACTTGATTAGCACTTGGGAACATCAACATGATTAGGACCTCATATTCCATTATTAAGCAAATGAAGTGCACCCTTTTATGCAAAGAAAACTTGGATACTTGGAAGCTAGATGAATAAAAAAGATAGAAATGCTTAGAGAGTATTGAAGATGACCACATTAGACCTTAAGGACACAAAGTCCTTAACTCACAAACCTTGTGACGTTAGATTGGATGATCACACCCTTTGATAAGTCGGATTCAAGTATTCAATCAAGAACAAAATACAGCACAAGAAGAAGCTTCCAAAAAATTTCCTTTCATTAATGAGTATTCGTGTTGTCTCCAAATTTCGTAACTCTTCTTATTAATTAAAAAGAAACCCTATAGGGAAAAACCTTAGATGGAATTGTCAAAAGGGGACACTTTATTTGCGAATTAGGCCTAATGAAACCTTTAAAAATAAAAGAATAGAGACATAAAATAAAAATCTCACCACTAAGTAAAATAATATTTATTACACATAAAAGGGTCAAATTAAATAAAACAAAAATAACTAAACATAAAAGGCCAACAAATAATTAAAACAAATTTTTTTTCCGAAATTAACAATTTCACCCAAACTTGATCTTCCAAAACTATACCTTGTCATAAGACCGCCAATTCATAACAAATGATCTTGTGAATATTTGCAAACAACAACTTGATTACCACTTGGGAACATCAACATGATTAGGACCTCATATTCCATTATTAAGCGAATGAAGTGCACCCTTTTATGCAAAGAAAACTTGGATACTTGGAAGCTAGATGAATAAAAAAGATAGAAATGCTTAGAGAGTATTGAAGATGACCACATTAGACCTTAAGGACACAAAGTCCTTAACTCACAAACCTTGTGACGTTAGATAGGATGATCACACCAATTGATAAGTCGGATTCAAGTATTCAATCAAGAACAAAATACAGCACAACAAGAAGCTTCCAAAAAATTTCCTTTCATTAATGAATATTCGTGTTGTCTCCAAATTTCGTAACTCATCTTATTAATTAAAAAGAAACCCTAAAGGGAAGAACCTTAGATGGAATTGTCAAAAGGGGAAACTTTATTTGCGAATTAGGCCAAATGAAACCTTAAAAAATAAAAGAATAGAGAAATAAAATTAAAATCTCACAACTAAGTAAAATAATATTTACTAAACATAATAGGGCCAAATTAAATAAAACAAAAATAACTAAACATGAAAGGCCAACAAATAATTAAAACAAATTTTTTTTTCCGAAATTAACAATTTCACCCAAACATGATTTTCCAAAACTATACCTTGTCATAAGACCGCTAATTCATAACAAATGATCTTGTGAATATTTGCAAACAACAACTTGATTAGCACTTGGGAACATCAACATGATTAGGACCTCATATTCCATTATTAAGCGAATGAAGTGCACCCTTTTATGCAAAGAAAACTTGGATACTTGGAAGCTAGATGAATAAAAAAGATAGAAATGCTTAGAGAGTATTGAAGATGACCACATTAGACCTTAAGGACACAAAGTCCTTAACTCACAAACCTTGGGACGTTAGATAGGATGATTACACCAATTGATAAGTCGGATTCAAGTATTCAATCAAGAACAAAATACAGCACAACAAGAAGCTTCCAAAAAATTTCCTTTCATTAATGAATATTCGTGTTGTCTCCAAATTTCGTAACTCATCTTATTAATTAAAAAGAAACCCTAAAGGGAAGAACCTTAGATGGAATTGTCAAAAGGGGAAACTTTATTTGCGAATTAGGCCTAATGAAACCTTAAAAAATAAAAGAATAGAGAAATAAAATTAAAATCTCACAACTAAGTAAAATAATATTTACTAAACATAATAGGGCCAAATTAAATAAAACAAAAATAACTAAACATGAAAGGCCAACAAATAATTAAAACAAATTTTTTTTTCCGAAATTAACAATTTCACCCAAACATGATTTTCCAAAACTATACCTTGTCATAAGACCGCTAATTCATAACAAATGATCTTGTGAATATTTGCAAACAACAACTTGATTAGCACTTGGGAACATCAACATGATTAGGACCTCATATTCCATTATTAAGCAAATGAAGTGCACCCTTTTATGCAAAGAAAACTTGGATACTTGGAAGCTAGATGAATAAAAAAGATAGAAATGCTTAGAGAGTATTGAAGATGACCACATTAGACCTTAAGGACACAAAGTCCTTAACTCACAAACCTTGTGACGTTAGATAGGATGATCACACCCTTTGATAAGTCGGATTCAAGTATTCAATCAAGAACAAAATACAGCACAAGAAGAAGCTTCCAAAAAATTTCCTTTCATTAATGAGTATTCGTGTTGTCTCCAAATTTCGTAACTCTTCTTATTAATTAAAAAGAAACCCTATAGGGAAAAATCTTAGATGGAATTGTCAAAAGGGGACACTTTATTTGTGAATTAGGCCTAATGAAACCTTAAAAAATAAAAGAATAGAGACATAAAATAAAAATCTCACAACTAAGTAAAATAATATTTATTAAACATAAAAGGGTCAAATTAAATAAAACAAAAATAACTAAACATGAAAGGCCAAGAAATAATTAAAAAAATTGTTTTTCTGAAATTAACAATTTCACCCAAACTTGATCTTCCAAAACTATACCTTGTCATAAGACCGCTAATTCATAACAAATGATCTTGTGAATATTTGCAAACAACAACTTGATTACCACTTGGGAACATCAACATGATTAGGACCTCATATTCCATTTTTAAGCAAATGAAGTGCACCCTTTTATGCAAAGAAAACTTGGATACTTGGAAGCTAGATGAATAAAAAAGATAGAAATGCTTAGAGAGTATTGAAGATGACCACATTAGACCTTAAGGACACAAAGTCCTTAACTCACAAACCTTGTGACGTTAGATAGGATGATCACACCCTTTGATAAGTCGGATTCAAGTATTCAATCAAGAACAAAATACAACATACCAAGAAGCTTCCAAAAAATTTCCTTTCATTAATGAATATTCGTGTTGTCTCCAAATTTCGTAACTATTCTTATTAATTAAAAAGAAACCCTATAGGGAAAAAACTTAGATGGAATTGTCAAAAGGGGACACTTTATTTGGGAATTAGGCCTAATGAAACCTTAAAAAATAAAAGACTAAAAGATATAAAATAAAAATCTCACAACTAAGTAAAATAGTATTTATTAAACATAATAGGGCCAAATTAAATAAAACAAAAATAACTAAACATGAAAGGCCAACAAATAATTAAAAAAATTGTTTTTCTGAAATTAACAATTTCACCCAAACTTGATCTTCCAAAACTATACCTTGTCATAAGACCCCCAATTCATAACAAATGATCTTGTGAATATTTGCAAACAACAACTTGATTAGCACTTGGGAACATCAACATGATTAGGACCTCATATTCCATTATTAAGCGAATGAAGTGCACCCTTTTATGCAAAGAAAACTTGGATACTTGGAAGCTAGATGAATAAAAAAGATAGAAATGCTTAGAGAGTATTGAAGATGACCACATTAGACCTTAAGGACACAAAGTCATTAACTCACAAACCTTGTGACGTTAGATAGGATGATCACACCCTTTGATAAGTCGGATTCAAGTATTCAATCAAGAACAAAATACAGCATACCAAGAAGCTTCCAAAAAATTTCCTTTCATTAATGAATATTCGTGTTGTCTCCAAATTTCGTAACTATTCTTATTAATTAAAAAGAAACCCTATAGGGAAAAAACTTAGATGGAATTGTCAAAAGGGGACACTTTATTTGGGAATTAGGCCTAATGAAACCTTAAAAAATAAAAGACTAAAAGATATAAAATAAAAATCTCACAACTAAGTAAAATAGTATTTATTAAACATAATAGGGCCAAATTAAATAAAACAAAAATAACTAAACATGAAAGGCCAACAAATAATTAAAAAAATTGTTTTTCTGAAATTAACAATTTCACCCAAACTTGATCTTCCAAAACTATACCTTGTCATAAGACCCCCAATTCATAACAAATGATCTTGTGAATATTTGCAAACAACAACTTGATTAGCACTTGGGAACATCAACATGATTAGGACCTCATATTCCATTATTAAGCGAATGAAGTGCACCCTTTTATGCAAAGAAAACTTGGATACTTGGAAGCTAGATGAATAAAAAAGATAGAAATGCTTAGAGAGTATTGAAGATGACCACATTAGACCTTAAGGACACAAAGTCCTTAACTCACAAACCTTGTGACGTTAGATAGGATGATCACACCCTTTGATAAGTCGGATTCAAGTATTCAATCAAGAACAAAATACAGCATACCAAGAAGCTTCCAAAAAATTTCCTTTCATTAATGAATATTCGTGTTGTCTCCAAATTTCGTAACTCTTCTTATTAATTAAAAAGAAACCCTATAGGGAAAAACCTTAGATGGAATTGTCAAAAGGGGACACTTTATTTGCGAATTAGGCAAAATGAAACCTTAAAAAATAAAAGAATAGAGACATAAAATAAAAATCTCACAACTAAGTAAAATAATATTTATTAAACATAATAGCGCCAAATTAAATAAAACAAAAATAACTAAACATGAAAGGCCAACAAATAATTAAAAAAATTGTTTTTCTGAAATTAACAATTTCACCCAAACTTGATCTTCCAAAACTATACCTTGTCATAAGACCGCCAATTCATAACAAATGATCTTGTGAATATTTGCAAACAACAACTTGATTACCACTTGGGAACATCAACATGATTAGGACCTCATATTCCATTATTAAGCGAATGAAATGCACCCTTTTATGCAAAGAAAACTTGGATACTTGGAAGCTAGATGAATAAAAAAGATAGAAATGCTTACAGAGTATTGAAGATGACCACATTAGACCTTAAGGACACAAAGTCCTTAACTCACAAACCTTGTGACGTTAGATAGGATGATCACACCAATTGATAAGTCGGATTCAAGTATTCAATCAAGAACAAAATACAGCACAACAAGAAGCTTCCAAAAAATTTCCTTTCATTAATGAATATTCGTGTTGTCTCCAAATTTCGTAACTCTTCTTATTAATTAAAAAGAAACCCTATAGGGAAAAACCTTAGATGGAATTGTCAAAAGGGGACACTTTATTTGCGAATTAGGCCTAATGAAACCTTAAAAAATAAAAGAATAGAGACATAAAATAAAAATCTCACCACTAAGTAAAATAATATTTATTACACATAATAGGGTCAAATTAAATAAAACAAAAATAACTAAACATGAAAGGCCAACAAATAATTAAAACAAATTTTTTTTCCGAAATTAACAATTTCACCCAAACTTGATCTTCCAAAACTATACCTTGTCATAAGACCGCCAATTCATAACAAATGATCTTGTGAATATTTGCAACCAACAACTTGATTAGCACTTGGGAACATCAACATGATTAGGACCTCATATTCCATTATTAAGCGAATGAAGTGCACCCTTTTATGCAAAGAAAACTTGGATACTTGGAAGCTAGATGAATAAAAAAGATAGAAATGCTTAGAGAGTATTGAAGATGACCACATTAGACCTTAAGGACACAAAGTCCTTAACTCACAAACCTTGGGACGTTAGATAGGATGATCACACCAATTGATAAGTCGGATTCAAGTATTCAATCAAGAACCAAATACAGCACAACAAGAAGCTTCCAAAAAATTTCCTTTCATTAATGAATATTCGTGTTGTCTCCAAATTTCGTAACTCTTCTTATTAATTAAAAAGAAACCCTAAAGGGAAGAACCTTAGATGGAATTCTCAAAAGGGGAAACTGTATTTGCGAATTAGGCCTAATGAAACCTTAAAAAATAAAAGAATAGAGAAATAAAATAAAAATCTCACAACTAAGTAAAATAATATTTATTAAACATAATAGGGCCAAATTAAATAAAACAAAAATAACTAAACATAAAAGGCCAACAAATAATTAAAACAAATTTTTTTTTCCGAAATTAACAATTTCACCCAAACTTGATCTTCCAAAACTATACCTTGTCATAAGACCGCTAATTCATAACAAATGATCTTGTGAATATTTGCAAACAACAACTTGATTACCACTTGGGAACATCAACATGATTAGGACCTCATATTCCATTTTTAAGCAAATGAAGTGCACCCTTTTATGCAAAGAAAACTTGGATACTTGGAAGCTAGATGAATAAAAAAGATAGAAATGCTTAGAGAGTATTGAAGATGACCACATTAGACCTTAAGGACACAAAGTCCTTAACTCACAAACCTTGTGACGTTAGATAGGATGATCACACCCTTTGATAAGTCGGATTCAAGTATTCAATCAAGAACAAAATACAGCACAAGAAGAAGCTTCCAAAAAATTTCCTTTCATTAATGAATATTCGTGTTGTCTCCAAATTTCGTAACTCTTCTTATTAATTAAAAAGAAACCCTATAGGGAAAAACCTTAGATGGAATTGTCAAAAGGGGACACTTTATTTGTGAATTAGGCCTAATGAAACCTTAAAAAATAAAAGAATAGAGACATAAAATAAAAATCTCACAACTAAGTAAAATAATATTTATTAAACATAAAAGGGTCAAATTAAATAAAACAAAAATAACTAAACATGAAAGGCCAAGAAATAATTAAAAAAATTGTTTTTCTGAAATTAACAATTTCACCCAAACTTGATCTTCCAAAACTATACCTTGTCATAAGACCGCTAATTCATAACAAATGATCTTGTGAATATTTGCAAACAACAACTTGATTACCACTTGGGAACATCAACATGATTAGGACCTCATATTCCATTATTAAGCAAATGAAGTGCACCCTTTTATGCAAAGAAAACTTGGATACTTGGAAGCTAGATGAATAAAAAAGATAGAAATGCTTAGAGAGTATTGAAGATGACCACATTAGACCTTAAGGACACAAAGTCCTTAACTCACAAACCTTGTGACGTTAGATAGGATGATCACACCCTTTGATAAGTCGGATTCAAGTATTTAATGAAGAACAAAATACAGCATACCAAGAAGCTTCCAAAAAATTTCCTTTCATTAATGAATATTCGTGTTGTCTCCAAATTTCGTAACTATTCTTATTAATTAAAAAGAAACCCTATAGGGAAAAACCTTAGATGGAATTGTCAAAAGGGGACACTTTATTTGGGAATTAGGCCTAATGAAACCTTAAAAAATAAAAGACTAAAAGATATAAAATAAAAATCTCACAACTAAGTAAAATAGTATTTATCAAACATAATAGGGCCAAATTAAATAAAACAAAAATAACTAAACATGAAAGGCCAACAAATAATTAAAAAAATTGTTTTTCTGAAATTAACAATTTCACCCAAACTTGTTCTTCCAAAACTATACCTTGTCATAAGACCGCCAATTCATAACAAATGATCTTGTGAATATTTGCAAACAACAACTTGATTAGCACTTGGGAACATCAACATGATTAGGACCTCATATTCCATTATTAAGCGAATGAAGTGCACCCTTTTATGCAAAGAAAACTTGGATACTTGGAAGCTAGATGAATAAAAAAGATAGAAATGCTTAGAGAGTATTGAAGATGACCACATTAGACCTTAAGGACACAAAGTCCTTAACTCACAAACCTTGTGACGTTAGATAGGATGATCACACCAATTGATAAGTCGGATTCAAGTATTCAATCAAGAACAAAATACAGCACAACAAGAAGCTTCCAAAAAATTTCCTTTCATTAATGAATATTCGTGTTGTCTCCAAATTTCGTAACTCTTCTTATTAATTAAAAATAAACCCTATAGGGAAAAACCTTAGATGGAATTGTCAAAAGGGGACACTTTATTTGCGAATTAGGCCTAATGAAACCTTTAAAAATAAAAGTATAGAGACATAAAATAAAAATCTCACCACTAAGTAAAATAATATTTATTACACATAAAAGGGTCAAATTAAATAAAACAAAAATAACTAAACATGAAAGGCCAACAAATAATTAAAAAAATTGTTTTTCTGAAATTAACAATTTCACCCAAACTTGATCTTCCAAAACTATACCTTGTCATAAGACCGCTAATTCATAACAAATGATCTTGTGAATATTTGCAAACAACAACTTGATTACCACTTGGGAACATCAACATGATTAGGACCTCATATTCCATTATTAAGCAAATGAAGTGCACCCTTTTATGCAAAGAAAACTTGGATACTTGGAAGCTAGATGAATAAAAAAGATAGAAATGCTTAGAGAGTATTGAAGATGACCACATTAGACCTTAAGGACACAAAGTCCTTAACTCACAAACCTTGTGACGTTAGATAGGATGATCACACCCTTTGATAAGTCGGATTCAAGTATTTAATGAAGAACAAAATACAGCATACCAAGAAGCTTCCAAAAAATTTCCTTTCATTAATGAATATTCGTGTTGTCTCCAAATTTCGTAACTATTCTTATTAATTAAAAAGAAACCCTATAGGGAAAAACCTTAGATGGAATTGTCAAAAGGGGACACTTTATTTGGGAATTAGGCCTAATGAAACCTTAAAAAATAAAAGACTAAAAGATATAAAATAAAAATCTCACAACTAAGTAAAATAGTATTTATCAAACATAATAGGGCCAAATTAAATAAAACAAAAATAACTAAACATGAAAGGCCAACAAATAATTAAAAAAATTGTTTTTCTGAAATTAACAATTTCACCCAAACTTGTTCTTCCAAAACTATACCTTGTCATAAGACCGCCAATTCATAACAAATGATCTTGTGAATATTTGCAAACAACAACTTGATTAGCACTTGGGAACATCAACATGATTAGGACCTCATATTCCATTATTAAGCGAATGAAGTGCACCCTTTTATGCAAAGAAAACTTGGATACTTGGAAGCTAGATGAATAAAAAAGATAGAAATGCTTAGAGAGTATTGAAGATGACCACATTAGACCTTAAGGACACAAAGTCCTTAACTCACAAACCTTGTGACGTTAGATAGGATGATCACACCAATTGATAAGTCGGATTCAAGTATTCAATCAAGAACAAAATACAGCACAACAAGAAGCTTCCAAAAAATTTCCTTTCATTAATGAATATTCGTGTTGTCTCCAAATTTCGTAACTCTTCTTATTAATTAAAAATAAACCCTATAGGGAAAAACCTTAGATGGAATTGTCAAAAGGGGACACTTTATTTGCGAATTAGGCCTAATGAAACCTTTAAAAATAAAAGTATAGAGACATAAAATAAAAATCTCACCACTAAGTAAAATAATATTTATTACACATAAAAGGGTCAAATTAAATAAAACAAAAATAACTAAACATAAAAGGCCAACAAATAATTAAAACAAATTTTTTTTCCGAAATTAACAATTTCACCCAAACTTGATCTTCCAAAACTATACCTTGTCATAAGACCGCCAATTCATAACAAATGATCTTGTGAATATTTGCAAACAACAACTTGATTAGCACTTGGGAACATCAACATGATTAGGACCTCATATTCCATTATTAAGCGAATGAAGTGCACCCTTTTATGCAAAGAAAACTTGGATACTTGGAAGCTAGATGAATAAAAAAGATAGAAATGCTTAGAGAGTATTGAAGATGACCACATTAGACCTTAAGGACACAAAGTCCTTAACTCACAAACCTTGTGACGTTAGATAGGATGATCACACCCTTTGATAAGTCGGATTCAAGTATTCAATCAAGAACAAAATACAGCACAACAAGAAGCTACCAAAAAATTTCCTTTCATTAATGAATATTCGTGTTGTCTCCAAATTTCGTAACTCTTCTTATTAATTAAAAAGAAACCCTATAGGGAAAAACCTTAGATGGAATTGTCAAAAGGGGACACTTTATTTGCGAATTAGGCAAAATGAAACCTTAAAAAATAAAAGAATAGAGACATAAAATAAAAATCTCACAACTAAGTAAAATAATATTTATTAAACATAATAGGGCCAAATTAAATAAAACAAAAATAACTAAACATGAAAGGCCAACAAATAATTAAAAAAATTGTTTTTCTGAAATTAACAATTTCACCCAAACTTGATCTTCCAAAACTATACCTTGTCATAAGACCGGCAATTCATAACAAATGATCTTGTGAATATTTGCAAACAACAACTTGATTAGCACTTGGGAACATCAACATGATTAGGACCTCATATTCCATTATTAAGCGAATGAAGTGCACCCTTTTATGCAAAGAAAACTTGGACACTTGGAAGCTAGATGAATAAAAAAGATAGAAATGCTTAGAGAGTATTGAAGATGACCACATTAGACCTTAAGGACACAAAGTCCTTAACTCACAAACCTTTTGACGTTAGATAGGATGATCACACCAATTGATAAGTCGGATTCAAGTATTCAATCAAGAACAAAATACAGCACAACAAGAAGCTTCCAAAACATTTCCTTTCATTAATGAATATTCGTGTTGTCTCCAAATTTCGTAACTCATCTTATTAATTAAAAAGAAACCCTAAAGGGAAGAACCTTAGATGGAATTCTCAAAAGGGGAAACTTTATTTGCGAATTAGGCCTAATGAAACCTTAAAAAATAAAAGAATAGAGAAATAAAATTAAAATCTCAAAACTAAGTAAAATAATATTTATTAAACATAATAGGGCCAAATTAAATAAAACAAAAATAACTAAACATGAAAGGCCAACAAATAATTAAAACAAATTTTTTTTTCCGAAATTAACAATTGCACCCAAACTTGATCTTCCAAAACTATACCTTGTCATAAGACCGCTAATTCATAACAAATGATCTTGTGAATATTTGCAAACAACAACTTGATTACCACTTGGGAACATCAACATGATTAGGACCTCATATTCCATTATTAAGCGAATGAAGTGCACCCTTTTATGCAAAGAAAACTTGGATACTTGGAAGCTAGATGAATAAAAAAGATAGAAATGCTTAGAGAGTATTGAAGATGACTAGATTAAAACCTTAAGGACACAAATTAATTTACTCACTATCCTTGTGACGTTAGATAGGATGATCCCACCCTTTGATAAGTCGGATTCAAGTATTCTATCAAGAACAAAATACGGCACCACAACAAGCTTTCAAAAAATTTCTTTTCATTAATGAATATTCGTGTTGTCTCCAAATTTCATAACTCTTCTTATTAATTAAAAAGAAACCCTAAAGGGAAGAACCTTAGATGGAATTCTCAAAAGGGGAAACTTTATTTGTCAATTAGGCCTAATCAAACCTTAAAAAATAAAAGAATAGAGACATGACATAAAAATCTAACAACTAAGTAAAATAATATTTATGAAACATAATAGGGCCAAATTAAATAAAACAAAAATAACTAAACATGAAAGGCCAACAAATAATTAAAAAAAATTGTTTTCCTGAAATTAACAATTTCACCCAAACTTGATCTTCCAAAACTATACCTTGTCATAAGACCGCTAATTCATAACAAATGATCTTGTGAATATTTGCAAACAATAACTTGATTACCACTTGGGAACATCAACATGATTAGGACCTCATATTCCATTATTCAGCAAATGAAGTGCACCCTTTTATGCAAAGAAAACTTGGATACTTGGAAGCTAGAAAAATAAAAAAGAAAGAAATGCTTAGAGAGTATTGAAGATGACCTCATTAGACCTTAAGGACACAAAGTCCTTAACTCACAAACCTTGTGACGTTAGATAGGATGATCACACCCTTTGATAAGTCGGATTCAAGTATTCAATCAAGAACAAAATACAGCACAACAAGAAGCTTCCTAAAAATTTCCTTTCATTAATAAATATTCGTGTTGTCTCCCAATTTCGTAACTATTCTTATTAATTAAAAAGAAACCCTATAGGGAAAAACCTTAGATGGAATTGTCAAAAGGGGACACTTTATTTGCGAATTAGGCCTAATGAAACCTTAAAAAATAAAAGAATAGAGACATAAAATAAAAATCTCACAACTATGTAAAATAATATTTATTAAACATAATAGGGCCAAATTAAATTAAACAAAAATAACTAAACATGAAAGGCCAACAAATAATTAAAAAAATTGTTTTTCTGAAATTAACAAATTCACCCAAACTTGATCTTCCAAAACTATACCTTGTCATAAGACTGCTAATTCATAACAAATGATCTTGTGAATATTTGCAAACAACAACTTGATTACCACTTGGGAACATCAACTTGATTAGGACCTCATATTCCATTATTAAGCAAATGAAGTGCACCCTTTTATGCAAAGAAACCTTGGATACTTGGAAGCTAGATGAATAAAAAAGATAGAAATGCTTAGAGAGTATTGAAGATGACCACATTAGACCTTAAGGACACAAAGTCCTTAACTCACAAACCTTGTGACGTTAGATAGGATGATCACACCCTTTGATAAGTCGGATTCAAGTATTCAATCAAGAACAAAATACAGCACACCAAGAAGCTTCCAAAAAATTTTCTTTCATTAATGAATATTCGTGTTGTCTCCAAATTTCGTAACTATTGTTATTAATTAAAAAGAAACCCTATAGGGAAAAACCTTAGATGGAATTGTCAAAAGGGGACACTTTATTTGGGAATTAGGCCTAATGAAACCTTAAAAAATAAAAGACTAAAAGATATAAACTAAAAATCTCACCACTAAGTAAAATAATATTTATTACACATAAAAGGGTTAAATTAAATAAAACAAAAAAAACTAAACATAAAATCCAACAAATAATTAAAACAAATGTTTTTTCCGAAATTAACAATTTCACCCAAACTTGATCTTCCAAAACTATACCTTGTCATAAGACCGCTAATTCATAACAAATAATCTTGTGAATATTTGCAAACAACAACTTGATTACCACTTGGGAACATCAACCTGATTAGGACCTCATATTCCATTATTAAGCAAATGAAGTGCAGCCTTTTATGCAAAGAAAACTTGGATACTTGGAAGCTAGATGAATAAAAAAGATAGAAATGCTTAGAGAGTATTGAAGATGACCACATTAGACCTTAAGGACACAAAGTCCTTAACTCACAAACCTTGTGACGTTAGATAGGATGATCACACCCTTTGATAAGTCGGATTCAAGTATTCAATCAAGAACAAAATACAGCACAACAAGAAGCTTCCTAAAAATTTCCTTTCATTAATAAATATTCATGTTGTCTCCAAATTTCGTAACTATTCTTATTAATTAAAAAGAAACCCTATAGGGAAAAACCTTAGATGGAATTGTCAAAAGGGGAAACTTTATTTGCGAATTAGGCCTAATGAAACCTTAAAAAATAAAAGAATAGAGACATAAAATAAAAATCTCACAACTATGTAAAATAATATTTATTAAACATAATAGGGCCAAATTAAATAAAACAAAAATAACTAAACATGAAAGGCCAACAATTAATTAAAAAAATTGTTTTTCTGAAATTAACAATTTCACCCAAACTTGATCTTCCAAAACTATACCTTGTCATAAGACTGCTAATTCATAACAAATGATCTTGTGAATATTTGCAAACAACAACTTGATTACCACTTGGGAACATTAACATGATTAGGACCTCATATTCCATTATTAAGCAAATGAAGTGCACCCTTTTATGCAAAGAAAACTTGGATACTTGGAAGCTAGATGAATAAAAAAGATAGAAATGCTTAGAGAGTATTGAAGATGACCACATTAGACCTTAAGGACACAAAGTCCTTAACTCACAAACCTTGTGACGTTAGATAGGATGATCACACCCTTTGATAAGTCCCTTTGATAAGATGGATTCAAGTATTAAATCAAGAACAAAATACAGCACAACAAGAAGCTTCCTAAAAATTTCCTTTCATTAATAAATATTCGTGTTGTCTCCAAATTTCGTAACTATTCTTATTAATTAAAAAGAAACCCTATAGGGAAAAACCTTAGATGGAATTGTCAAAAGGGGACACTTTATTTGCCAATTAGGCCTAATGAAACCTTAAAAAATAAAAGAATAGAGACATAAAATAAAAATCTCACAACTAAGTAAAATAATATTTATTAAACATAATAGGGCCAAATTAAATTAAACAAAAATAACTAAACATGAAAGGCCAACAAATAATTAAAAAAATTGTTTTTCTGAAATTAACAATTTCACCCAAACTTGATCTTCCAAAGCTATACCTTGTCATAAGACCGCTAATTCATAACAAATGATCTTGTGAATATTTGCAAACAACAACTTGATTACCACTTGGGAACATCAACATGATTAGGACATCATATTCCATTATTAAGCAAATGAAGTGCACCCTTTTATGCAAAACAAATTTGGATACTAGGAAGCTAGATGAATAAAAAATATATAATTGCTTAGAGAGTATTTAAGATGACTAGATTAAAACCTTAAGGACACAAATTAATTTACTCACTATCCTTGTGACGTTAGATAGGATGATCCCACCCTTTGATAAGTCGGATTCAAGTATTCTATCAAGAACAAAATACGGCACCACAACAAGCTTTCAAAAAATTTCTTTTCATTAATGAATATTCGTGTTGTCTCCAAATTTCATAACTCTTCTTATTAATTAAAAAGAAACCCTAAAGGGAAGAACCTTAGATGGAATTCTCAAAAGGGGAAACTTTATTTGTCAATTAGGCCTAATCAAACCTTAAAAAATAAAAGAATAGAGACATGACATAAAAATCTAACAACTAAGTAAAATAATATTTATGAAACATAATAGGGCCAAATTAAATAAAACAAAAATAACTAAACATGAAAGGCCAACAAATAATTAAAAAAAATTGTTTTCCTGAAATTAACAATTTCACCCAAACTTGATCTTCCAAAACTATACCTTGTCATAAGACCGCTAATTCATAACAAATGATCTTGTGAATATTTGCAAACAATAACTTGATTACCACTTGGGAACATCAACATGATTAGGACCTCATATTCCATTATTCAGCAAATGAAGTGCACCCTTTTATGCAAAGAAAACTTGGATACTTGGAAGCTAGATGAATAAAAAAGAAAGAAATGCTTAGAGAGTATTGAAGATGACCTCATTAGACCTTAAGGACACAAAGTCCTTAACTCACAAACCTTGTGACGTTAGATAGGATGATCACACCCTTTGATAAGTCGGATTCAAGTATTCAATCAAGAACAAAATACAGCACAACAAGAAGCTTCCTAAAAATTTCCTTTCATTAATAAATATTCGTGTTGTCTCCCAATTTCGTAACTATTCTTATTAATTAAAAAGAAACCCTATAGGGAAAAACCTTAGATGGAATTGTCAAAAGGGGACACTTTATTTGCGAATTAGGCCTAATGAAACCTTAAAAAATAAAAGAATAGAGACATAAAATAAAAATCTCACAACTATGTAAAATAATATTTATTAAACATAATAGGGCCAAATTAAATAAAAAAAAATAACTAAACATGAAAGGCCAACAATTAATTAAAAAAATTGTTTTTCTGAAATTAACAATTTCACCCAAACTTGATCTTCCAAAACTATACCTTGTCATAAGACTGCTAATTCATAACAAAAGATCTTGTGAATATTTGCAAACAACAACTTGATTACCACTTGGGAACATCAACTTGATTAGGACCTCATATTCCATTATTAAGCAAATGAAGTGCACCCTTTTATGCAAAGAAAACTTGGATACTTGGAAGCTAGATGAATAAAAAAGATAGAAATGCTTAGAGAGTATTGAAGATGACCACATTAGACCTTAAGGACACAAAGTCCTTAACTCACAAACCTTGTGACGTTAGATAGGATGATCACACCCTTTGATAAGTCGGATTCAAGTATTCAATCAAGAACAAAATACAGCACAACAAGAAGCTTCCTAAAAATTTCCTTTCATTAATAAATATTCGTGTTGTCTCCAAATTTCGTAACTATTCTTATTAATTAAAAAGAAACCCTATAGGGAAAAACCTTAGATGGAATTGTCAAAAGGGGAAACTTTATTTGCGAATTAGGCCTAATGAAACCTTAAAAAATAAAAGAATAGAGACATAAAATAAAAATCTCACAACTATGTAAAATAATATTTATTAAACATAATAGGGCCAAATTAAATAAAACAAAAATAACTAAACATGAAAGGCCAACAATTAATTAAAAAAATTGTTTTTCTGAAATTAACAATTTCACCCAAACTTGATCTTCCAAAACTATACCTTGTCATAAGACTGCTAATTCATAACAAATGATCTTGTGAATATTTGCAAACAACAACTTGATTACCACTTGGGAACATTAACATGATTAGGACCTCATATTCCATTATTAAGCAAATGAAGTGCACCCTATTATGCAAAGAAAACTTGGATACTTGGAAGCTAGATGAATAAAAAAGATAGAAATGCTTAGAGAGTATTGAAGATGACCACATTAGACCTTAAGGACACAAAGTCCTTAACTCACAAACCTTGTGACGTTAGATAGGATGATCACACCCTTTGATAAGTCGGATTCAAGTATTAAATCAAGAACAAAATACAGCACAACAAGAAGCTTCCTAAAAATTTCCTTTCATTAATAAATATTCGTGTTGTCTCCAAATTTCGTAACTATTCTTATTAATTAAAAAGAAACCCTATAGGGAAAAACCTTAGATGGAATTGTCAAAAGGGGACACTTTATTTGCGAATTAGGCCTAATGAAACCTTAAAAAATAAAAGAATAGAGACATAAAATAAAAATCTCACAACTAAGTAAAATAATATTTATTAAACATAATAGGGCCAAATTAAATTAAACAAAAATAACTAAACATGAAAGGCCAACAAATAATTAAAAAAATTGTTTTTCTGAAATTAACAATTTCACCCAAACTTGATCTTCCAAAGCTATACCTTGTCATAAGACCGCTAATTCATAACAAATGATCTTGTGAATATTTGCAAACAACAACTTGATTACCACTTGGGAACATCAACATGATTAGGACATCATATTCCATTATTAAGCAAATGAAGTGCACCCTTTTATGCAAAACAAATTTGGATACTAGGAAGCTAGATGAATAAAAAATATATAATTGCTTAGAGAGTATTTAAGATGACTAGATTAAAACCTTAAGGACACAAATTAATTTACTCACTATCCTTGTGACGTTAGATAGGATGATCCCACCCTTTGATAAGTCGGATTCAAGTATTCTATCAAGAACAAAATACGGCACCACAACAAGCTTTCAAAAAATTTCTTTTCATTAATGAATATTCGTGTTGTCTCCAAATTTCATAACTCTTCTTATTAATTAAAAAGAAACCCTAAAGGGAAGAACCTTAGATGGAATTCTCAAAAGGGGAAACTTTATTTGTCAATTAGGCCTAATCAAACCTTAAAAAATAAAAGAATAGAGACATGACATAAAAATCTAACAACTAAGTAAAATAATATTTATGAAACATAATAGGGCCAAATTAAATAAAACAAAAATAACTAAACATGAAAGGCCAACAAATAATTAAAAAAATTGTTTTCCTGAAATTAACAATTTCACCCAAACTTGATCTTCCAAAACTATACCTTGTCATAAGACCGCTAATTCATAACAAATGATCTTGTGAATATTTGCAAACAATAACTTGATTACCACTTGGGAACATCAACATGATTAGGACCTCATATTCCATTATTCAGCAAATGAAGTGCACCCTTTTATGCAAAGAAAACTTGGATACTTGGAAGCTAGATGAATAAAAAAGAAAGAAATGCTTAGAGAGTATTGAAGATGACCTCATTAGACCTTAAGGACACAAAGTCCTTAACTCACAAACCTTGTGACGTTAGATAGGATGATCACACCCTTTGATAAGTCGGATTCAAGTATTCAATCAAGAACAAAATACAGCACAACAAGAAGCTTCCTAAAAATTTCCTTTCATTAATAAATATTCGTGTTGTCTCCCAATTTCGTAACTATTCTTATTAATTAAAAAGAAACCCTATAGGGAAAAACCTTAGATGGAATTGTCAAAAGGGGACACTTTATTTGCGAATTAGGCCTAATGAAACCTTAAAAAATAAAAGAATAGAGACATAAAATAAAAATCTCACAACTATGTAAAATAATATTTATTAAACATAATAGGGCCAAATTAAATAAAAAAAAATAACTAAACATGAAAGGCCAACAATTAATTAAAAAAATTGTTTTTCTGAAATTAACAATTTCACCCAAACTTGATCTTCCAAAACTATACCTTGTCATAAGACTGCTAATTCATAACAAAAGATCTTGTGAATATTTGCAAACAACAACTTGATTACCACTTGGGAACATCAACTTGATTAGGACCTCATATTCCATTATTAAGCAAATGAAGTGCACCCTTTTATGCAAAGAAAACTTGGATACTTGGAAGCTAGATCAATAAAAAAGATAGAAATGCTTAGAGAGTATTGAAGATGACCACATTAGACCTTAAGGACACAAAGTCCTTAACTCACAAACCTTGTGACGTTAGATAGGATGATCACACCCTTTGATAAGTCGGATTCAAGTATTCAATCAAGAACAAAATACAGCACAACAAGAAGCTTCCTAAAAATTTCCTTTCATTAATAAATATTCGTGTTGTCTCCAAATTTCGTAACTATTCTTATTAATTAAAAAGAAACCCTATAGGGAAAAACCTTAGATGGAATTGTCAAAAGGGGAAACTTTATTTGCGAATTAGGCCTAATGAAACCTTAAAAAATAAAAGAATAGAGACATAAAATAAAAATCTAACAACTAAGTAAAATAATATTTATGAAACATAATAGGGCCAAATTAAATAAAACAAAAATAACTAAACATGAAAGGCCAACAAATAATTAAAAAAAATTGTTTTTCTGAAATTAACAATTTCACCCAAACTTGATCTTCCAAAACTATACCTTGTCATAAGACTGCTAATTCATAACAAATGATCTTGTGAATATTTGCAAACAACAACTTGATTACCACTTGGGAACATTAACATGATTAGGACCTCATATTCCATTATTAAGCAAATGAAGTGCACCCTATTATGCAAAGAAAACTTGGATACTTGGAAGCTAGATGAATAAAAAAGATAGAAATGCTTAGAGAGTATTGAAGATGACCACATTAGACCTTAAGGACACAAAGTCCTTAACTCACAAACCTTGTGACGTTAGATAGGATGATCACACCCTTTGATAAGTCGGATTCAAGTATTAAATCAAGAACAAAATACAGCACAACAAGAAGCTTCCTAAAAATTTCCTTTCATTAATAAATATTCGTGTTGTCTCCAAATTTCGTAACTATTCTTATTAATTAAAAAGAAACCCTATAGGGAAAAACCTTAGATGGAATTGTCAAAAGGGGACACTTTATTTGCGAATTAGGCCTAATGAAACCTTAAAAAATAAAAGAATAGAGACATAAAATAAAAATCTCACAACTAAGTAAAATAATATTTATTAAACATAATAGGGCCAAATTAAATTAAACAAAAATAACTAAACATGAAAGGCCAACAAATAATTAAAAAAATTGTTTTTCTGAAATTAACAATTTCACCCAAACTTGATCTTCCAAAGCTATACCTTGTCATAAGACCGCTAATTCATAACAAATGATCTTGTGAATATTTGCAAACAACAACTTGATTACCACTTGGGAACATCAACATGATTAGGACATCATATTCCATTATTAAGCAAATGAAGTGCACCCTTTTATGCAAAACAAATTTGGATACTAGGAAGCTAGATGAATAAAAAATATATAATTGCTTAGAGAGTATTTAAGATGACTAGATTAAAACCTTAAGGACACAAATTAATTTACTCATTATCCTTGTGACGTTAGATAGGATGATCCCACCCTTTGATAAGTCGGATTCAAGTATTCTATCAAGAACAAAATACGGCACCACAACAAGCTTTCAAAAAATTTCTTTTCATTAATGAATATTCGTGTTGTCTCCAAATTTCATAACTCTTCTTATTAATTAAAAAGAAACCCTAAAGGGAAGAACCTTAGATGGAATTCTCAAAAGGGGAAACTTTATTTGTCAATTAGGCCTAATCAAACCTTAAAAAATAAAAGAATAGAGACATGACATAAAAATCTAACAACTAAGTAAAATAATATTTATGAAACATAATAGGGCCAAATTAAATAAAACAAAAATAACTAAACATGAAAGGCCAACAAATAATTAAAAAAAATTGTTTTCCTGAAATTAACAATTTCACCCAAACTTGATCTTCCAAAACTATACCTTGTCATAAGACCGCTAATTCATAACAAATGATCTTGTGAATATTTGCAAACAATAACTTGATTACCACTTGGGAACATCAACATGATTAGGACCTCATATTCCATTATTCAGCAAATGAAGTGCACCCTTTTATGCAAAGAAAACTTGGATACTTGGAAGCTAGATGAATAAAAAAGAAAGAAATGCTTAGAGAGTATTGAAGATGACCTCATTAGACCTTAAGGACACAAAGTCCTTAACTCACAAACCTTGTGACGTTAGATAGGATGATCACACCCTTTGATAAGTCGGATTCAAGTATTCAATCAAGAACAAAATACAGCACAACAAGAAGCTTCCTAAAAATTTCCTTTCATTAATAAATATTCGTGTTGTCTCCCAATTTCGTAACTATTCTTATTAATTAAAAAGAAACCCTATAGGGAAAAACCTTAGATGGAATTGTCAAAAGGGGACACTTTATTTGCGAATTAGGCCTAATGAAACCTTAAAAAATAAAAGAATAGAGACATAAAATAAAAATCTCACAACTATGTAAAATAATATTTATTAAACATAATAGGACCAAATTAAATAAAAAAAAAATAACTAAACATGAAAGGCCAACAATTAATTAAAAAAATTGTTTTTCTGAAATTAACAATTTCACCCAAACTTGATCTTCCAAAACTATACCTTGTCATAAGACTGCTAATTCATAACAAAAGATCTTGTGAATATTTGCAAACAACAACTTGATTACCACTTGGGAACATCAACCTGATTAGGACCTCATATTCCATTATTAAGCAAATGAAGTGCACCCTTTTATGCAAAGAAAACTTGGATACTTGGAAGCTAGATGAATAAAAAAGATAGAAATGCTTAGAGAGTATTGAAGATGACCACATTAGACCTTAAGGACACAAAGTCCTTAACTCACAAACCTTGTGACGTTAGATAGGATGATCACACCCTTTGATAAGTCGGATTCAAGTATTCAATCAAGAACAAAATACAGCACAACAAGAAGCTTCCTAAAAATTTCCTTTCATTAATAAATATTCGTGTTGTCTCCAAATTTCGTAACTATTCTTATTAATTAAAAAGAAACCCTATAGGGAAAAACCTTAGATGGAATTGTCAAAAGGGGAAACTTTATTTGCGAATTAGGCCTAATGAAACCTTAAAAAATAAAAGAATAGAGACATAAAATAAAAATCTCACAACTATGTAAAATAATATTTATTAAACATAATAGGGCCAAATTAAATAAAACAAAAATAACTAAACATGAAAGGCCAACAATTAATTAAAAAAATTGTTTTTCTGAAATTAACAATTTCACCCAAACTTGATCTTCCAAAACTATACCTTGTCATAAGACTGCTAATTCATAACAAATGATCTTGTGAATATTTGCAAACAACAACTTGATTACCACTTGGGAACATTAACATGATTAGGACCTCATATTCCATTATTAAGCAAATGAAGTGCACCCTATTATGCAAAGAAAACTTGGATACTTGGAAGCTAGATGAATAAAAAAGATAGAAATGCTTAGAGAGTATTGAAGATGACCACATTAGACCTTAAGGACACAAAGTCCTTAACTCACAAACCTTGTGACGTTAGATAGGATGATCACACCCTTTGATAAGTCGGATTCAAGTATTAAATCAAGAACAAAATACAGCACAACAAGAAGCTTCCTAAAAATTTCATTTCATTAATAAATATTCGTGTTGTCTCCAAATTTCGTAACTATTCTTATTAATTAAAAAGAAACCCTATAGGGAAAAACCTTAGATGGAATTGTCAAAAGGGGACACTTTATTTGCGAATTAGGCCTAATGAAACCTTAAAAAATAAAAGAATAGAGACATAAAATAAAAATCTCACAACTAAGTAAAATAATATTTATTAAACATAATAGGGCCAAATTAAATTAAACAAAAATAACTAAACATGAAAGGCCAACAAATAATTAAAAAAATTGTTTTTCTGAAATTAACAATTTCACCCAAACTTGATCTTCCAAAGCTATACCTTGTCATAAGACCGCTAATTCATAACAAATGATCTTGTGAATATTTGCAAACAACAACTTGATTACCACTTGGGAACATCAACATGATTAGGACATCATATTCCATTATTAAACAAATGAAGTGCACCCTTTTATGCAAAACAAATTTGGATACTAGGAAGCTAGATGAATAAAAAATATATAATTGCTTAGAGAGTATTTAAGATGACTAGATTAAAACCTTAAGGACACAAATTAATTTACTCACTATCTTTGTGACGTTAGATAGGATGATCCCACCCTTTGATAAGTCGGATTCAAGTATTCTATCAAGAACAAAATACGGCACCACAACAAGCTTTCAAAAAATTTCTTTTCATTAATGAATATTCGTGTTGTCTCCAAATTTCATAACTCTTCTTATTAATTAAAAAGAAACCCTAAAGGGAAGAACCTTAGATGGAATTCTCAAAAGGGGAAACTTTATTTGTCAATTAGGCCTAATCAAACCTTAAAAAATAAAAGAATAGAGACATGACATAAAAATCTAACAACTAAGTAAAATAATATTTATGAAACATAATAGGGCCAAATTAAATAAAACAAAAATAACTAAACATGAAAGGCCAACAAATAATTAAAAAAAATTGTTTTCCTGAAATTAACAATTTCACCCAAACTTGATCTTCCAAAACTATACCTTGTCATAAGACCGCTAATTCATAACAAATGATCTTGTGAATATTTGCAAACAATAACTTGATTACCACTTGGGAACATCAACATGATTAGGACCTCATATTCCATTATTCAGCAAATGAAGTGCACCCTTTTATGCAAAGAAAACTTGGATACTTGGAAGCTAGATGAATAAAAAAGAAAGAAATGCTTAGAGAGTATTGAAGATGACCACATTGGACCTTAAGGACACAAAGTCCTTAACTCACAAACCTTGTGACGTTAGATAGGATGATCACACCCTTTGATAAGTCGGATTAAAGTATTCAATCAAGAACAAAATACAGCACAACAAGAAGCTTCCTAAAAATTTCCTTTCATTAATAAATATTCGTGTTGTCTCCAAATTTCGTAACTATTCTTATTAATTAAAAAGAAACCCTATAGGGAAAAACCTTAGATGGAATTGTCAAAAGGGGACACTTAATTTGCGAATTAGGCCTAATGAAACCTTAAAAAATAAAAGAATAGAGACATAAAATAAAAATCTCACAACTATGTAAAATAATATTTATTAAACATAATAGGGCCAAATTAAATAAAACAAAAATAACTAAACATGAAAGGCCAACAAATAATTAAAAAAATTGTTTTTCTGAAATTAACAATTTCACCCAAACTTGATCTTCCAAAACTATACCTTGTCATAAGACCGCTAATTCATAACAAATGATCTTGTGAATATTTGCAAACAACAACTTGATTACCACTTGGGAACATTAACATGATTAGGACCTCATATTCCATTATTAAGCAAATGAAGTGCACCCTTTTATGCAAAGAAAACTTGGATACTTGGAAGCTAGATGAATAAAAAAGATAGAAATGCTTAGAGAGTATTGAAGATGACCAGATTAGACCTTAAGGACACAAAGTCCTTAACTCACAAACCTTGTGACGTTAGATAGGATGATCACACCCTTTGATAAGTCGGATTCAAGTATTCAATCAAGAACAAAATACAGCACAACAAGAAGCTTCCTAAAAATTTCCTTTCATTAATAAATATTCGTGTTGTCTCCAAATTTCGTAACTATTCTTATTAATTAAAAAGAAACCCTATAGGGAAAAACCTTAGATGGAATTGTCAAAAGGGGACACTTAATTTGCGAATTAGGCCTAATGAAACCTTAAAAAATAAAAGAATAGAGACATAAAATAAAAATCTCACAACTATGTAAAATAATATTTATTAAACATAATAGGGCCAAATTAAATAAAACAAAAATAACTAAACATGAAAGGCCAACAATTAATTAAAAAAATTGTTTTTCTGAAATTAACAATTTCACCCAAACTTGATCTTCCAAAACTATACCTTGTCATAAGACTGCTAATTCATAACAAATGATCTTGTGAATATTTGCAAACAACAACTTGATTACCACTTGGGAACATTAACATGATTAGGACCTCATATTCCATTATTAAGCAAATGAAGTGCACCCTATTATGCAAAGAAAACTTGGATACTTGGAAGCTAGATGAATAAAAAAGATAGAAATGCTTAGAGAGTATTGAAGATGACCACATTAGACCTTAAGGACACAAAGTCCTTAACTCAAAAACCTTGTGACGTTAGATAGGATGATCACACCCTTTGATAAGTCGGATTCAAGTATTAAATCAAGAACAAAATACAGCACAACAAGAAGCTTCCTAAAAATTTCCTTTCATTAATAAATATTCGTGTTGTCTCCAAATTTCGTAACTATTCTTATTAATTAAAAAGAAACCCTATAGGGAAAAACCTTAGATGGAATTGTCAAAAGGGGACACTTAATTTGCGAATTAGGCCTAATGAAACCTTAAAAAATAAAAGAATAGAGACATAAAATAAAAATCTCACAACTATGTAAAATAATATTTATTAAACATAATAGGGCCAAATTAAATAAAACAAAAATAACTAAACATGAAAGGCCAACAAATAATTAAAAAAATTGTTTTTCTGAAATTAACAATTTCACCCAAACTTGATCTTCCAAAACTATACCTTGTCATAAGACCGCTAATTCATAACAAATGATCTTGTGAATATTTGCAAACAACAACTTGATTACCACTTGGGAACATTAACATGATTAGGACCTCATATTCCATTATTAAGCAAATGAAGTGCACCCTTTTATGCAAAGAAAACTTGGATACTTGGAAGCTAGATGAATAAAAAAGATAGAAATGCTTAGAGAGTATTGAAGATGACCAGATTAGACCTTAAGGACACAAAGTCCTTAACTCACAAACCTTGTGACGTTAGATAGGATGATCACACCCTTTGATAAGTCGGATTCAAGTATTCAATCAAGAACAAAATACAGCACAACAAGAAGCTTCCTAAAAATTTCCTTTCATTAATAAATATTCGTGTTGTCTCCAAATTTCGTAACTATTCTTATTAATTAAAAAGAAACCCTATAGGGAAAAACCTTAGATGGAATTGTCAAAAGGGGACACTTTATTTGCGAATTAGGCCTAATGAAACCTTAAAAAATAAAAGAATAGCGACATAAAATAAAAATCTCACAACTAAGTAAAATAATATTTATTAAACATAATAGGGCCAAATTAAATTAAACAAAAATAACTAAACATGAAAGGCCAACAAATAATTAAAAAAATTGTTTTTCTGAAATTAACAATTTCACCCAAACTTGATCTTCCAAAGCTATACCTTGTCATAAGACCGCTAATTCATAACAAATGATCTTGTGAATATTTGCAAACAACAACTTGATTACCACTTGGGAACATCAACATGATTAGGACATCATATTCCATTATTAAGCAAATGAAGTGCACCCTTTTATGCAAAACAAATTTGGATACTAGGAAGCTAGATGAATAAAAAATATATAATTGCTTAGAGAGTATTTAAGATGACTAGATTAAAACCTTAAGGACACAAATTAATTTACTCACTATCCTTGTGACGTTAGATAGGATGATCCCACCCTTTGATAAGTCGGATTCAAGTATTCTATCAAGAACAAAATACGGCACCACAACAAGCTTTCAAAAAATTTCTTTTCATTAATGAATATTCGTGTTGTCTCCAAATTTCATAACTCTTCTTATTAATTAAAAAGAAACCCTAAAGGGAAGAACCTTAGATGGAATTCTCAAAAGGGGAAACTTTATTTGTCAATTAGGCCTAATCAAACCTTGAAAAATAAAAGAATAGAGACATGACATAAAAATCTCACAACTAAGTAAAATAATATTTATGAAACATAATAGGGCCAAATTAAATAAAACAAAAATAACTAAACATGAAAGGCCAACAAATAATTAAAAAAAATTGTTTTCCTGAAATTAACAATTTCAACCAAACTTGATCTTCCAAAACTATACCTTGTCATAAGACCGCTAATTCATAACAAATGATCTTGTGAATATTTGCAAACAATAACTTGATTACCACTTGGGAACATCAACATGATTAGGACCTCATATTCCATTATTCAGCAAATGAAGTGCACCCTTTTATGCAAAGAAAACTTGGATACTTGGAAGCTAGATGAATAAAAAAGAAAGAAATGCTTAGAGAGTATTGAAGATGACCACATTGGACCTTAAGGACACAAAGTCCTTAACTCACAAACCTTGTGACGTTAGATAGGATGATCACACCCTTTGATAAGTCGGATTCAAGTATTCAATCAAAAACAAAATACAGCACAACAAGAAGCTTCCTAAAAATTTCCTTTCATTAATAAATATTCGTGTTGTCTCCAAATTTCGTAACTATTCTTATTAATTAAAAAGAAACCCTATAGGGAAAAACCTTAGATGGAATTGTCAAAAGGGGACACTTAATTTGCGAATTAGGCCTAATGAAACCTTAAAAAATAAAAGAATAGAGACATAAAATAAAAATCTCACAACTATGTAAAATAATATTTATTAAACATAATAGGGCCAAATTAAATAAAACAAAAATAACTAAACATGAAAGGCCAACAAATAATTAAAAAAATTGTTTTTCTGAAATTAACAATTTCACCCAAACTTGATCTTCCAAAACTATACCTTGTCATAAGACCGCTAATTCATAACAAATGATCTTGTGAATATTTGCAAACAACAACTTGATTACCACTTGGGAACATTAACATGATTAGGACCTCATATTCCATTATTAAGCAAATGAAGTGCACCCTTTTATGCAAAGAAAACTTGGATACTTGGAAGCTAGATGAATAAAAAAGATAGAAATGCTTAGAGAGTATTGAAGATGACCAGATTAGACCTTAAGGACACAAAGTCCTTAACTCACAAACCTTGTGACGTTAGATAGGATGATCACACCCTTTGATAAGTCGGATTCAAGTATTCAATCAAGAACAAAATACAGCACAACAAGAAGCTTCCTAAAAATTTCCTTTCATTAATAAATATTCGTGTTGTCTCCAAATTTCGTAACTATTCTTATTAATTAAAAAGAAACCCTATAGGGAAAAACCTTAGATGGAATTGTCAAAAGGGGACACTTTATTTGCGAATTAGGCCTAATGAAACCTTAAAAAATAAAAGAATAGCGACACAAAATAAAAATCTCACAACTAAGTAAAATAATATTTATTAAACATAATAGGGCCAAATTAAATTAAACAAAAATAACTAAACATGAAAGGCCAACAAATAATTAAAAAAATTGTTTTTCTGAAATTAACAATTTCACCCAAACTTGATCTTCCAAAGCTATACCTTGTCATAAGACCGCTAATTCATAACAAATGATCTTGTGAATATTTGCAAACAACAACTTGATTACCACTTGGGAACATCAACATGATTAGGACATCATATTCCATTATTAAGCAAATGAAGTGCACCCTTTTATGCAAAACAAATTTGGATACTAGGAAGCTAGATGAATAAAAAATATATAATTGCTTAGAGAGTATTTAAGATGACTAGATTAAAACCTTAAGGACACAAATTAATTTACTCACTATCCTTGTGACGTTAGATAGGATGATCCCACCCTTTGATAAGTCGGATTCAAGTATTCTATCAAGAACAAAATACGGCACCACAACAAGCTTTCAAAAAATTTCTTTTCATTAATGAATATTCGTGTTGTCTCCAAATTTCATAACTCTTCTTATTAATTAAAAAGAAACCCTAAAGGGAAGAACCTTAGATGGAATTCTCAAAAGGGGAAACTTTATTTGTCAATTAGGCCTAATCAAACCTTGAAAAATAAAAGAATAGAGACATGACATAAAAATCTCACAACTAAGTAAAATAATATTTATGAAACATAATAGGGCCAAATTAAATAAAACAAAAATAACTAAACATGAAAGGCCAACAAATAATTAAAAAAAATTGTTTTCCTGAAATTAACAATTTCAACCAAACTTGATCTTCCAAAACTATACCTTGTCATAAGACCGCTAATTCATAACAAATGATCTTGTGAATATTTGCAAACAATAACTTGATTACCACTTGGGAACATAAACATGATTAGGACCTCATATTCCATTATTCAGCAAATGAAGTGCACCCTTTTATGCAAAGAAAACTTGGATACTTGGAAGCTAGATGAATAAAAAAGAAAGAAATGCTTAGAGAGTATTGAAGATGACCACATTAGACCTTAAGGACACAAAGTCCTTAACTCACAAACCTTGTGACGTTAGATAGGATGATCACACCCTTTGATAAGTCGGATTCAAGTATTCAATCAAAAACAAAATACAGTACAACAAGAAGCTTCCTAAAAATTTCCTTTCATTAATAAATATTCGTGTTGTCTCCAAATTTCGTAACTATTCTTATTAATTAAAAAGAAACCCTATAGGGAAAAACCTTAGACGGAATTGTCAAAAGGGGACACTTTATTTGCGAATTAGGCCTAATGAAACCTTAAAAAATAAAAGAATAGAGACATAAAATAAAAATCTCACAACTATGTAAAATAATATTTATTAAACATAATAGGGCCAAATTAAATAAAACAAAAATAACTAAACATGAAAGGCCAACAATTAATTAAAAAAATTGTTTTTCTGAAATTAACAATTTCACCCAAACTTGATCTTCCAAAACTATACCTTGTCATAAGACTGCTAATTCATAACAAATGATCTTGTGAATATTTGCAAACAACAACTTGATTACCACTTGGGAACATTAACATGATTAGGACCTCATATTCCATTATTAAGCAAATGAAGTGCACCCTTTTATGCAAAGAAAACTTGGATACTTGGAAGCTAGATGAATAAAAAAGATAGAAATGCTTAGAGAGTATTGAAGATGACCAGATTAGACCTTAAGGACACAAAGTCCTTAACTCACAAACCTTGTGACGTTAGATAGGATGATCACACCCTTTGATAAGTCGGATAAAAGTATTCAATCAAGAACAAAATACAGCACAACAAGAAGCTTCCTAAAAATTTCCTTTCATTAATAAATATTCGTGTTGTCTCCAAATTTCGTAACTATTCTTATTAATTAAAAAGAAACCCTATAGGGAAAAACCTTAGATGGAATTGTCAAAAGGGGACACTTTATTTGCGAATTAGGCCTAATGAAACCTTAAAAAATAAAAGAATAGAGACATAAAATAAAAATCTCACAACTAAGTAAAATAATATTTATTAAACATAATAGGGCCAAATTAAATTAAACAAAAATAACTAAACATGAAAGGCCAACAAATAATTAAAAAAATTGTTTTTCTGAAATTAACAATTTCACCCAAACTTGATCTTCCAAAGCTATTACTTGTCATAAGACCGCTAATTCATAACAAATGATCTTGTGAATATTTGCAAACAACAACTTGATTACCACTTGGGAACATCAACATGATTAGGACATCATATTCCATTATTAAGCAAATGAAGTGCACCCTTTTATGCAAAACAAATTTGGATACTAGGAAGCTAGATGAATAAAAAATATATAATTGCTTAGAGAGTATTTAAGATGACTAGATTAAAACCTTAAGGACACAAATTAATTTACTCACTATCCTTGTGACGTTAGATAGGATGATCCCACCCTTTGATAAGTCGGATTCAAGTATTCTATCAAGAACAAAATACGGCACCACAACAAGCTTTCAAAAAATTTCTTTTCATTAATGAATATTCGTGTTGTCTCCAAATTTCATAACTCTTCTTATTAATTAAAAAGAAACCCTAAAGGGAAGAACCTTAGATGGAATTCTCAAAAGGGGAAACTTTATTTGTCAATTAGGCCTAATCAAACCTTGAAAAATAAAAGAATAGAGACATGACATAAAAATCTCACAACTAAGTAAAATAATATTTATGAAACATAATAGGGCCAAATTAAATAAAACAAAAATAACTAAACATGAAAGGCCAACAAATAATTAAAAAAAATTGTTTTCCTGAAATTAACAATTTCAACCAAACTTGATCTTCCAAAACTATACCTTGTCATAAGACCGCTAATTCATAACAAATGATCTTGTGAATATTTGCAAACAATAACTTGATTACCACTTGGGAACATCAACATGATTAGGACCTCATATTCCATTATTCAGCAAATGAAGTGCACCCTTTTATGCAAAGAAAACTTGGATACTTGGAAGCTAGATGAATAAAAAAGAAAGAAATGCTTAGAGAGTATTGAAGATGACCACATTGGACCTTAAGGACACAAAGTCCTTAACTCACAAACCTTGTGACGTTAGATAGGATGATCACACCCTTTGATAAGTCGGATTAAAGTATTCAATCAAAAACAAAATACAGCACAACAAGAAGCTTCCTAAAAATTTCCTTTCATTAATAAATATTCGTGTTGTCTCCAAATTTCGTAACTATTCTTATTAATTAAAAAGAAACCATATAGGGAAAAACCTTAGATGGAATTGTCAAAAGGGGACACTTAATTTGCGAATTAGGCCTAATGAAACCTTAAAAAATAAAAGAATAGAGACATAAAATAAAAATCTCACAACTATGTAAAATAATATTTATTAAACATAATAGGGCCAAATTATATTAAACAAAAATAACTAAACATGAAAGGCCAACAAATAATTAAAAAAATTGTTTTTCTGAAATTAACAATTTCACCCAAACTTGATCTTCCAAAGCTATTACTTGTCATAAGACCGCTAATTCATAACAAATGATCTTGTGAATATTTGCAAACAACAACTTGATTACCACTTGGGAACATCAACATGATTAGGACATCATATTCCATTATTAAGCAAATGAAGTGCACCCTTTTATGCAAAACAAATTTGGATACTAGGAAGCTAGATGAATAAAAAATATATAATTGCTTAGAGAGTATTTAAGATGACTAGATTAAAACCTTAAGGACACAAATTAATTTACTCACTATCCTTGTGACGTTAGATAGGATGATCCCACCCTTTGATAAGTCGGATTCAAGTATTCTATCAAGAACAAAATACGGCACCACAACAAGCTTTCAAAAAATTTCTTTTCATTAATGAATATTCGTGTTGTCTCCAAATTTCATAACTCTTCTTATTAATTAAAAAGAAACCCTAAAGGGAAGAACCTTAGATGGAATTCTCAAAAGGGGAAACTTTATTTGTCAATTAGGCCTAATCAAACCTTGAAAAATAAAAGAATAGAGACATGACATAAAAATCTCACAACTAAGTAAAATAATATTTATGAAACATAATAGGGCCAAATTAAATAAAACAAAAATAACTAAACATGAAAGGCCAACAAATAATTAAAAAAAATTGTTTTCCTGAAATTAACAATTTCAACCAAACTTGATCTTCCAAAACTATACCTTGTCATAAGACCGCTAATTCATAACAAATGATCTTGTGAATATTTGCAAACAATAACTTGATTACCACTTGGGAACATCAACATGATTAGGACCTCATATTCCATTATTCAGCAAATGAAGTGCACCGTTTTATGCAAAGAAAACTTGGATACTTGGAAGCTAGATGAATAAAAAAGAAAGAAATGCTTAGAGAGTATTGAAGATGACCACATTGGACCTTAAGGACACAAAGTCCTTAACTCACAAACCTTGTGACGTTAGATAGGATGATCACACCCTTTGATAAGTCGGATTAAAGTATTCAATCAAAAACAAAATACAGCACAACAAGAAGCTTCCTAAAAATTTCCTTTCATTAATAAATATTCGTGTTGTCTCCAAATTTCGTAACTATTCTTATTAATTAAAAAGAAACCATATAGGGAAAAACCTTAGATGGAATTGTCAAAAGGGGACACTTAATTTGCGAATTAGGCCTAATGAAACCTTAAAAAATAAAAGAATAGAGACATAAAATAAAAATCTCACAACTATGTAAAATAATATTTATTAAACATAATAGGGCCAAATTAAATAAAACAAAAATAACTAAACATGAAAGGCCAACAAATAATTAAAAAAATTGTTTTTCTGAAATTAACAATTTCACCCAAACTTGATCTTCCAAAACTATACCTTGTCATAAGACCGCTAATTCATAACAAATGATCTTGTGAATATTTGCAAACAACAACTTGATTACCACTTGGGAACATTAACATGATTAGGACCTCATATTCCATTATTAAGCAAATGAAGTGCACCCTTTTATGCAAAGAAAACTTGGATACTTGGAAGCTAGATGAATAAAAAAGATAGAAATGCTTAGAGAGTATTGAAGATGACCACATTAGACCTTAAGGACACAAAGTCCTTAACTCACAAACCTTGTGACGTTAGATAGGATGATCACACCCTTTGATAAGTCGGATTCAAGTATTAAATCAAGAACAAAATACAGCACAACAAGAAGCTTCCTAAAAATTTCCTTTCATTAATAAATATTCGTGTTGTCTCCAAATTTCGTAACTATTCTTATTAATTAAAAAGAAACCCTATAGGGAAAAACCTTAGATGGAATTGTCAAAAGGGGACACTTTATTTGCGAATTAGGCCTAATGAAACCTTAAAAAATAAAAGAATAGCGACATAAAAAAAAAATCTCACAACTAAGTAAAATAATATTTATTAAACATAATAGGGCCAAATTAAATTAAACAAAAATAACTAAACATGAAAGGCCAACAAATAATTAAAAAAATTGTTTTTCTGAAATTAACAATTTCACCCAAACTTGATCTTCCAAAGCTATACCTTGTCATAAGACCGCTAATTCATAACAAATGATCTTGTGAATATTTGCAAACAACAACTTGATTACCACTTGGGAACATCAACATGATTAGGACCTCATATTCCATTATTAAGCAAATGAAGTGCACCCTTTTATGCAAAACAAATTTGGATACTAGGAAGCTAGATGAATAAAAAATATATAATTGCTTAGAGAGTATTTAAGATGACTAGATTAAAACCTTAAGGACACAAATTAATTTACTCACTATCCTTGTGACGTTAGATAGGATGATCCCACCCTTTGATAAGTCGGATTCAAGTATTCTATCAAGAACAAAATACGGCACCACAACAAGCTTTCAAAAAATTTCTTTTCATTAATGAATATTCGTGTTGTCTCCAAATTTCATAACTCTTCTTATTAATTAAAAAGAAACCCTAAAGGGAAGAACCTTAGATGGAATTCTCAAAAGGGGAAACTTTATTTGTCAATTAGGCCTAATCAAACCTTGAAAAATAAAAGAATAGAGACATGACATAAAAATCTCACAACTAAGTAAAATAATATTTATGAAACATAATAGGGCCAAATTAAATAAAACAAAAATAACTAAACATGAAAGGCCAACAAATAATTAAAAAAAATTGTTTTCCTGAAATTAACAATTTCAACCAAACTTGATCTTCCAAAACTATACCTTGTCATAAGACCGCTAATTCATAACAAATGATCTTGTGAATATTTGCAAACAATAACTTGATTACCACTTGGGAAAATCAACATGATTAGGACCTCATATTCCATTATTCAGCAAATGAAGTGCACCCTTTTATGCAAAGAAAACTTGGATACTTGGAAGCTAGATGAATAAAAAAGAAAGAAATGCTTAGAGAGTATTGAAGATGACCACATTAGACCTTAAGGACACAAAGTCCTTAACTCACAAACCTTGTGACGTTAGATAGGATGATCACACCCTTTGATAAGTCGGATTAAAGTATTCAATCAAAAACAAAATACAGCACAACAAGAAGCTTCCTAAAAATTTCCTTTCATTAATAAATATTCGTGTTGTCTCCAAATTTCGTAACTATTCTTATTAATTAAAAAGAAACCCTATAGGGAAAAACCTTAGATGGAATTGTCAAAAGGGGACACTTAATTTGCGAATTAGGCCTAATGAAACCTTAAAAAATAAAAGAATAGAGACATAAAATAAAAATCTCACAACTATGTAAAATAATATTTATTAAACATAATAGGGCCAAATTAAATAAAACAAAAATAACTAAACATGAAAGGCCAACAAATAATTAAAAAAATTGTTTTTCTGAAATTAACAATTTCACCCAAACTTGATCTTCCAAAACTATACCTTGTCATAAGACCGCTAATTCATAACAAATGATCTTGTGAATATTTGCAAACAACAACTTGATTACCACTTGGGAACATTAACATGATTAGGACCTCATATTCCATTATTAAGCAAATGAAGTGCACCCTTTTATGCAAAGAAAACTTGGATACTTGGAAGCTAGATGAATAAAAAAGATAGAAATGCTTAGAGAGTATTTAAGATGACTAGATTAAAACCTTAAGGACACAAATTAATTTACTCACTATCCTTGTGACGTTAGATAGGATGATCCCACCCTTTGATAAGTCGGATTCAAGTATTCTATCAAGAACAAAATACGGCACCACAACAAGCTTTCAAAAAATTTCTTTTCATTAATGAATATTCGTGTTGTCTCCAAATTTCATAACTCTTCTTATTAATTAAAAAGAAACCCTAAAGGGAAGAACCTTAGATGGAATTCTCAAAAGGGGAAACTTTATTTGTCAATTAGGCCTAATCAAACCTTGAAAAATAAAAGAATAGAGACATGACATAAAAATCTCACAACTAAGTAAAATAATATTTATGAAACATAATAGGGCCAAATTAAATAAAACAAAAATAACTAAACATGAAAGGCCAACAAATAATTAAAAAAAATTGTTTTCCTGAAATTAACAATTTCAACCAAACTTGATCTTCCAAAACTATACCTTGTCATAAGACCGCTAATTCATAACAAATGATCTTGTGAATATTTGCAAACAATAACTTGATTACCACTTGGGAACATCAACATGATTAGGACCTCATATTCCATTATTCAGCAAATGAAGTGCACCCTTTTATGCAAAGAAAACTTGGATACTTGGAAGCTAGATGAATAAAAAAGAAAGAAATGCTTAGAGAGTATTGAAGATGACCACATTGGACCTTAAGGACACAAAGTCCTTAACTCACAAACCTTGTGACGTTAGATAGGATGATCACACCCTTTGATAAGTCGGATTAAAGTATTCAATCAAAAACAAAATACAGCACAACAAGAAGCTTCCTAAAAATTTCCTTTCATTAATAAATATTCGTGTTGTCTCCAAATTTCGTAACTATTCTTATTAATTAAAAAGAAACCATATAGGGAAAAACCTTAGATGGAATTGTCAAAAGGGGACACTTAATTTGCGAATTAGGCCTAATGAAACCTTAAAAAATAAAAGAATAGAGACATAAAATAAAAATCTCACAACTATGTAAAATAATATTTATTAAACATAATAGGGCCAAATTATATTAAACAAAAATAACTAAACATGAAAGGCCAACAAATAATTAAAAAAATTGTTTTTCTGAAATTAACAATTTCACCCAAACTTGATCTTCCAAAGCTATTACTTGTCATAAGACCGCTAATTCATAACAAATGATCTTGTGAATATTTGCAAACAACAACTTGATTACCACTTGGGAACATCAACATGATTAGGACATCATATTCCATTATTAAGCAAATGAAGTGCACCCTTTTATGCAAAACAAATTTGGATACTAGGAAGCTAGATGAATAAAAAATATATAATTGCTTAGAGAGTATTTAAGATGACTAGATTAAAACCTTAAGGACACAAATTAATTTACTCACTATCCTTGTGACGTTAGATAGGATGATCCCACCCTTTGATAAGTCGGATTCAAGTATTCTATCAAGAACAAAATACGGCACCACAACAAGCTTTCAAAAAATTTCTTTTCATTAATGAATATTCGTGTTGTCTCCAAATTTCATAACTCTTCTTATTAATTAAAAAGAAACCCTAAAGGGAAGAACCTTAGATGGAATTCTCAAAAGGGGAAACTTTATTTGTCAATTAGGCCTAATCAAACCTTGAAAAATAAAAGAATAGAGACATGACATAAAAATCTCACAACTAAGTAAAATAATATTTATGAAACATAATAGGGCCAAATTAAATAAAACAAAAATAACTAAACATGAAAGGCCAACAAATAATTAAAAAAAATTGTTTTCCTGAAATTAACAATTTCAACCAAACTTGATCTTCCAAAACTATACCTTGTCATAAGACCGCTAATTCATAACAAATGATCTTGTGAATATTTGCAAACAATAACTTGATTACCACTTGGGAACATCAACATGATTAGGACCTCATATTCCATTATTCAGCAAATGAAGTGCACCGTTTTATGCAAAGAAAACTTGGATACTTGGAAGCTAGATGAATAAAAAAGAAAGAAATGCTTAGAGAGTATTGAAGATGACCACATTGGACCTTAAGGACACAAAGTCCTTAACTCACAAACCTTGTGACGTTAGATAGGATGATCACACCCTTTGATAAGTCGGATTAAAGTATTCAATCAAAAACAAAATACAGCACAACAAGAAGCTTCCTAAAAATTTCCTTTCATTAATAAATATTCGTGTTGTCTCCAAATTTCGTAACTATTCTTATTAATTAAAAAGAAACCATATAGGGAAAAACCTTAGATGGAATTGTCAAAAGGGGACACTTAATTTGCGAATTAGGCCTAATGAAACCTTAAAAAATAAAAGAATAGAGACATAAAATAAAAATCTCACAACTATGTAAAATAATATTTATTAAACATAATAGGGCCAAATTAAATAAAACAAAAATAACTAAACATGAAAGGCCAACAAATAATTAAAAAAATTGTTTTTCTGAAATTAACAATTTCACCCAAACTTGATCTTCCAAAACTATACCTTGTCATAAGACCGCTAATTCATAACAAATGATCTTGTGAATATTTGCAAACAACAACTTGATTACCACTTGGGAACATTAACATGATTAGGACCTCATATTCCATTATTAAGCAAATGAAGTGCACCCTTTTATGCAAAGAAAACTTGGATACTTGGAAGCTAGATGAATAAAAAAGATAGAAATGCTTAGAGAGTATTGAAGATGACCACATTAGACCTTAAGGACACAAAGTCCTTAACTCACAAACCTTGTGACGTTAGATAGGATGATCACACCCTTTGATAAGTCGGATTCAAGTATTAAATCAAGAACAAAATACAGCACAACAAGAAGCTTCCTAAAAATTTCCTTTCATTAATAAATATTCGTGTTGTCTCCAAATTTCGTAACTATTCTTATTAATTAAAAAGAAACCCTATAGGGAAAAACCTTAGATGGAATTGTCAAAAGGGGACACTTTATTTGCGAATTAGGCCTAATGAAACCTTAAAAAATAAAAGAATAGCGACATAAAAAAAAAATCTCACAACTAAGTAAAATAATATTTATTAAACATAATAGGGCCAAATTAAATTAAACAAAAATAACTAAACATGAAAGGCCAACAAATAATTAAAAAAATTGTTTTTCTGAAATTAACAATTTCACCCAAACTTGATCTTCCAAAGCTATACCTTGTCATAAGACCGCTAATTCATAACAAATGATCTTGTGAATATTTGCAAACAACAACTTGATTACCACTTGGGAACATCAACATGATTAGGACCTCATATTCCATTATTAAGCAAATGAAGTGCACCCTTTTATGCAAAACAAATTTGGATACTAGGAAGCTAGATGAATAAAAAATATATAATTGCTTAGAGAGTATTTAAGATGACTAGATTAAAACCTTAAGGACACAAATTAATTTACTCACTATCCTTGTGACGTTAGATAGGATGATCCCACCCTTTGATAAGTCGGATTCAAGTATTCTATCAAGAACAAAATACGGCACCACAACAAGCTTTCAAAAAATTTCTTTTCATTAATGAATATTCGTGTTGTCTCCAAATTTCATAACTCTTCTTATTAATTAAAAAGAAACCCTAAAGGGAAGAACCTTAGATGGAATTCTCAAAAGGGGAAACTTTATTTGTCAATTAGGCCTAATCAAACCTTGAAAAATAAAAGAATAGAGACATGACATAAAAATCTCACAACTAAGTAAAATAATATTTATGAAACATAATAGGGCCAAATTAAATAAAACAAAAATAACTAAACATGAAAGGCCAACAAATAATTAAAAAAAATTGTTTTCCTGAAATTAACAATTTCAACCAAACTTGATCTTCCAAAACTATACCTTGTCATAAGACCGCTAATTCATAACAAATGATCTTGTGAATATTTGCAAACAATAACTTGATTACCACTTGGGAAAATCAACATGATTAGGACCTCATATTCCATTATTCAGCAAATGAAGTGCACCCTTTTATGCAAAGAAAACTTGGATACTTGGAAGCTAGATGAATAAAAAAGAAAGAAATGCTTAGAGAGTATTGAAGATGACCACATTAGACCTTAAGGACACAAAGTCCTTAACTCACAAACCTTGTGACGTTAGATAGGATGATCACACCCTTTGATAAGTCGGATTAAAGTATTCAATCAAAAACAAAATACAGCACAACAAGAAGCTTCCTAAAAATTTCCTTTCATTAATAAATATTCGTGTTGTCTCCAAATTTCGTAACTATTCTTATTAATTAAAAAGAAACCCTATAGGGAAAAACCTTAGATGGAATTGTCAAAAGGGGACACTTAATTTGCGAATTAGGCCTAATGAAACCTTAAAAAATAAAAGAATAGAGACATAAAATAAAAATCTCACAACTATGTAAAATAATATTTATTAAACATAATAGGGCCAAATTAAATAAAACAAAAATAACTAAACATGAAAGGCCAACAAATAATTAAAAAAATTGTTTTTCTGAAATTAACAATTTCACCCAAACTTGATCTTCCAAAACTATACCTTGTCATAAGACCGCTAATTCATAACAAATGATCTTGTGAATATTTGCAAACAACAACTTGATTACCACTTGGGAACATTAACATGATTAGGACCTCATATTCCATTATTAAGCAAATGAAGTGCACCCTTTTATGCAAAGAAAACTTGGATACTTGGAAGCTAGATGAATAAAAAAGATAGAAATGCTTAGAGAGTATTGAAGATGACCACATTAGACCTTAAGGACACAAAGTCCTTAACTCACAAACCTTGTGACGTTAGATAGGATGATCACACCCTTTGATAAGTCGGATTCAAGTATTAAATCAAGAACAAAATACAGCACAACAAGAAGCTTCCTAAAAATTTCCTTTCATTAATAAATATTCGTGTTGTCTCCAAATTTCGTAACTATTCTTATTAATTAAAAAGAAACCCTATAGGGAAAAACCTTAGATGGAATTGTCAAAAGGGGACACTTTATTTGCGAATTAGGCCTAATGAAACCTTAAAAAATAAAAGAATAGCGACATAAAAAAAAATCTCACAACTAAGTAAAATAATATTTATTAAACATAATAGGGCCAAATTAAATTAAACAAAAATAACTAAACATGAAAGGCCAACAAATAATTAAAAAAATTGTTTTTCTGAAATTAACAATTTCACCCAAACTTGATCTTCCAAAGCTATACCTTGTCATAAGACCGCTAATTCATAACAAATGATCTTGTGAATATTTGCAAACAACAACTTGATTACCACTTGGGAACATCAACATGATTAGGACATCATATTCCATTATTAAGCAAATGAAGTGCACCCTTTTATGCAAAACAAATTTGGATACTAGGAAGCTAGATGAATAAAAAATATATAATTGCTTAGAGAGTATTTAAGATGACTAGATTAAAACCTTAAGGACACAAATTAATTTACTCACTATCCTTGTGACGTTAGATAGGATGATCCCACCCTTTGATAAGTCGGATTCAAGTATTCTATCAAGAACAAAATACGGCACCACAACAAGCTTTCAAAAAATTTCTTTTCATTAATGAATATTCGTGTTGTCTCCAAATTTCATAACTCTTCTTATTAATTAAAAAGAAACCCTAAAGGGAAGAACCTTAGATGGAATTCTCAAAAGGGGAAACTTTATTTGTCAATTAGGCCTAATCAAACCTTGAAAAATAAAAGAATAGAGACATGACATAAAAATCACACAACTAAGTAAAATAATATTTATGAAACATAATAGGGCCAAATTAAATAAAACAAAAATAACTAAACATGAAAGGCCAACAAATAATTAAAAAAAATTGTTTTCCTGAAATTAACAATTTCAACCAAACTTGATCTTCCAAAACTATACCTTGTCATAAGACCGCTAATTCATAACAAATGATCTTGTGAATATTTGCAAACAATAACTTGATTACCACTTGGGAACATCAACATGATTAGGACCTCATATTCCATTATTCAGCAAATGAAGTGCCCCCTTTTATGCAAAGAAAACTTGGATACTTGGAAGCTAGATGAATAAAAAAGAAAGGAATGCTTAGAGAGTATTGAAGATGACCACATTAGACCTTAAGGACACAAAGTCCATAACTCACAAACCTTGTGACGTTAGATAGGATGATCACACCCTTTGATAAGTCGGATTCAAGTATTCAATCAAAAACAAAATACAGTACAACAAGAAGCTTCCTAAAAATTTCCTTTCAATAATAAATATTCGTGTTGTCTCCAAATTTCGTAACTATTCTTATTAATTAAAAAGAAACCCTATAGGGAAAAACCTTAGATGGAATTGTCAAAAGGGGACACTTAATTTGCGAATTAGGCCTAATGAAACCTTAAAAAATAAAAGAATAGAGACATAAAATAAAAATCTCACAACTATGTAAAATAATATTTATTAAACATAATAGGGCCAAATTAAATAAAACAAAAATAACTAAACATGAAAGGCCCACAAATAATTAAAAAAATTGTTTTTCTGAAATTAACAATTTCACCCAAACTTGATCTTCCAAAACTATACCTTGTCATAAGACCGCTAATTCATAACAAATGATCTTGTGAATATTTGCAAACAACAACTTGATTACCACTTGGGAACATCAACATGATTAGGACATCATATTCCATTATTAAGCAAATGAAGTGCACCCTTTTATGCAAAAAAAAATTGGATACTAGGAAGCTAGATGAATAAAAAATATATAATTGCTTACAGAGTATTTAAGATGACTAGATTAGAACCTTAAGGACACAAATGAATTTACTCACTAACCTTGTGACGTTAGATAGGATGATCCCACCCTTTGATAAGTCGGATTCAAGTATTCTATCAAGAACAAAATACGGCACCACAACAAGCTTTCAAAAAATTTCTTTTCATTAATGAATATTCGTGTTGTCTCCAAATTTCATAACTCTTCTTATTAATTAAAAAGAAACCCTAAAGGGAAGAACCTTAGATGGAATTCTCAAAAGAGGAAACTTTATTTGTCAATTAGGCCTAATCAAACCTTAAAAAATAAAAGAATAGAGACATAACATAAAAATCTCACAACTATGTAAAATAATATTTATGAAACATAATAGGGCCAAATTAAATCAAACAAAAATAACTAAACATGAAAGGCCAACAAATAATTAAAAAAATTGTTTTTCTGAAATTAACAATTTCACCCAAACTTGATCTTCCCAAAACTATACCTTGTCATAAGACCGCTAATTCATAACAAATGATCTTGTGAATATTTGCAAACAATAACTTGATTACCACTTGGGAACATCAACATGATTAGGACCTCATATTCCATTATTCAGCAAATGAAATGCACCCTTTTATGCAAAGAAAACATGGATACTTGGAAGCTAGATGAATAAAAAAGAAAGAAATGCTTAGAGAGTATTGAAGATGACCACATTAGACCTTAAGGACACAAAGTCCTTAACTCACAAACCTTGTGACGTTAGATAGGATGATCACACCCTTTGATAAGTCGGATTCAAGTATTCAATCAAGAACAAAATACAGCACAACAAGAAGCTTCCTAAAAATTTCCTTTCATTAATAAATATTCGTGTTGTCTCCAAATTTCGTAACTATTCTTATTAATTAAAAACAAACCCTATAGGGAAAAACCTTAGATGGAATTGTCAAAAGGGGACACTTTATTTGCGAATTAGGCCTAATGAAACCTTAAAAAATAAAAGAATAGAGACATAAAATAAAAATCTCACAACTATGTAAAATAATATTTATTAAACATAATAGGGACAAATTAAATAAAACAAAAATAACTAAAATGAAAGGCCAACAAATAATTAAAAAAATTGTTTTTCTGAAATTAACAATTTCACCCAAACTTGATCTTCCAAAACTATACCTTGTCATAAGACCGCTAATTCATAACAAATGATCTTGTGAATATTTGCAAACAACAACTTGATTACCACTTGGGAACATCAACATGATTAGGACCTCATATTCCATTATTAAGCAAATGAAGTGCACCCTTTTATGCAAAGAAAACTTGGATACTTGGAAGCTAGATGAATAAAAAAGATAGAAATGCTTAGAGAGTATTGAAGATGACCACATTAGACCTTAAGGACACAAAGTCCTTAACTCACAAACCTTGTGACGTTAGATAGGATGATCACACCAATTGATAAGTCGGATTCAAGTATTCAATCAAGAACAAAATACAGCATAACAAGAAGCTTCCAAAAAATTTCCTTTCATTAATGAATATTCGTGTTGTCTCCAAATTTCGTAACTCTTCTTATTAATTAAAAAGAAACCCTAAAGGGAAGAACCTTAGATGGAATTCTCAAAAGGGGAAACTTTATTTGTGAATTAGGCCTAATCAAACCTTAAAAAATAAAAGAATAGAGATATAACATAAAAATCTCACAACTAAGTAAAATAATATTTATGAAACATAATAGGGCCAAATTAAAAAATAAAAAAATAACTAAACATGAAAGGCCAACAAATAATTAAAAAAAATTGTTTTTCTGAAATTAACAATTTCACCCAAACTTGATCTTCCAAAACTATACCTTGTCATAAGACCGCTAATTCATAACAAATGATCTTGTGAATATTTGCAAACAAAACTTGATTACCACTTGGGAACATCAACATGATTAGGACCTCATATTCCATTATTCAGCAAATGAAGTGCACCCTTTTATGCAAAGAAAACTTGGATACTTGGAAGCTAGATGAATAAAAAAGAAAGAAATGCTTAGAGAGTATTGAAGATGACCACATTAGACCTTAAGGACACAAAGTCCTTACCTCACAAACCTTGTGACGTTAGATAGGATGATCACACCCTTTGATAAGTCGGATTCAAGTATTAAATCAAGAACAAAATACAGCAAAACAAGAAGCTTCCTAAAAATTTCCTTCATTAATAAATATTCGTGTTGTCTCCAAATTTCGTAACTATTCTTATTAATTAAAAAAAAACCCTATAGGGAAAAACCTTAGATGGAATTGTCCAAAAGGGGACACTTTATTTGCGAATTAGGCCTAATGAAACCTTAAAAAATAAAAGAATAGAGACATAAAATAAAAATCTCACAACTAAGTAAAATAATATTTATTAAACATAATAGGGCCAAATTAAATTAAACAAAAATAACTAAACATGAAAGGCCAACAAATAATTAAAAAAATTGTTTTTCTGAAATTAACAATTTCACCCAAACTTGATCTTCCAAAGCTATACCTTGTCATAAGACCGCTAATTCATAACAAATGATCTTGTGAATATTTGCAAACAACAACTTGATTACCACTTGGGAACATCAACATGATTAGGACATCATATTCCATTATTAAGCAAATTAAGTGCACCCTTTTATGCAAAAAAAAATTGGATACTAGGAAGCTAGATGAATAAAAAATATATAATTGCTTACAGAGTATTTAAGATGACTAGATTAGAACCTTAAGGACACAAATAAATTTACTCACTAACCTTGTGACGTTAGATAGGATGATCCCACCCTTTGATAAGTCGGATTCAAGTATTCTATCAAGAACAAAATACGGCACCACAACAAGCTTTCAAAAAATTTCTTTTCATTAATGAATATTCGTGTTGTCTCCAAATTTCATAACTCTTCTTATTAATTAAAAAGAAACCCTAAAGGGAAGAACCTTAGATGGAATTCTCAAAAGAGGAAACTTTATTTGTCAATTAGGCCTAATCAAACCTTAAAAAATAAAAGAATAGAGACATAATATAAAAATCTCACAACTATGTAAAATAATATTTATGAAACATAATAGGGCCAAATTAAATCAAACAAAAATAACTAAACATGAAAGGCCAACAAATAATTAAAAAAATTGTTTTTCTGAAATTGTCAATTTCACCCAAACTTGATCTTCCAAAACTATACCTTGTCATAAGACCGCTAATTCATAACAAATGATCTTGTGAATATTTGCAAACAACAACTTGATTACCACTTGGGAACATCAACATGATTAGGACCTCATATTCCATTATTCAGCAAATGAAGTGCACCCTTTTATGCAAAGAAAACATGGATACTTGGAAGCTAGATGAATAAAAAAGAAAGAAATGCTTAGAGAGTATTGAAGATGACCTCATTAGACCTTAAGGACACAAAGTCCTTTACTCACTAACCTTGTGACGTTAGATAGGATGATCCCACCCTTTGATAAGTCGGATTCAAGTATTCTATCAAGAACAAAATACGGCACCAGAACAAGCTTTCAAAAAATTTCTTTTCATTAATGAATATTCGTGTTGTCTCCAAATTCCATAACTCTTCTTATTAATTAAAAAGAAACCCTAAAGGGAAGAACCTTAGATGGAATTCTCAAAAGGGGAAACTTTATTTGTGAATTAGGCCTAATCAAACCTTAAAAAATAAAAGAATAGAGACATAACATAAAAATCTCAAAAATAAGTAAAATAATATTTATGAAACATAATAGGGCCAAATTAAATAAAACAAAAATAACTAAACATGAAAGGCCAACAAATAATTAAAAAAAATTGTTTTTCTGAAATTAACAATTTCACCCAAACTTGATCTTCCAAAACTATACCTTGTCATAAGACCGCTAATTCATAACAAATGATCTTGTGAATATTTGCAAACAATAACTTGATTACCACTTGGGAACATCAACATGATTAGGACCTCATATTCAATTATTCAGCAAATGAAGTGCTCCCTTTTATGCAAAGAAAACTTGGATACTTGGAAGCTAGATGAATAAAAAAGATAGAAATGCTTAGAGAGTATTGAAGATGACCACATTAGACCTTAAGGACACAAAGTCCTTAACTAACAAACCTTGTGACGTTAGATAGGATGATCACACCCTTTGATAAGTCGGATTCAAGTATTCAATCAAGAACAAAATACAGCACAACAAGAAGCTTCCTAAAAATTTCCTGTCATTAATAAATATTCGTGTTGTCTCCAAATTTCGTAACTATTGTTATTAATTAAAAAGAAACCCTATAGGGAAAAACCTTAGATGGAATTGTCAAAAGGGGACACTTTATTTGCGAATTAGGCCTAATGAAACCTTAAAAAATAAAAGAATAGAGACATAAAATAAAAATCTCACAACTATGTAAAATAATATTTATTAAACATAATAGGGCCAAATTAAATAAAACAAAAATAACTAAAAATGAAAAGCCAACAAATAATTAAAAAAATTGTTTTTCTGAAATTAACAATTTCACCCAAACTTGATCTTCCAAAACTATACCTTGTCATAAGACCGCTAATTCATAACAAATGATCTTGTGAATATTTGCAAACAACAACTTGATTACCACTTGGGAACATCAACATGATTAGGACCTCATATTCCATTATTAAGCAAATGAAGTGCAACCTTTTATGCAAAGAAAACTTGGATACTTGGAAGCTAGATGAATAAAAAAGATAGAAATGCTTAGAGAGTATTAAAGATGACTAGATTAGAACCTTAAGGACACAAATTAATTTACTCACTAACCTTGTGACGTTAGATAGGATGATCCCACCCTTTGATAAGTCGGATTCAAGTATTCTATCAAGAACAAAATACGGCACCACAACAAGCTTTCAAAAAAATTCTTTTCATTAATGAATATTCGTGTTGTCTCCAAATTTCATAACTCTTCTTATTAATTAAAAAGAAACCCTAAAGGGAAGAACCTTAGATGGAATTCTCAAAAGGGGAAACTTTATTTGTGAATTAGGCCTAATCAAACCTTTAAAAATAAAAGAATAGAGACATAACATAAAAATCTCACAAATAAGTAAAATAATATTTATGAAACATAATAGGGCCAAATTACATAAAACAAAAATAACTAAACATGAAAGGCCAACAAATAATTAAAAAAAATTGTTTTTCTGAAATTAACAATTTCACCCAAACTTGATCTTCCAAAACTATACCTTGTCATAAGACCGCTAATTCATAACAAATGATCTTGTGAATATTTGCAAACAATAACTTGATTACCACTTGGGAACATCAACATGATTAGGACCTCATATTCAATTATTCAGCAAATGAAGTGCTCCCTTTTATGCAAAGAAAACTTGGATACTTGGAAGCTAGATGAATAAAAAAGATAGAAATGCTTAGAGAGTATTGAAGATGACCACACTAGACCTTAAGGACACAAAGTCCTTAACTCACAAACCTTGTGACGTTAGATAGGATGATCACACCCTTTGATAAGTCGGATTCAAGTATTCAATCAAGAACAAAATACAGCACAACAAGAAGCTTCCTAAAAATTTCCTTTCATTAATAAATATTCGTGTTGTCTCCAAATTTCGTAACTATTGTTATTAATTAAAAAGAAACCCTATAGGGAAAAACCTTAGATGGAATTGTCAAAAGGGGACACTTTATTTGCGAATTAGGCCTAATGAAACCTTAAAAAATAAAAGAATAGAGACATAAAATAAAAATCTCACAACTATGTAAAATAATATTTATTAAACATAATAGGGCCAAATTAAATAAAACAAAAATAACTAAAAATGAAAAGCCAACAAATAATTAAAAAAATTGTTTTTCTGAAATTAACAATTTCACCCAAACTTGATCTTCCAAAACTATACCTTGTCATAAGACCGCTAATTCATAACAAATGATCTTGTGAATATTTGCAAACAACAACTTGATTACCACTTGGGAACATCAACATGATTAGGACCTCATATTCCATTATTAAGCAAATGAAGTGCTCCCTTTTATGCAAAGAAAACTTGGATACTTGGAAGCTAGATGAATAAAAAAGATAGAAATGCTTAGAGAGTATTGAAGATGACTAGATTAGAACCTTAAGGACACAAATTAATTTACTCACTAACCTTGTGACGCTAGATAGGATGATCCCACCCTTTGATAAGTCGGATTCAAGTATTCTATCAAGAACAAAATACGGCACCACAACAAGCTTTCAAAAAAATTCTTTTCATTAATGAATATTCGTGTTGTCTCCAAATTTCATAACTCTTCTTATTAATTAAAAAGAAACCCTAAAGGGAAGAACCTTAGATGGAATTCTCAAAAGGGGAAACTTTATTTGTGAATTAGGCCTAATCAAACCTTAAAAAATAAAAGAATAGAGACATAACATAAAAATCTCACAACTAAGTAAAATAATATTTATGAAACATAATAGGGCCAAATTAAATAAAACAAAAATAACTAAACATGAAAGGCCAACAAATAATTAAAAAAAATTGTTTTTCTGATATTAACAATTTCACCCAAACTTGATCTTCCAAAACTATACCTTGTCATAAGACCGGTAATTCATAACAAATGATCTTGTGAATATTTGCAAACAACAACTTGATTACCACTTGGGAACATCAACATGATTAGGACCTCATATTCCATTATTAAGCAAATGAAGTGCAACCTTTTATGCAAAGAAAACTTGGATACTTGGAAGCTAGATGAATAAAAAAGATAGAAATGCTTAGAGAGTATTGAAGATGACCACATTAGACCTTAAGGACACAAAGTCCTTAACTCACAAACCTTGTGACGTTAGATAGGATGATCACACCCTTTGATAAGTCGGATTCAAGTATTCAATCAAGAACAAAATACAGCACAACAAGAAGCTTCCTAAAAATTTCCTTTCATTAATAAATATTCGTGTTGTCTCCAAATTTCGTAACTATTGTTATTAATTAAAAAGAAACCCTATAGGGAAAAACCTTAGATGGAATTGTCAAAAGGGGACACTTTATTTGCGAATTAGGCCTAATGAAACCTTAAAAAATAAAAGAATAGAGACATAAAATAAAAATCTCACAACTATGTAAAATAATATTTATTAAACAAAATAGGGCCAAATTAAATAAAACAAAAATAACTAAAAATGAAAAGCCAACAAATAATTAAAAAAATTGTTTTTCTGAAATTAACAATTTCACCCAAACTTGATCTTCCAAAACTATACCTTGTCATAAGACCGCTAATTCATAACAAATGATCTTGTGAATATTTGCAAACAACAACTTGATTACCACTTGGGAACATCAACATGATTAGGACCTCATATTCCATTATTAAGCAAATGAAGTGCAACCTTTTATGCAAAGAAAACTTGGATACTTGGAAGCTAGATGAATAAAAAAGATAGAAATGCTTAGAGAGTATTGAAGATGACTAGATTAGAACCTTATGGACACAAATTAATTTACTCACTAACCTTGTGACGTTAGATAGGATGATCCCACCCTTTGATAAGTCGGATTCAAGAATTCTATCAAGAACAAAATACGGCACCACAACAAGCTTTCAAAAAAATTCTTTTCATTAATGAATATTCGTGTTGTCTCCAAATTTCATAACTCTTCTTATTAATTAAAAAGAAACCCTAAAGGGAAGAACCTTAGATGGAATTCTCAAAAGGGGAAACTTTATTTGTGAATTAGGCCTAATCAAACCTTTAAAAATAAAAGAATAGAGACATAACATAAAAATCTCACAAATAAGTAAAATAATATTTATGAAACATAATAGGGCCAAATTACATAAAACAAAAATAACTAAACATGAAAGGCCAACAAATAATTAAAAAAAATTGTTTTTCTGAAATTAACAATTTCACCCAAACTTGATCTTCCAAAACTATACCTTGTCATAAGACCGCTAATTCATAACAAATGATCTTGTGAATATTTGCAAACAATAACTTGATTACCACTTGGGAACATCAACATGATTAGGACCTCATATTCAATTATTCAGCAAATGAAGTGCTCCCTTTTATGCAAAGAAAACTTGGATACTTGGAAGCTAGATGAATAAAAAAGATAGAAATGCTTAGAGAGTATTGAAGATGACCACACTAGACCTTAAGGACACAAAGTCCTTAACTCACAAACCTTGTGACGTTAGATAGGATGATCACACCCTTTGATAAGTCGGATTCAAGTATTCAATCAAGAACAAAATACAGCACAACAAGAAGCTTCCTAAAAATTTCCTTTCATTAATAAATATTCGTGTTGTCTCCAAATTTCGTAACTATTGTTATTAATTAAAAAGAAACCCTATAGGGAAAAACCTTAGATGGAATTGTCAAAAGGGGACACTTTATTTGCGAATTAGGCCTAATGAAACCTTAAAAAATAAAAGAATAGAGACATAAAATAAAAATCTCACAACTATGTAAAATAATATTTATTAAACATAATAGGGCCAAATTAAATAAAACAAAAATAACTAAAAATGAAAAGCCAACAAATAATTAAAAAAATTGTTTTTCTGAAATTAACAATTTCACCCCAAACTTGATCTTCCAAAAACTATACCTTGTCATAAGACCGCTAATTCATAACAAATGATCTTGTGAATATTTGCAAACAACAACTTGATTACCACTTGGGAACATCAACATGATTAGGACCTCATATTCCATTATTAAGCAAATGAAGTGCTCCCTTTTATGCAAAGAAAACTTGGATACTTGGAAGCTAGATGAATAAAAAAGATAGAAATGCTTAGAGAGTATTGAAGATGACTAGATTAGAACCTTAAGGACACAAATTAATTTACTCACTAACCTTGTGACGCTAGATAGGATGATCCCACCCTTTGATAAGTCGGATTCAAGTATTCTATCAAGAACAAAATACGGCACCACAACAAGCTTTCAAAAAAATTCTTTTCATTAATGAATATTCGTGTTGTCTCCAAATTTCATAACTCTTCTTATTAATTAAAAAGAAACCCTAAAGGGAAGAACCTTAGATGGAATTCTCAAAAGGGGAAACTTTATTTGTGAATTAGGCCTAATCAAACATTAAAAAATAAAAGAATAGAGACATAACATAAAAATCTCACAACTAAGTAAAATAATATTTATTAAACATAATAGGGCCAAATTAAATAAAACAAAAATAACTAAACATGAAAGGCCAACAAATAATTAAAAAAAATTGTTTTTCTGAAATTAACAATTTCACCCAAACTTGATCTTCCAAAACTATACCTTGTCATAAGACCGCTAATTCATAACAAATGATCTTGTGAATATTTGCAAACAATAACTTGATTACCACTTGGGAACATCAACATGATTAGGACCTCATATTCAATTATTCAGCAAATGAAGTGCTCCCTTTTATGCAAAGAAAACTTGGATACTTGGAAGCTAGATGAATAAAAAAGAAAGAAATGCTTAGAGAGTATTGAAGATGACCACATTAGACCTTAAGGACACAAAGTCCTTAACTCATAAACCTTGTGACGTTAGATAGGATGATCACACCCTTTGATAAGTCGGATTCAAGTATTCAATCAAGAACAAAATACAGCACAACAAGAAGCTTCCTAAAAATTTCCTTTCATTAATAAATATTCGTGTTGTCTCCAAATTTCGTAACTATTCTTATTAATTAAAAAGAAACCCTATAGGGAAAAACCTTAGATGGAATTGTCAAAAGGGGACACTTTATTTGCGAATTAGGCCTAATGAAACCTTAAAAAATAAAAGAATAGAGACATAAAATAAAAATCTCACAACTATGTAAAATAATATTTATTAAACATAATAGGGAGAAATTAAATAATACAAAAATAACTAAAATGAAAGGCCAACAAATAATTAAAAAATTGTTTTTTGAAATTAACAATTTCACCCAAACTTGATCTTCCAAAAACTATACCTTGTCATAAGACCGCTAATTCATAACAAATGATCTTGTGAATATTTGCAAACAACAACTTGATTACCACTTGGGAACATCAACATGATTAGGACCTCATATTCCATTATTAAGCAAATGAAGTGCAACCTTTTATGCAAAGAAAACTTGGATACTTGGAAGCTAGATGAATAAAAAAGATAGAAATGCTTAGAGAGTATTGAAGATGACCACATTAGACCTTAAGGACACAAAGTCCTTAACTCACAAACCTTGTGACGTTAGATAGGATGATCACACCAATTGATAAGTCGGATTCAAGTATTCAATCAAGAACAAAATACAGCACAACAAGAAGCTTCCAAAAAATTTCCTTTCATTAATGAATATTCATGTTGTCTCCAAATTTCGTAACTCTTCTTATTAATTAAAAAGAAACCTAAAGGGAAGAACCTTAGATGGAATTCTCAAAAGGGGAAACTTTATTTGTGAATTAGGCCTAATCAAACTTTAAAAAATAAAAGAATAGACACATAACATAAAAATCTCACAACTAAGTAAAATAATATTTATGAAACATAATAGGGCCAAATTAAATAAAACAAAAATAACTAAACATGAAAGGCCAACAAATAATTAAAAAAATTGTTTTTCTGAAATTAACAATTTCACCCAAACTTGATCTTCCAAAACTATACCTTGTCATAAGACCGCCAATTCATAACAAATGATCTTGTGAATATTTGCAAACAACAACTTGATTAGCACTTGGGAACATCAACATGATTAGGACCTCATATTCCATTATTAAGCAAATGAAGTGCAACCTTTTATGCAAAGAAAACTTGGATACTTGGAAGCTAGATGAATAAAAAAGATAGAAATGCTTAGAGAGTATTGAAGATGACCACATTAGACCTTAAGGACACAAAGTCCTTAACTCACAAACCTTGTGACGTTAGATAGGATGATCACACCAATTGATAAGTCGGATTCAAGTATTCAATCAAGAACAAAATACAGCACAACAAGAAGCTTCCTAAATATTTCCTTTCATTAATAAATATTCGTGTTGTCTCCAAATTTCGTAACTATTCTTATTAATTAAAAAGAAACCCTATAGGGAAAAACCTTAGATGGAATTGTCAAAAGGGGGACACTTTATTTGCGAATTAGGCCTAATGAAACCTCAAAAAATAAAAGAATAGAGACATAAAATAAAAATCTCACAACTAAGTAAAATAATATTTATTAAACATAATAGGGCCAAATTAAATAAAACAAAAATAACTAAACATGAAAGGCCAACAAATAATTAAAAAAATTGTTTTTCTGAAATTAACAATTTCACCCAAACTTGATCTTCCAAAGCTATACCTTTTCATAAGACCGCTAATTCATAACAAATGATCTTGTGAATATTTGCAAACAACAACTTGATTACCACTTGGGAACATCAACATGATTAGGACCTCATATTCCATTATTAAGCAAATGAAGTGCAACCTTTTATGCAAAGAAAACTTGGATACTTGGAAGCTAGATGAATAAAAAAGATAGAAATGCTTAGAGAGTATTGAAGATGACCACATTAGACCTTAAGGACACAAAGTCCTTAACTCACAAACCTTGTGACGTTAGATAGGATGATCACACCAATTGATAAGTCGGATTCAAGTATTCAATCAAGAACAAAATACAGCACAACAAGAAGCTTCCAAAAAATTTCCTTTCATTAATGAATATTCATGTTGTCTCCAAATTTCGTAACTCTTCTTATTAATTAAAAAGAAACCTAAAGGGAAGAACCTTAGATGGAATTCTCAAAAGGGGAAACTTTATTTGTGAATTAGGCCTAATCAAACCTTAAAAAATAAAAGAATAGACACATAACATAAAAATCTCACAACTAAGTAAAATAATATTTATGAAACATAATAGGGCCAAATTAAATAAAACAAAAATAACTAAACATGAAAGGCCAACAAATAATTAAAAAAATTGTTTTTCTGAAATTAACAATTTCACCCAAACTTGATCTTCCAAAACTATACCTTGTCATAAGACCGCCAATTCATAACAAATGATCTTGTGAATATTTGCAAACAACAACTTGATTAGCACTTGGGAACATCAACATGATTAGGACCTCATATTCCATTATTAAGCAAATGAAGTGCAACCTTTTATGCAAAGAAAACTTGGATACTTGGAAGCTAGATGAATAAAAAAGATAGAAATGCTTAGAGAGTATTGAAGATGACCACATTAGACCTTAAGGACACAAAGTCCTTAACTCACAAACCTTGTGACGTTAGATAGGATGATCACACCAATTGATAAGTCGGATTCAAGTATTCAATCAAGAACAAAATACAGCACAACAAGAAGCTTCCTAAAAATTTCCTTTCATTAATAAATATTCGTGTTGTCTCCAAATTTCGTAACTATTCTTATTAATTAAAAAGAAACCCTATAGGGAAAAACCTTAGATGGAATTGTCAAAAGGGGACACTTTATTTGCGAATTAGGCCTAATGAAACCTCAAAAAATAAAAGAATAGAGACATAAAATAAAAATCTCACAACTAAGTAAAATAATATTTATTAAACATAATAGGGCCAAATTAAATAAAACAAAAATAACTAAACATGAAAGGCCAACAAATAATTAAAAAAATTGTTTTTCTGAAATTAACAATTTCACCCAAACTTGATCTTCCAAAGCTATACCTTTTCATAAGACCGCTAATTCATAACAAATGATCTTGTGAATATTTGCAAACAACAACTTGATTACCACTTGGGAACATCAACATGATTAGGACCTCATATTCCATTATTAAGCAAATGAAGTGCAACCTTTTATGCAAAGAAAACTTGGATACTTGGAAGCTAGATGAATAAAAAAGATAGAAATGCTTAGAGAGTATTGAAGATGACTAGATTAGAACCTTAAGGACACAAATTAATTTACTCACTAACCTTGTGACGTTAGATAGGATGATCCCACCCTTTGATAAGTCGGATTCAAGTATTCTATCAAGAACAAAATACGGCACCACAACAAGCTTTCAAAAAAATTCTTTTCATTAATGAATATTCGTGTTGTCTCCAAATTTCATAACTCTTCTTATTAATTAAAAAGAAACCCTAAAGGGAAGAACCTTAGATGGAATTCTCAAAAGGGGAAACTTTATTTGTGAATTAGGCCTAATCAAACCTTAAAAAATAAAAGAATAGAGACATAACATAAAAATCTCACAACTAAGTAAAATAATATTTATGAAACATAATAGGGCCAAATTAAATAATACAAAAATAACTAAACATGAAAGGCCAACAAATAATTAAAAAAAATTGTTTTTCTGAAATTAACAATTTCACCCAAACTTGATCTTCCAAAACTATACCTTGTCATAAGACCGGTAATTCATAACAAATGATCTTGTGAATATTTGCAAACAACAACTTGATTACCACTTGGGAACATCAACATGATTAGGACCTCATATTCCATTATTCAGCAAATGAAGTGCACCCTTTTATGCAAAGAAAACTTGGATACTTGGAAGCTAGATGAATAAAAAAGAAAGAAATGCTTAGAGAGTATTGAAGATGACCACATTAGACCTTAAGAACACAAAGTCCTTAACTCACAAACCTTGTGACGTTAGATAGGATGATCACACCAATTGATAAGTCGGATTCAAGTATTCAATCAAGAACAAAATAGAGCACAACAAGAAGCTTCCAAAACATTTCCTTTCATTAATGAATATTCGGGTTGTCTCCAAATTTCGTAACTCTTCTTATTAATTAAAAAGAAACCCTATATGGAAAAACCTTAGATGGAATTGTCAAAAGGCGACACTTTATTTACGAATTAGGCCTAATGAAACCTTAAAAAATAAAAGAATAGAGACACGAAAATAAAAATCTCACAACTAAGTAAAATAATATTTATTAAACATAATAGGGCCAAATTAAATAAAACAAAAATAACTAAACATGAAAGGCCAACAAATAATTAAAAAAATTGTTTTTCTAAAATTAACAATTTCACCCAAACTTGATCTTCCAAAACTATACCTTGTCATAAGACCGCCAATTCATAACAAATGATCTTGTGAATATTTGCAAACAACAACTTGATTAGCACTTGGGAACATCAACATGATTAGGACCTCATATTCCATTATTAAGCGAATGAGGTGCACCCTTTTATGCAAAGAAAACTTGGATACTTGGAAGCTAGATGAATAAAAAAGATAGAAATGCTTAGAGAGTATTGAAGATGACCACATTAGACCTTAAGGACACAAAGTCCTTAACTCACAAACCTTGTGACGTTAGAAGGGATGATCACACCAATTGATAAGTCGGATTCAAGTATTCAATCAAGAACAAAATACAGCACAACAAGAAGCTTCCAAAAATTTCCTTTCATTAATGAATATTCGTGTTGTCTCCAAATTTCGTAACTCTTCTTATTAATTAAAAAGAAACCCTAAAGGGAAGAACCTTAGATGGAATTCTCAAAAGGGGAAACTTTATTTGTGAATTAGGCCTAATCAAACCTTAAAAAATAAAAGAATAGAGACATAACATAAAAATCTCACAACTAAGTAAAATAATATTTATGAAACATAATAGGGCCAAATTAAATAAAACAAAAATAACTAAACATGAAAGGCCAACAAATAATTAAAATTTTTTTTTTTCTGAAATTAACAATTTCACCCAAACTTGATCTTCCAAAACTATACCTTGTCATAAGACCGCCAATTCATAACAAATGATCTTGTGAATATTTGCAAACAACAACTTGATTACCACTTGGGAACATCAACATGATTAGGACCGCATATTCAGTTATTAAGCAAATGAAGTGCACCCTTTTATGCAAAGAATACTTGGATACTTGGAAGCTAGATGAATAAAAAAGATAGAAATGCTTAGAGAGTATTGAAGATGACCACATTAGACCTTAAGGACACAAAGTCCTTAACTCACAAACCATGTGACGTTAGATAGGATGATCACACCAATTGATAAGTCGGATTCAAGTATTCAATCAAGAACAAAATACAGCACAACAAGAAGCTTCCAAAAAATTTCCTTTCATTAATGAATATTCGTGTTGTCTCCAAATTTCGTAACTCTTCTTATTAATTAAAAAGAAACCCTAAAGGGAAGAACCTTAGATGGAATTCTCAAAAGGGGAAACTTTATTAGTGAATTAGGCCTAATCAAACCTTAAAAAATAAAAGAATAGAGACATAACATAAAAATCACACAACTAAGTAAAATAATATTTATGAAACATAATAGGGCCAAATTAAATAAAACAAAAATAACTAAACATGAAAGGCCAACAAATAATTAAAAAAAATTGTTTTTCTGAAATTAACAATTTCACCCAAACTTGATCTTCCAAAACTATACCTTGTCATAAGACCGCTAATTGATAACAAATGATCTTGTGAATATTTGCAAACAACAAATTGATTACCACTTGGGAACATCAACATGATTAGGACCTCATATTCCATTATTAAGCAAATGAAGTGCACCCTTTTATGCAAAGAAAACTTGGATACTTGGAAGCTAGATGAATAAAAAATATAGAAATGCTTAGAGAGTATTGAAGATGACCACATTAGTCCTTAAGGACACAAAGTCCTTAACTCACAAACCTTGTGACGTTAGATAGGATGATCACACCCTTTGATAAGTCGGATTCAAGTATTCAATCAAGAACAAAATATAGCACAACAAGAAGCTTCCTAAAAATTTCCTTTCATTAATAAATATTCGTGTTGTCTCCAAATTTCGTAACTATTATTATTAATTAAAAAGAAACCCTATAGGGAAAAACCTTAGATGGAATTGTCAAAATGGGACACTTTATTTGCGAATTAGGCCTAATGAAACCTTAAAAAATAAATGAATAGAGACATAAAATAAAAAACTCACAACTAAGTAAAATAATATTTATTAAACAAAATAGGGCCAAATTAAATAAAACAAAAATAACTAAACATGAAAGGCCAACAAATAATTAAAAAAATTGTTTTTCTGAAATTAACAATTTCACCCAAACTTGATCTTCCAAAGCTATACCTTGTCATAAGACCGCTAATTCATAACAAATGATCTTGTGAATATTTGCAAACAACAACTTGATTACCACTTGGGAACATCAACATGATTAGGACATCATATTCCATTATTAAGGAAATGAAGTGCACCCTTTTATGCAAAACAAATTTGGATACTAGGAAGCTAGATGAATAAAAAATATATAATTGCTTAGAGAGTATTTAAGATGACTAGATTAGAACCTTAAGGACACAAATTAATTTACTCACTAACCTTGTGACGTTAGATAGGATGATCCCACCCTTTCATAAGTCGGATTCAAGTATTCTATCAAGAACAAAATACGGCACCACAACAAGCTTTCAAAAAATTTCTTTTCATTAATGAATATTCGTGTTGTCTCCAAATTTCATAACTCTTCTTATTATTTAAAAAGAAACCCTAAAGGGAAGAACCTTAGACGGAATTCTCAAAATTGGAAACTTTATTTGTGAATTAGGCCTAATCAAACCTTAAAAATTAAAAGAATAGAGACATAACATAAAAATCTCACAACTAAGTAAAATAATATTTATGAAACATAATAGGGCCAAATTAAATAAAACAAAAATAACTAAACATGAAAGGCCAACAAATAATTAAAAAAAATTGTTTTTCTGAAATTAACAATTTCACCCAAACTTGATCTTCCAAAACTATACCTTGTCATAAGACCGCTAATTCATAACAAATGATCTTGTGAATATTTGCAAACAATAACTTGATTACCACTTGGGAACATCAACATGATTAGGACCTCATATTCCATTCTTAAGCGAATGAAGTGCACCCTTTTATGCAAAGAAAACTTGGATACTTGGAAGCTAGATGAATAAAAAAGAAAGAAATGCTTAGAGAGTATTGAAGATGACCACATTAGACCTTAAGGACACAAAGTCCTTAACTCACAAACCTTGTGACGTTAGATAGGATGATCACACCAATTGATAAGTCGGATTCAAGTATTCAATCAAGAACAAAATACAGCACAACAAGAAGCTTCCAAAAAATTTCCTTTCATTAATGAATATTCGTGTTGTCTCCAAATTTCGTAACTCTTCTTATTAATTAAAAAGAAACCCTATAGGGAAAAACCTTAGATGGAATTGTCAAAAGGGGACACTTTATTTGCGAATTAGGCCTAATGAAACCTTAAAAAATAAAAGAATAGAGACATAAAATAAAAATCTCACAACTAAGTAAAATAATATTTATTAAACATAATAGGGCCAAATTAAATATAACAAAAATAACTAAACATGAAAGGCCAACAAATAATTAAAAAAATTGTTTTTCTGAAATTAACAATTTCACCCAAACTTGATCTTCCAAAACTATACCTTGTCATAAGACCGCCAATTCATAACATATGATCTTGTGAATATTTGCAAACAACAACTTGATTACCACTTGGGAACATCAACATGATTAGGACCTCATATTCCATTATTAAGCGAATGAAGTGCACCCTTTTATGCAAAGAAAACTTGGATACTTGGAAGCTAGATGAATAAAAAATATATAATTGCTTAGAGAGTATTGAAGATGACTAGATTAGAACCTTAAGGACACAAATTCCTTAACTCACTAACCTTGTGACGTTATATAGGATGATCCCACCCTTTGATAAGTCGGATTCAAGTATTCTATCAAGAACAAAATACGGCACCACAACAAGCTTTCAAAAAATTTCTTTTCATTAATGAATATTCGTGTTGTCTCCAAATTTCGTAACTCTTCTTATTAATGAAAAAGAAACCCTATAGGGAAAAACCTTAGATGGAATTGTCAAAAGGGGACACTTTATTTGCGAATTAGGCCTAATGAAACCTTAAAAAATAAAAGAATAGAGACATAAAATAAAAATCTCACAACTAAGTAAAATAATATTTATCAAAACATAATAGGGCCAAATTAAATAAAACAAAAATAACTAAACATGAAAGGCCAACAAATAATTAAAAAAATTGTTTTTCTGAAATTAACAATTTCACCCAAACTTGATCTTCCAAAACTATACCTTGTCATAAGACCGCCAATTCATAACATATGATCTTGTGAATATTTGCAAACAACAACTTGATTACCACTTGGGAACATCAACATGATTAGGACCTCATATTCCATTATTAAGCGAATGAAGTGCACCCTTTTATGCAAAGAAAACTTGGATACTTGGAAGCTAGATGAATAAAAAAGATAGAAATTCTTAGAGAGTATTGAAGATGACCACATTAGACCTTAAGGACACAAAGTCCTTAACTCACAAACCTTGTGACGTTTGATAGGATGATCACACCAATTGATAAGTCGGATTCAAGTATTCAATCAAGAACAAAATACAGCACAACAAGAAGCTTCCAAAAAATTTCCTTTCATTAATGAATATTCGTGTTGTCTCCAAATTTCGTAACTCTTCTTATTAATTAAAAAGAAACCCTATAGGGAAAAACCTTAGATGGAATTGTCAAAAGGGGACACTTTATTTGCGAATTAGGCCTAATGAAACCTTAAAAAAATAAAAGAATAGAGACATAAAATAAAAATCTCACAACTAAGTAAAATAATATTTATGAAACATAATAGGGCCAAATTAAATAAAACAAAAATAACTAAACATGAAAGGCCAACAAATAATTAAAAAAATTGTTTTTCTGAAATTAACAATTTCACCCAAACTTGATCTTCCAAAGCTATACCTTGTCATAAGACCGCCAATTCATAACAAATGATCTTGTGAATATTTGCAAACAAGAACTTGATTACCACTTGGGAACATCAACATGATTAGGACCTCATATTCCATTATTAAGCGAATGAAGTGCACCCTTTTATGCAAAGAAAACTTGGATACTTGGAAGCTAGATGAATAAAAAAGATAGAAATTCTTAGAGAGTATTGAAGATGACCACATTAGACCTTAAGGACACAAAGTCCCTAACTCACAAACCTTGTGACGTTAGATAGGATGATCACACCCTTTGATAAGTCGGATTCAAGTATTCAATCAAGAACAAAATACAGCACAACAAGAAGCTTCCTAAAAATTTCCTTTCATTAATAAATATTCGTGTTGTCTCCAAATTTCGTAACTATTCTTATTAATTAAAAAGAAACCCTATAGGGAAAAACCTTAGATGGAATTGTCAAAAGGGGACACTTTATTTGCGAATTAGGCCTAATGAAACCTTAAAAAATAAAAGAATAGAGACATAAAATAAAAATCTCACAACTAAGTAAAATAATATTTATTAAACATAATAGGGCCAAATTAAATAAAACAAAAATAACTAAAATGAAAGGCCAACAAATAATTAAAAAAATTATTTTTCTGAAATTAACAATTTCACCCAAACTTGATCTTCCAAAACTATACCTTGTCATAAGACCGCTAATTCATAAAAAATGATCTTGTGAATATTTGCAAACAACAACTTGATTACCACTTGGGAACATCAACATGATTAGGACCTCATATTCCATTATTAAGCAAATGAAGTGCACCCTTTTATGCAAAACAAATTTGGATACTAGGAAGCTAGATGAATAAAAAATATATAATTGCTTAGAGAGTATTTAAGATGACTAGATTAGAACCTTAAGGACACAAATTAATTTACTCACTAACCTTGTGACGTTATATAGGATGATCCCACCCTTTGATAAGTCGGATTCAAGTATTCTATCAAGAACAAAATACGGCACCACAACAAGCTTTCAAAAAATTTCTTTTCATTAATGAATATTCGTGTTGTCTCCAAATTTCATAACTCTTCTTATTAATTAAAAAGAAACCCTAAAGGGAAGAACCTTAGATGGAATTCTCAAAAGGGGAAACTTTATTTGTGAATTAGGCCTAATCAAACCTTAAAAAATAAAAGAATAGAGACATAAAATAAAAATCTCACAACTAAGTAAAATAATATTTATGAAACATAATAGGGCCAAATTAAATAAAACAAAAATAACTAAACATGAAAGGCCAACAAATAATTAAAAAAAATTGTTTTTCTGAAATTAACAATTTCACCCAAACTTGATCTTCCAAAGCTATACCTTGTCATAAGACCGCCAATTCATAACAAATGATCTTGTGAATATTTGCAAACAAGAACTTGATTACCACTTGGGCACATCAACATGATTAGGACCTCATATTCCATTATTAAGCGAATGAAGTTCACCCTTTTATGCAAAGAAAACTTGGATACTTGGAAGCTAGATGAATAAAAAAGATAGAAATTCTTAGAGAGTATTGAAGATGACCACATTAGACCTTAAGGACACAAAGTCCCTAACTCACAAACCTTGTGACGTTAGATAGGATGATCACACCCTTTGATAAGTCGGATTCAAGTATTCAATCAAGAACAAAATACAGGACAACAAGAAGCTTCCTAAAAATTTCCTTTCATTAATAAATATTCGTGTTGTCTCCAAATTTCGTAACTATTCTTATTAATTAAAAAGAAACCCTATAGGGAAAAACCTTAGATGGAATTGTCAAAAGGGGACACTTTATTTGCGAATTAGGCCTAATGAAACCTTAAAAAATAAAAGAATAGAGACATAAAATAAAAATCTCACAACTAAGTAAAATAATATTTATTAAACATAATAGGGCCAAATTAAATAAAACAAAAATAACTAAAATGAAAGGCCAACAAATAATTAAAAAAATTATTTTTCTGAAATTAACAATTTCACCCAAACTTGATCTTCCAAAACTATACCTTGTCATAAGACCGCTAATTCATAAAAAATGATCTTGTGAATATTTGCAAACAACAACTTGATTACCACTTGGGAACATCAACATGATTAGGACCTCATATTCCATTATTAAGCAAATGAAGTGCACCCTTTTATGCAAAACAAATTTGGATACTAGGAAGCTAGATGAATAAAAAATATATAATTGCTTAGAGAGTATTTAAGATGACTAGATTAGAACCTTAAGGACACAAATTAATTTACTCACTAACCTTGTGACGTTATATAGGATGATCCCACCCTTTGATAAGTCGGATTCAAGTATTCTATCAAGAACAAAATACGGCACCACAACAAGCTTTCAAAAAATTTCTTTTCATTAATGAATATTCGTGTTGTCTCCAAATTTCATAACTCTTCTTATTAATTAAAAAGAAACCCTAAAGTGAAGAACCTTAGATGGAATTCTCAAAAGGGGAAACTTTATTTGCGAATTAGGCCTAATCAAACCTTAAAAAATAAAAGAATAGAGACATAACATAAAAATCTCACAACTAAGTAAAATAATATTTATGAAACATAATAGGGCCAAATTAAATAAAACAAAAATAATTAAACATGAAAGGCCAACAAATAATTAAAAAAAATTGTTTTTCTGAAATTAACAATTTCACCCAAACTTGATCTTCCAAAACTATACCTTGTCATAAGACCGCTAATTCATAAAAAATGATCTTGTGAATATTTGCAAACAAAAACTTGATTACCACTTGGGAACATCAACATGATTAGGACCTCATATTCCATTATTAAGCAAATGAAGTGCACCCTTTTATGCAAAACAAATTTGGATACTAGGATGCTAGATGAATAAAAAATATATAATTGCTTAGAGAGTATTTAAGATGACTAGATTAGAACCTTAAGGACACAAATTAATTTACTCACTAACCTTGTGACGTTAGATAGGATGATCCCACCCTTTGATAAGTCGGATTCAAGTATTCTATCAAGAACAAAATACGGCACCACAACAAGCTTTCAAAAAATTTCTTTTCATTAACGAATATTCGTGTTGTCTCCAAATTTCATAACTCTTCTTATTAATTAAAAAGAAACCCTAAAGGGAAGAACCTTAGATGGAATTCTCAAAAGGGGAAACTTTATTTGTGAATTAGGCCTAATCAAACCTTAAAAAATAAAAGAATAGAGACATAAAATAAAAATCTCACAACTAAGTAAAATAATATTTATGAAACATAATAGGGCCAAATTAAATAATACAAAAATAACTAAACATGAAAGGCCAACAAATAATTAAAAAAAATTGTTTTTCTGAAATTAACAATTTCACCTAAACTTGATCTTCCAAAACTATACCTTGTCATAAGACCGGTAATTCATAACAAATGATCTTGTGAATATTTGCAAACAACAACTTGATTACCACTTGGGAACATCAACATGATTAGGACCTCATATTCCATTATTCAGCAAATGAAGTGCACCCTTTTATGCAAAGAAAACTTGGATACTTGGAAGCTAGATGAATAAAAAAGAAAGAAATGCTTAGAGAGTATTGAAGATGACCACATTAGACCTTAAGGACACAAAGTCCTTAACTCACAAACCTTGTGACGTTAGATAGGATGATCACACCAATTGATAAGTCGGATTCAAGTATTCAATCAAGAACAAAATAGAGCACAACAAGAAGCTTCCAAAACATTTCCTTTCATTAATGAATATTCGGGTTGTCTCCAAATTTCGTAACTCTTCTTATTAATTAAAAAGAAACCCTATATGGAAAAACCTTAGATGGAATTGTCAAAAGGCGACACTTTATTTACGAATTAGGCCTAATGAAACCTTAAAAAATAAAAGAATAGAGACATAAAATAAAAATCTCATAACTAAGTATAATAATATTTATTAAACATAATAGGGCCAAATTAAATAAAACAAAAATAACTAAACATGAAAGGCCAACAAATAATTAAAAAAATTGTTTTTCTGAAATTAACAATTTCACCCAAACTTGATCTTCCAAAACTATACCTTCTCATAAGACCGCTAATTCATAAAAAATGATCTTGTGAATATTTGCAAACAATAACTTGATTACCACTTGGGAACATCAACATGATTAGGACCTCATATTCCATTATTAAGCGAATGAAGTGCACCCTTTTATGCAAAGAAAACTTGGATACTTGGAAGCTAGATGAATAAAAAAGATAGAAATGCTTAGAGAGTATTGAAGATGACCACATTAGACCTTAAGGACACAAAGTCCTTAACTCACAAACCTTGTGACGTTAGATAGGATGATCACACCCTTTGATAAGTCGGATTCAAGTATTCAATCAAGAACAAAATACAGCACAACAAGAAGCTTCCTAAAAATTTCCATTCATTAATAAATATTCGTGTTGTCTCCAAATTTCGTAACTATTCTTATTAATTAAAAAGAAACCCTATAGGGAAAAACCTTAGATGGAATTGTCAAAAGGGGACACTTTATTTGCGAATTAGGCCTAATGAAACCTTAAAAAATAAAATAATAGAGACATAAAATAAAAATCTCACAACTAAGTAAAATAATATTTATTAAACATAATAGGGCCAAATTAAATAAAACAAAAATAACTAAAATGAAAGGCCAACAAATAATTAAAAAAATTGTTTTTCTGAAATTAACAATTTCACCCAAACTTGATCTTCCAAAACTATACCTTGTCATAAGACCGCTAATTCATAACAAATGATCTTGTGAATATTTGCAAACAACAACTTGATTACCACTTGGGAACATCAACATGATTAGGACCTCATATTCCATTATTAAGCAAATGAATTGCACCCTTTTATGCAAAACAAATTTGGATACTAGGAAGCTAGATGAATAAAAAATATATAATTGCTTAGAGAGTATTTAAGATGACTAGATTAGAACCTTAAGGACACAAATTAATTTACTCACTAACCTTGTGACGTTAGATAGGATGATCCCACCCTTTGATAAGTCGGATTCAAGTATTCTATCAAGAACAAAATACGGCACCACAACAAGCTTTCAAAAAATTTCTTTTCATTAATGAATATTCGTGTTGTCTCCAAATTTCATAACTCTTCTTATTAATTAAAAAGAAACCCTAAAGTGAAGAACCTTAGATGGAATTCTCAAAAGGGGAAACTTTATTTGTGAATTAGGCCTAATCAAACCTTAAAAAATAAAAGAATAGAGACATAACATAAAAATCTCACAACTAAGTAAAATAATATTTATGAAACATAATAGGGCCAAATTAAATAAAACAAAAATAATTAAACATGAAAGGCCAACAAATAATTAAAAAAAATTGTTTTTCTGAAATTAACAATTTCACCCAAACTTGATCTTCCAAAACTATACCTTGTCATAAGACCGCTAATTCATAAAAAATGATCTTGCGAATATTTGCAAACAACAACTTGATTACCACTTGGGAACATCAACATGATTAGGACCTCATATTCCATTATTAAGCAAATGAAGTGCACCCTTTTATGCAAAACAAATTTGGATACTAGGAAGCTAGATGAATAAAAAATATATAATTGCTTAGAGAGTATTTAAGATGACTAGATTAGAACCTTAAGGACACAAATTAATTTACTCACTAACCTTGTGACGTTAGATAGGATGATCCCACTCTTTGATAAGTCGGATTCAAGTATTCTATCAAGAACAAAATACGGCACCACAACAAGCTTTCAAAAAATTTCTTTTCATTAATGAATATTCGTGTTGTCTCCAAATTTCATAACTCTTCTTATTAATTAAAAAGAAACCCTAAAGTGAAGAACCTTAGATGGAATTCTCAAAAGGGGAAACTTTATTTGTGAATTAGGCCTAATCAAACCTTAAAAAATAAAAGAATAGAGACATAACATAAAAATCTCACAACTAAGTAAAATAAAATTTATGAAACATAATAGGGCCAAATTAAATAAAACAAAAATAATTAAACATGAAAGGCCAACAAATAATTAAAAAAAATTGTTTTTCTGAAATTAACAATTTCACCCAAACTTGATCTTCCAAAACTATACCTTGTCATAAGACCGCTAATTCATAAAAAATGATCTTGCGAATATTTGCAAACAACAACTTGATTACCACTTGGGAACATCAACATGATTAGGACCTCATATTCCATTATTCAGCAAATGAAGTGCACCCTTTTATGCAAAAAAAATTTGGATACTAGGAAGCTAGATGAATAAAAAATATATAATTGCTTAGAGAGTATTTAAGATGACTAGATTAGAACCTTAAGGACACAAATTAATTTACTCACTAACCTTGTGACGTTAGATAGGATGATCACACCCTTTGATAAGTCGGATTCAAGTATTCTATCAAGAACAAAATACGGCACCACAACAAGCTTTCAAAAAATTTATTTTCATTAACGAATATTCGTGTTGTCTCCAAATTTCATAACTCTTCTTATTAATTAAAAAGAAACCCTAAAGGGAAGAACCTTATATGGAATTCTCAAAAGGGGAAACTTTATTTGTGAATTAGGCCTAATCAAACCTTAAAAAATAAAAGAATAGAGACATAACATAAAAATCTCACAACTAAGTAAAATAAAATTTATGAAACATAATAGGGCCAAATTAAATAAAACAAAAATAACTAAACATGAAAGGCCAACAAATAATTAAAAAAAAATTGTTTTTCTGAAATTAACAATTTCACCCAAACTTGATCTTCCAAAACTATACCTTCTCATAAGACCGCTAATTCATAAAAAATGATCTTGTGAATATTTGCAAACAATAACTTGATTACCACTTGGGAACATCAACATGATTAGGACCTCATATTCCATTATTCAGCAAATGAAGTGCACCCTTTTATGCAAAGAAAACGTGGATACTTGGAGGCTAGATGAATAAAAAAGAAAGAAATGCTTAGAGAGTATTTAAGATGACCACATTAGACCTTAAGGACACAAAGTCCTTAACTCACAAACCTTGTGACGTTAGATAGGATGATCACACCCTTTGATAAGTCGGATTCAAGTATTCAATCAAGAACAAAATACAGCACAACAAGAAGCTTCCTAAAAAAATTTTTTCATTAATAAATATTCGTGTTGTCTCCAAATTTCGTAACTATTCTTATTAATTAAAAAGAAACCCTATAGGGAAAAACCTTAGATGGAATTGTCAAAAGGGGACACTTTATTTGCGAATTAGGCCTAATGAAACCTTAAAAAATAAAAGAATAGAGACATAAATTAAAAATCTCACAACTAAGTAAAATAATATTTATTAAACATAATAGGGCCAAATTAAATAAAACAAAAATAACTAAACATGAAAGGCCAACAAATAATTAAAAAAATTGTTTATCTGAAATTAACAATTTCACCCAAACTTGATCTTCCAAAGCTATACCTTGTCATAAGACCGCCAATTCATAACAAATGATCTTGTGAATATTTGCAAACAACAACTTGATTACCACTTGGGAACATCAACATGATTAGGACCTCATATTCCATTATTAAGCGAATGAAGTGCACCCTTTTATGCAAAGAAAACTTGGATACTTGGAAGCTAGATGAATAAAAAAGATAGAAATGCTTAGAGAGTATTGAAGATGACCACATTAGACCTTAAGGACACAAAGTCCTTAACTCACAAACCTTGTGACGTTAGATAGGATGATCACACCCTTTGATAAGTCGGATTCAAGTATTCAATCAAGAACAAAATACAGCACAACAAGAAGCTTCCTAAAAATTTCCATTCATTAATAAATATTCGTGTTGTCTCCAAATTTCGTAACTATTCTTATTAATTAAAAAGAAACCCTATAGGGAAAAACCTTAGATGGAATTGTCAAAAGGGGACACTTTATTTGCGAATTAGGCCTAATGAAACCTTAAAAAATAAAAGAATAGAGACATAAAATAAAAATCTCACAACTAAGTAAAATAATATTTATTAAACATAATAGGGCCAAATTAAATAAAACAAAAATAACTAAAATGAAAGGCCAACAAATAATTAAAAAAATTGTTTTTCTGAAATTAACAATTTCACCCAAACTTGATCTTCCAAAACTATACCTTGTCATAAGACCGCTAATTCATAACAAATGATCTTGTGACTATTTGCAAACAACAACTTGATTACCACTTGGGAACATCAACATGATTAGGACCTCATATTCCATTATTAAGCAAATGAATTGCACCCTTTTATGCAAAACAAATTTGGATACTAGGAAGCTAGATGAATAAAAAATATATAATTGCTTAGAGAGTATTTAAGATGACTAGATTAGAACCTTAAGGACACAAATTAATTTACTCACTAACCTTGTGACGTTAGATAGGATGATCCCACTCTTTGATAAGTCGGATTCAAGTATTCTATCAAGAACAAAATACGGCACCACAACAAGCTTTCAAAAAATTTCTTTTCATTAATGAATATTCGTGTTGTCTCCAAATTTCATAACTCTTCTTATTAATTAAAAAGAAACCCTAAAGTGAAGAACCTTAGATGGAATTCTCAAAAGGGGAAACTTTATTTGTGAATTAGGCCTAATCAAACCTTAAAAAATAAAAGAATAGAGACATAACATAAAAATCTCACAACTAAGTAAAATAATATTTATGAAACATAATAGGGCCAAATTAAATAAAACAAAAATAATTAAACATGAAAGGCCAACAAATAATTAAAAAAAATTATTTTTCTGAAATTAACAATTTCACCCAAACTTGATCTTCCAAAACTATACCTTGTCATAAGACCGCTAATTCATAAAAAATGATCTTGTGAATATTTGCAAACAACAACTTGATTACCACTTGGGAACATCAACATGATTAGGACCTCATATTCCATTATTAAGCAAATGAAGTGCACCCTTTTATGCAAAACAAATTTGGATACTAGGAAGCTAGATGAATAAAAAATATATAATTGCTTAGAGAGTATTTAAGATGACTAGATTATAACCTTAAGGACACAAATTAATTTACTCACTAACCTTGTGACGTTAGATAGGATGATCCCACCCTTTGATAAGTCGGATTCAAGTATTCTATCAAGAACAAAATACGGCACCACAACAAGCTTTCAAAAAATTTCTTTTCATTAACGAATATTCGTGTCGTCACCAAATTTCATAACTCTTCTTATTAATTAAAAAGAAACCCTAAAGGGAAGAACCTTATATGGAATTCTCAAAAGGGGAAACTTTATTTGTGAATTAGGCCTAATCAAACCTTAAAAAATAAAAGAATAGAGACATAACATAAAAATCTCACAACTAAGTAAAATAATATTTATGAAACATAATAGGGCCAAATTAAATAAAACAAAAATAACTAAACATGAAAGGCCAACAAATAATTAAAAAAAATTGTTTTTCTGAAATTAACAATTTCACCCAAACTTGATCTTCCAAAACTATACCTTCTCATAAGACCGCTAATTCATAAAAAATGATCTTGTGAATATTTGCAAACAATAACTTGATTACCACTTGGGAACATCAACATGATTAGGACCTCATATTCCATTATTCAGCAAATGAAGTGCACCCTTTTATGCAAAGAAAACGTGGATACTTGGAGGCTAGATGAATAAAAAAGAAAGAAATGCTTAGAGAGTATTGAAGATGACCACATTAGACCTTAAGGACACAAAGTCCTTAACTCACAAACCTTGTGACGTTAGATAGGATGATCACACCCTTTGATAAGTCGGATTCAAGTATTCAATCAAGAACAAAATACAGCACAACAAGAAGCTTCCTAAAAATTTTTTTTCATTAATAAATATTCGTGTTGTCTCCAAATTTCGTAACTCTTCTTATTAATTAAAAAGAAACCCTAAAGTGAAGAACCTTAGATGGAATTCTCAAAAGGGGAAACTTTATTTGTGAATTAGGCCTAATCAAACCTTAAAAAATAAAAGAATAGAGACATAACATAAAAAATCTCACAACTAAGTAAAATAATATTTATGAAACATAATAGGGCCAAATTAAATAAAACAAAAATAATTAAACATGAAAGGCCAACAAATAATTAAAAAAAATTGTTTTTCTGAAATTAACAATTTCACCCAAACTTGATCTTCCAAAACTATACCTTGTCATAAGACCGCTAATTCATAACAAATGATCTTGTGAATATTTGCAAACAACAACTTGATTACCACTTGGGAACATCAACATGATTAGGACCTCATATTCCATTATTAAGCAAATGAAGTGCACCCTTTTATGCAAAACAAATTTGGATACTAGGAAGCTAGATGAATAAAAAATATATAATTGCTTAGAGAGTATTTAAGATGACTAGATTAGAACCTTAAGGACACAAATTAATTTACTCACTAACCTTGTGACGTTAGATAGGATGATCCCACCCTTTGATAAGTCGGATTCAAGTATTCTATCAAGAACAAAATACGGCACCACAACAAGCTTTCAAAAAATTTCTTTTCATTAACGAATATTCGTGTCGTCACCAAATTTCATAACTCTTCTTATTAATTAAAAAGAAACCCTAAAGGGAAGAACCTTATATGGAATTCTCAAAAGGGGAAACTTTATTTGTGAATTAGGCCTAATCAAACCTTAAAAAATAAAAGAATAGAGACATAACATAAAAATCTCACAACTAAGTAAAATAATATTTATGAAACATAATAGGGCCAAATTAAATAAAACAAAAATAACTAAACATGAAAGGCCAACAAATAATTAAAAAAAATTGTTTTTCTGAAATTAACAATTTCACCCAAACTTGATCTTCCAAAACTATACCTTCTCATAAGACCGCTAATTCATAAAAAATGATCTTGTGAATATTTGCAAACAATAACTTGATTACCACTTGGGAACATCAACATGATTAGGACCTCATATTCCATTATTCAGCAAATGAAGTGCACCCTTTTATGCAAAGAAAACGTGGATACTTGGAGGCTAGATGAATAAAAAAGAAAGAAATGCTTAGAGAGTATTGAAGATGACCACATTAGACCTTAAGGACACAAAGTCCTTAACTCACAAACCTTGTGACGTTAGATAGGATGATCACACCCTTTGATAAGTCGGATTCAAGTATTCAATCAAGAACAAAATACAGCACAACAAGAAGCTTCCTAAAAATTTTTTTTCATTAATAAATATTCGTGTTGTCTCCAAATTTCGTAACTATTCTTATTAATTAAAAAGAAACCCTATAGGGAAAAACCTTAGATGGAATTGTCAAAAGGGGACACTTTATTTGCGAATTAGGCCAAATGAAACCTTAAAAAATAAAAGAATAGAGACATAAATTAAAAATCTCACAACAAAGTAAAATAATATTTATTAAACATAATAGGGCCAAATTAAATAAAACAAAAATAACTAAACATGAAAGGCCAACAAATAATTAAAAAAATTGTTTTTCTGAAATTAACAATTTCACCCAAAGTTGATCTTCCAAAGCTATACCTTGTCATAAGACCGCCAATTCATAACAAATGATCTTGTGAATATTTGCCAACAACAACTTGATTACCACTTGGGAACATCAACATAATTAGGACCTCATATTCCATTATTAAGCGAATGAAGTGCACCCTTTTATGCAAAGAAAACTTGGATACTTGGAAGCTAGATGAATAAAAAAGATAGAAATGCTTAGAGAGTATTGAAGATGACCACATTAGACCTTAAGGACACAAAGTCCTTAACTCACAAACCTTGTGACGTTAGATAGGATGATCACACCCTTTGATAAGTCGGATTCAAGTATTCAATCAAGAACAAAATACAGCACAACAAGAAGCTTCCTAAAAATTTCCATTCATTAATAAATATTCGTGTTGTCTCCAAATTTCGTAACTATTCTTATTAATTAAAAAGAAACCCTATAGGGAAAAACCTTAGATGGAATTGTCAAAAGGGGACACTTTATTTGCGAATTAGGCCTAATGAAACCTTAAAAAATAAAAGAATAGAGACATAAAATAAAAATCTCACAACTAAGTAAAATAATATTTATTAAACATAATAGGGCCAAATTAAATAAAACAAAAATAACTAAAATGAAAGGCCAACAAATAATTAAAAAAATTGTTTTTCTGAAATTAACAATTTCACCCAAACTTGATCTTCCAAAACTATACCTTGTCATAAGACCGCTAATTCATAACAAATGATCTTGTGAATATTTGCAAACAACAACTTGATTACCACTTGGGAACATCAACATGATTAGGACCTCATATTCCATTATTAAGCAAATGAATTGCACCCTTTTATGCAAAACAAATTTGGATACTAGGAAGCTAGATGAATAAAAAATATATAATTGCTTAGAGAGTATTTAAGATGACTAGATTAGAACCTTAAGGACACAAATTAATTTACTCACTAACCTTGTGACGTTAGATAGGATGATCCCACTCTTTGATAAGTCGGATTCAAGTATTCTATCAAGAACAAAATACGGCACCACAACAAGCTTTCAAAAAATTTCTTTTCATTAATGAATATTCGTGTTGTCTCCAAATTTCATAACTCTTCTTTTTAATTAAAAAGAAACCCTAAAGTGAAGAACCTTAGATGGAATTCTCAAAAGGGGAAACTTTATTTGTGAATTAGGCCTAATCAAACCTTAAAAAATAAAAGAATAGAGAAATAACATAAAAATCTCACAACTAAGTAAAATAATATTTATGAAACATAATAGGGCCAAATTAAATAAAACAAAAATAATTAAACATGAAAGGCCAACAAATAATTAAAAAAAATTATTTTTCTGAAATTAACAATTTCACCCAAACTTGATCTTCCAAAACTATACCTTGTCATAAGACCGCTAATTCATAAAAAATGATCTTGTGAATATTTGCAAACAACAACTTGATTACCACTTGGGAACATCAACATGATTAGGACCTCATATTCCATTATTAAGCAAATGAAGTGCACCCTTTTATGCAAAACAAATTTGGATACTAGGAAGCTAGATGAATAAAAAATATATAATTGCTTAGAGAGTATTTAAGATGACTAGATTAGAACCTTAAGGACACAAATTAATTTACTCACTAACCTTGTGACGTTAGATAGGATGATCCCACCCTTTGATAAGTCGGATTCAAGTATTCTATCAAGAACAAAATACGGCACCACAACAAGCTTTCAAAAAATTTCTTTTCATTAACGAATATTCGTGTTGTCTCCAAATTTCATAACTCTTCTTATTAATTAAAAAGAAACCCTAAAGGGAAGAACCTTATATGGAATTCTCAAAAGGGGAAACTTTATTTGTGAATTAGGCCTAATCAAACCTTAAAAAATAAAAGAATAGAGACATAACATAAAAATCTCACAACTAAGTAAAATAATATTTATGAAACATAATAGGGCCAAATTAAATAAAACAAAAATAACTAAACATGAAAGGCCAACAAATAATTAAAAAAAATTGTTTTTTTTGAAATTAACAATTTCACCCAAACTTGATCTTCCAAAATTATACCTTCTCATAAGACCGCTAATTCATAAAAAATGATCTTGTGAATATTTGCAAACAATAACTTGATTACCACTTGGGAACATCAACATGATTAGGACCTCATATTCCCTTATTCAGCAAATGAAGTGCACCCTTTTATGCAAAGAAAACGTGGATACTTGGAGGCTAGATGAATAAAAAAGAAAGAAATGCTTAGAGAGTATTGAAGATGACCAAATTAGACCTTAAGGACACAAAGTCCTTAACTCACAAACCTTGTGACGTTAGATAGGATGATCCCACCCTTGGATAAGTCGGATTCAAGTATTCTATCAAGAACAAAATACGGCACCACAACAAGCTTTCAAAAAATTTCTTTTCATTAACGAATATTCGTGTTGTCTCCAAATTTCATAACTCTTCTTATTAATTAGAAAGAAACCCTAATGTGAAGAACCTTAGATGGAATTCTCAAAAGGGGAAACTTTATTTGTGAATTAGGCCTAATCAAACCTTAAAAAATAAAAGAATAGAGACATAACATAAAAATCTCACAACTAAGTAAAATAATATTTATGAAACATAATAGGGCCAAATTAAATAAAACAAAAATAATTAAACATGAAAGGCCAACAAATAATTAAAAAAAATTGTTTTTCTGAAATTAACAATTTCACCCAAACTTGATCTTCCAAAACTATACCTTGTCATAAGACCGCTAATTCATAAAAAATGATCTTGTGAATATTTGCAAACAACAACTTGATTACCACTTGGGAACATCAACATGATTAGGACCTCATATTCCATTATTAAGCAAATGAAGTGCACCCTTTTATGCAAAACAAATTTGGATACTAGGAAGCTAGATGAATAAAAAATATATAATTGCTTAGAGAGTATTTAAGATGACTAGATTAGAACCTTAAGGACACAAATTAATTTACTCACTAACCTTGTGACGTTAGATAGGATGATCCCACCCTTTAATAAGTCGGATTCAAGTATTCTATCAAGAACAAAATACGGCACCACAACAAGCTTTCAAAAAATTTCTTTTCATTAACGAATATTCGTGTCATCACCAAATTTCATAACTCTTCTTATTAATTAAAAAGAAACCCTAAAGGGAAGAACCTTATATGGAATTCTCAAAAGGGGAAACTTTATTTGTGAATTAGGCCTAATCAAACCTTAAAAAATAAAAGAATAGAGACATAACATAAAAATCTCACAACTAAGTAAAATAATATTTATGAAACATAATAGGGCCAAATTAAATAAAACAAAAATAACTAAACATGAAAGGCCAACAAATAATTAAAAAAAATTGTTTTTCTGAAATTAACAATTTCACCCAAACTTGATCTTCCAAAACTATACCTTCTCATAAGACCGCTAATTCATAAAAAATGATCTTGTGAATATTTGCAAACAATAACTTGATTACCACTTGGGAACATCAACATGATTAGGACCTCATATTCCATTATTCAGCAAATGAAGTGCACCCTTTTATGCAAAGAAAACGTGGATACTTGGAGGCTAGATGAATAAAAAAGAAAGAAATGCTTAGAGAGTATTGAGGATGACCACATTAGACCTTAAGGACACAAAGTCCTTAACTCACAAACCTTGTGACGTTAGATAGGATGATCACACCCTTTGATAAGTCGGATTCAAGTATTCAATCAAGAACAAAATACAGCACAACAAGAAGCTTCCTAAAAAAATTTTTTCATTAATAAATATTCGTGTTGTCTCCAAATTTCGTAACTATTCTTATTAATTAAAAAGAAACCCTATAGGGAAAAACCTTAGATGGAATTGTCAAAAGGGGACACTTTATTTTCGAATTAGGCCTAATGAAACCTTAAAAAATAAAAGAATAGAGACATAAATTAACAATCTCACAACTAAGTAAAATAATATTTATTAAACATAATAGGGCCAAATTAAATAAAACAAAAATAACTAAACATGAAAGGCCAACAAATAATTAAAAAAATTGTTTTTCTGAAATTAACAATTTCACCCAAACTTGATCTTCCAAAGCTATACCTTGTCATAAGACCGCCAATTCATAACAAATGATCTTGTGAATATTTGCAAACAACAACTTGATTACCACTTGGGAACATCAACATGATTAGGACCTCATATTCCATTATTAAGCGAATGAAGTGCACCCTTTTATGCAAAGAAAACTTGGATACTTGGAAGCTAGATGAATAAAAAAGATAGAAATGCTTAGAGAGTATTGAAGATGACCACATTAGACCTTAAGGACACAAAGTCCTTAACTCACAAACCTTGTGACGTTAGATAGGATGATCACACCCTATGATAAGTCGGATTCAAGTATTCAATCAAGAACAAAATACAGCACAACAAGAAGCTTCCTAAAAATTTCCATTCATTAATAAATATTCGTGTTGTCTCCAAATTTCGTAACTATTCTTATTAATTAATAAGAAACCCTATAGGGAAAAACCTTAGATGGAATTGTCAAAAGGGGACACTTTATTTGCGAATTAGGCCTAATGAAACCTTAAAAAATAAAAGAATAGAGACATAAAATAAAAATCTCACAACTAAGTAAAATAATATTTATTAAACATAATAGGGCCAAATTAAATAAAACAAAAATAACTAAAATGAAAGGCCAACAAATAATTAAAAAAATTGTTTTTCTGAAATTAACAATTTCACCCAAACTTGATCTTCCAAAACTATACCTTGTCATAAGACCGCTAATTCATAACAAATGATCTTGTGAATATTTGCAAACAACAACTTGATTACCACTTGGGAACATCAACATGATTAGGACCTCATATTCCATTATTAAGCAAATGAATTGCACCCTTTTATGCAAAACAAATTTGGATACTAGGAAGCTAGATGAATAAAAAATATATAATTGCTTAGAGAGTATTTAAGATGACTAGATTAGAACCTTAAGGACACAAATTAATTTACTCACTAACCTTGTGACGTTAGATAGGATGATCCCACTCTTTGATAAGTCGGATTCAAGTATTCTATCAAGAACAAAATACGGCACCACAACAAGCTTTCAAAAAATTTCTTTTCATTAATGAATATTCGTGTTGTCTCCAAATTTCATAACTCTTCTTATTAATTAAAAAGAAACCCTAAAGTGAAGAACCTTAGATGGAATTCTCAAAAGGGGAAACTTTATTTGTGAATTAGGCCTAATCAAACCTTAAAAGATAAAAGAATAGAGACATAACATAAAAATCTCACAACTAAGTAAAATAATATTTATGAAACATAATAGGGCCAAGTTAAATAAAACAAAAATAATTAAACATGAAAGGCCAACAAATAATTAAAAAAAATTGTTTTTCTGAAATTAACAATTTCACCCAAACTTGATCTTCCAAAACTATACCTTGTCATAAGACCGCTAATTCATAAAAAATGATCTTGTGAATATTTGCAAACAACAACTTGATTACCACTTGGGAACATCAACATGATTAGGACCTCATATTCCATTATTAAGCAAATGAAGTGCACCCTTTTATGCAAAACAAATTTGGATACTAGGAAGGTAGATGAATAAAAAATATATAATTGCTTAGAGAGTATTTAAGATGACTAGATTAGAACCTTAAGGACACAAATTAATTTACTCACTAACCTTATGACGTTAGATAGGATGATCCCACCCTTTGATAAGTCGGATTCAAGTATTCTATCAAGAACAAAATACGGCACCACAACAAGCTTTCAAAAAATTTCTTTTCATTAACGAATATTCGTGTTGTCTCCAAATTTCATAACTCTTCTTATTAATTAAAAAGAAACCCTAAAGTGAAAAACCTTAGATGGAATTGTCAAAAGGGGACACTTTATTTGCGAATTAGGCCTAATGAAACCTTAAAAAATAAAAGAATAGAGACATAAAATAAAAATCTCACAACTAAGTAAAATAATATTTATTAAACATAATAGGGCCAAATTAAATAAAACAAAAATAACTAAAATGAAAGGCCAACAAATAATTAAAAAAATTGTTTTTCTGAAATTAACAATTTCACCCAAACTTGATCTTCCAAAACTATACCTTGTCATAAGACCGCTAATTCATAACAAATGATCTTGTGAATATTTGCAAACAACAACTTGATTACCACTTGGGAACATCAACATGATTAGGACCTCATATTCCATTATTAAGCAAATGAATTGCACCCTTTTATGCAAAACAAATTTGGATACTAGGAAGCTAGATGAATAAAAAATATATAATTGCTTAGAGAGTATTTAAGATGACTAGATTAGAACCTTAAGGACACAAATTAATTTACTCACTAACCTTGTGACGTTAGATAGGATGATCCCACTCTTTGATAAGTCGGATTCAAGTATTCTATCAAGAACAAAATACGGCACCACAACAAGCTTTCAAAAAATTTCTTTTCATTAATGAATATTCGTGTTGTCTCCAAATTTCATAACTCTTCTTATTAATTAAAAAGAAACCCTAAAGTGAAGCACCTTAGATGGAATTCTCAAAAGGGGAAACTTTATTTGTGAATTAGGCCTAATCAAACCTTAAAAGATAAAAGAATAGAGACATAACATAAAAATCTCACAACTAAGTAAAATAATATTTATGAAACATAATAGGGCCAAGTTAAATAAAACAAAAATAATTAAACATTAAAGGCCAACAAATAATTAAAAAAAATTGTTTTTCTGAAATTAACAATTTCACCCAAACTTGATCTTCCAAAACTATACCTTGTCATAAGACCGCTAATTCATAAAAAATGATCTTGTGAATATTTGCAAACAACAACTTGATTACCACTTGGGAACATCAACATGATTAGGACCTCATATTCCATTATTAAGCAAATGAAGTGCACCCTTTTATGCAAAACAAATTTGGATACTAGGAAGGTAGATGAATAAAAAATATATAATTGCTTAGAGAGTATTTAAGATGACTAGATTAGAACCTTAAGGACACAAATTAATTTACTCACTAACCTTATGACGTTAGATAGGATGATCCCACCCTTTGATAAGTCGGATTCAAGTATTCTATCAAGAACAAAATACGGCACCACAACAAGCTTTCAAAAAATTTCTTTTCATTAACGAATATTCGTGTTGTCTCCAAATTTCATAACTCTTCTTATTAATTAAAAAGAAACCCTAAAGGGAAGAACCTTATATGGAATTCTCAAAAGGGGAAACTTTATTTGTGAATTAGGCCTAATCAAACCTTAAAAAATAAAAGAATAGAGACATAACATAAAAATCTCACAACTAAGTAAAATAATATTTATGAAACATAATAGGGCCAAATTAAATAAAACAAAAATAACTAAACATGAAAGGCCAACAAATAATTAAAAAAATTGTTTTTCTGAAATTAACAATTTCACCCAAACTTGATCTTCCAAAACTATACCTTGTCATAGGACCGCTAATTCATAAAAAATGATCTTGTGAATATTTGCAAACAACAACTTGATTACCACTTGGGAACATCAACATGATTAGGACCTCATATTCCATTATTAAGCAAATGAAGTGCACCCTTTTATGCAAAACAAATTTGGATACTTGGAAGCTAGATGAATAAAAAATATATAATTGCTTAGAGAGTATTTAAGATGACTAGATTAGAACCTTAAGGACACAAATTAATTTACTCACTAACCTTATGACGTTAGATAGGATGATCCCACCCTTTGATAAGTCGGATTCAAGTATTCTATCAAGAACAAAATACGGCACCACAACAAGCTTTCAAAAAATTTCTTTTCATTAACGAATATTCGTGTTGTCTCCAAATTTCATAACTCTTCTTATTAATTAAAAAGAAACCCTAAAGGGAAGAACCTTATATGGAATTCTCAAAAGGGGAAACTTTATTTGTGAATTAGGCCTAATCAAACCTTAAAAAATAAAAGAATAGAGACATAACATAAAAAACTCACAACTAAGTAAAATAATATTTATGAAACATAATAGGGCCAAATTAAATAAAACAAAAATAACTAAACATGAAAGGCCAACAAATAATTAAAAAAAATTGTTTTTCTGAAATTAACAATTTCACCCAAACTTGATCTTCCAAAACTATACCTTCTCATAAGACCGCTAATTCATAAAAAATGATCTTGTGAATATTTGCAAACAATAACTTGATTACCACTTGGGAACATCAACATGATTAGGACCTCATATTCCATTATTCAGCAAATGAAGTGCACCCTTTTATGCAAAGAAAACGTGGATACTTGGAGGCTAGATGAATAAAAAAGAAAGAAATGCTTAGAGAGTATTGAAGATGACCACATTAGACCTTAAGGACACAAAGTCCTTAACTCACAAACCTTGTGACGTTAGATAGGATGATCACACCCTTTGATAAGTCGGATTCAAGTATTCAATCAAGAACAAAATACAGCACAACAAGAAGCTTCCTAAAAATTTTTTTTGATTAATAAATATTCGTGTTGTCTCCAAATTTCGTAACTATTCTTATTAATTAAAAAGAAACCCTATAGGGAAAAACGTTAGACGGAATTGTCAAAAGGGGACACTTTATTTGCTAATTAGGCCTATTGAAACCTTAAAAAATAAAAGAATAGAGACATAAAATAAAAATCTCACAACTAAGTAAAATAATATTTATTAAACATAATAGGGCCAAATTAAATAAAACAAAAATAACTAAAATGAAAGGCCAACAAATAATTAAAAAAATTGTTTTTCTGAAATTAACAATTTCACCCAAACTTGATCTTCCAAAACTATACCTTGTCATAAGACCGCTAATTCATAACAAATGATCTTGTGAATATTTGCAAACAACAACTTGATTACCACTTGGGAACATCAACATGATTAGGACCTCATATTCCATTATTAAGCGAATGAAGTGCACCCTTTTATGCAAAGAAAACTTGGATACTTGGAAGCTAGATGAATAAAAAAGATAGAAATGCTTAGAGAGTATTGAAGATGACCACATTAGACCTTAAGGACACAAAGTCCTTAACTCACAAACCTTGTGACGTTAGATAGGATGATCACACCCTTTGATAAGTCGGATTCAAGTATTCAATCAAGAACAAAATACAGCACAACAAGAAGCTTCCTAAAAATTTCCATTCATTAATAAATATTCGTGTTGTCTACAAATTTCGTAACTATTCTTATTAATTAAAAAGAAACCCTATAGGGAAAAACCTTAGATGGAATTGTCAAAAGGGGACACTTTATTTGCGAATTAGGCCTAATGAAACCTTAAAAAATAAAAGAATAGAGACATAAAATAAAAATCTCACAACTAAGTAAAATAATATTTATGAAACATAATAGGGCCAAATTAAATAAAACAAAAATAACTAAAATGAAAGGCCAACAAATAATTAAAAAAAATTGTTTTTCTGAAATTAACAATTTCACCCAAACTTGATCTTCCAAAACTATACCTTGTCATAAGACCGCTAATTCATAAAAAATGATCTTGTGAATATTTGCAAACAACAACTTGATTACCACTTGGGAACATCAACATGATTAGGACCTCATATTCCATTATTAAGCAAATGAAGTGCACCCTTTTATGCAAAACAAATTTGGATACTAGGAAGGTAGATGAATAAAAAATATATAATTGCTTAGAGAGTATTTAAGATGACTAGATTAGAACCTTAAGGACACAAATTAATTTACTCACTAACCTTATGACATTAGATAGGATGATCCCACCCTTTGATAAGTCGGATTCAAGTATTCTATCAAGAACAAAATACGGCACCACAACAAGCTTTCAAAAAATTTCTTTTCATTAACGAATATTCGTGTTGTCTCCAAATTTCATAACTCTTCTTATTAATTAAAAAGAAACCCTAAAGGGAAGAACCTTATATGGAATTCTCAAAAGGGGAAACTTTATTTGTGAATTAGGCCTAATCAAACCTTAAAAAATAAAAGAATAGAGACATAACATAAAAATCTCACAACTAAGTAAAATAATATTTATGAAACATAATAGGGCCAAATTAAATAAAACAAAAATAACTAAACATGAAAGGCCAACAAATAATTAAAAAAATTGTTTTTCTGAAATTAACAATTTCACCCAAACTTGATCTTCCAAAACTATACCTTGTCATAAGACCGCTAATTCATAAAAAATGATCTTGTGAATATTTGCAAACAACAACTTGATTACCACTTGGGAACATCAACATGATTAGGACCTCATATTCCATTATTAAGCAAATGAAGTGCACCCTTTTATGCAAAACAAATTTGGATACTTGGAAGCTAGATGAATAAAAAATATATAATTGCTTAGAGAGTATTTAAGATGACTAGATTAGAACCTTAAGGACACAAATTAATTTACTCACTAACCTTATGACGTTAGATAGGATGATCCCACCCTTTGATAAGTCGGATTCAAGTATTCTATCAAGAACAAAATACGGCACCACAACAAGCTTTCAAAAAATTTCTTTTCATTAACGAATATTCGTGTTGTCTCCAAATTTCATAACTCTTCTTATTAATTAAAAAGAAACCCTAAAGGGAAGAACCTTATATGGAATTCTCAAAAGGGGAAACTTTATTTGTGAATTAGGCCTAATCAAACCTTAAAAAATAAAAGAATAGAGACATAACATAAAAAACTCACAACTAAGTAAAATAATATTTATGAAACATAATAGGGCCAAATTAAATAAAACAAAAATAACTAAACATGAAAGGCCAACAAATAATTAAAAAAAATTGTTTTTCTGAAATTAACAATTTCACCCAAACTTGATCTTCCAAAACTATACCTTCTCATAAGACCGCTAATTCATAAAAAATGATCTTGTGAATATTTGCAAACAATAACTTGATTACCACTTGGGAACATCAACATGATTAGGACCTCATATTCCATTATTCAGCAAATGAAGTGCACCCTTTTATGCAAAGAAAACGTGGATACTTGGAGGCTAGATGAATAAAAAAGAAAGAAATGCTTAGAGAGTATTGAAGATGACCACATTAGACCTTAAGGACACAAAGTCCTTAACTCACAAACCTTGTGACGTTAGATAGGATGATCACACCCTTTGATAAGTCGGATTCAAGTATTCAATCAAGAACAAAATACAGCACAACAAGAAGCTTCCTAAAAATTTTTTTTGATTAATAAATATTCGTGTTGTCTCCAAATTTCGTAACTATTCTTATTAATTAAAAAGAAACCCTATAGGGAAAAACGTTAGACGGAATTGTCAAAAGGGGACACTTTATTTGCTAATTAGGCCTATTGAAACCTTAAAAAATAAAAGAATAGAGACATAAAATAAAAATCTCACAACTAAGTAAAATAATATTTATTAAACATAATAGGGCCAAATTAAATAAAACAAAAATAACTAAAATGAAAGGCCAACAAATAATTAAAAAAATTGTTTTTCTGAAATTAACAATTTCACCCAAACTTGATCTTCCAAAACTATACCTTGTCATAAGACCGCTAATTCATAACAAATGATCTTGTGAATATTTGCAAACAACAACTTGATTACCACTTGGGAACATCAACATGATTAGGACCTCATATTCCATTATTAAGCGAATGAAGTGCACCCTTTTATGCAAAGAAAACTTGGATACTTGGAAGCTAGATGAATAAAAAAGATAGAAATGCTTAGAGAGTATTGAAGATGACCACATTAGACCTTAAGGACACAAAGTCCTTAACTCACAAACCTTGTGACGTTAGATAGGATGATCACACCCTTTGATAAGTCGGATTCAAGTATTCAATCAAGAACAAAATACAGCACAACAAGAAGCTTCCTAAAAATTTCCATTCATTAATAAATATTCGTGTTGTCTACAAATTTCGTAACTATTCTTATTAATTAAAAAGAAACCCTATAGGGAAAAACCTTAGATGGAATTGTCAAAAGGGGACACTTTATTTGCGAATTAGGCCTAATGAAACCTTAAAAAATAAAAGAATAGAGACATAAAATAAAAATCTCACAACTAAGTAAAATAATATTTATGAAACATAATAGGGCCAAATTAAATAAAACAAAAATAACTAAAATGAAAGGCCAACAAATAATTAAAAAAAATTGTTTTTCTGAAATTAACAATTTCACCCAAACTTGATCTTCCAAAACTATACCTTGTCATAAGACCGCTAATTCATAAAAAATGATCTTGTGAATATTTGCAAACAACAACTTGATTACCACTTGGGAACATCAACATGATTAGGACCTCATATTCCATTATTAAGCAAATGAAGTGCACCCTTTTATGCAAAACAAATTTGGATACTAGGAAGGTAGATGAATAAAAAATATATAATTGCTTAGAGAGTATTTAAGATGACTAGATTAGAACCTTAAGGACACAAATTAATTTACTCACTAACCTTGTGACGTTAGATAGGATGATCCCACTCTTTGATAAGTCGGATTCAAGTATTCTATCAAGAACAAAATACGGCACCACAACAAGCTTTCAAAAAATTTCTTTTCATTAATGAATATTCGTGTTGTCTCCAAATTTCATAACTCTTCTTATTAATTAAAAAGAAACCCTAAAGTGAAGAACCTTAGATGGAATTCTCAAAAGGGGAAACTTTATTTGTGAATTAGGCCTAATCAAACCTTAAAAAATAAAAGAATGGAGACATAACATAAAAATCTCACAACTAAGTAAAATAATATTTATGAAACATAATAGGGCCAAATTAAATAAAACAAAAATAATTAAACATGAAAGGCCAACAAATAATTAAAAAAAATTGTTTTTCTGAAATTAAAAATTTCACCCAAACTTGATCTTCCAAAACTATACCTTGTCATAAGACCGCTAATTCATAAAAAATGATCTTGTGAATATTTGCAAACAACAACTTGATTACCACTTGGGAACATCAACATGATTAGGACCTCATATTCCATTATTAAGCAAATGAAGTGCACCCTTTTATGCAAAACAAATTTGGATACTAGGAAGCTAGATGAATAAAAAATATATAATTGCTTAGAGAGTATTTAAGATGACTAGATTAGAACCTTAAGGACACAAATTAATTTACTCACTAACCTTATGACGTTAGATAGGATGATCCCACCCTTTGATAAGTCGGATTCAAGTATTCTATCAAGAACAAAATACGGCACCACAACAAGCTTTCAAAAAATTTCTTTTCATTAATGAATATTCGTGTTGTCTCCAAATTTCATAACTCTTCTTATTAATTAAAAAGAAACCCTAAAGGGAAGAACCTTATATGGAATTCTCAAAAGGGGAAACTTTATTTGTGAATTAGGCCTAATCAAACCTTAAAAAATAAAAGAATAGAGACATAACATAAAAATCTCACAACTAAGTAAAATAATATTTATGAAACATAATAGGGCCAAATTAAATAAAACAAAAATAACTAAACATGAAAGGCCAACAAATAATTAAAAAAAATTGTTTTTCTGAAATTAACAATTTCACCCAAACTTGATCTTCCAAAACTATACCTTCTCATAAGACCGCTAATTCATAAAAAATGATCTTGTGAATATTTGCAAACAATAACTTGATTACCCCTTGGGAACATCAACATGATTAGGACCTCATATTCCATTATTCAGCAAATGAAGTGCACCCTTTTATGCAAAGAAAACGTGGATACTTGGAGGCTAGATGAATAAAAAAGAAAGAAATGCTTAGAGAGTATTGAAGATGACCACATTAGACCTTAAGGACACAAAGTCCTTAACTCACAAACCTTGTGACGTTAGATAGGATGATCACACCCTTTGATAAGTCGGATTCAAGTATTCAATCAAGAACAAAATACAGCACAACAAGAAGCTTCCTAAAAATTTTTTTTGATTAATAAATATTCGTGTTGTCTCCAAATTTCGTAACTATTCTTATTAATTAAAAAGAAACCCTATAGGGAAAAACGTTAGACGGAATTATCAAAAGGGGACACTTTATTTGCGAATTAGGCCTAATGAAACCTTAAAAAATAAAAGAATAGAGACATAAATTAAAAATCTCACAACTAAGTAAAATAATATTTATTAAACATAATAGGGCGAAATTAAATAAAACAAAAATAACTAAACATGAAAGGCCAACAAATAATTAAAAAAATTGTTTTTCTGAAATTAACAATTTCACCCAAACTTGATCTTCCAAAGCTATACCTTGTCATAAAACCGCTAATTCATAACAAATGATCTTGTGAATATTTGCAAACAACAACTTGATTACCACTTGGGAACATCAACATGATTAGGACCTCATATTCCATTATTAAGCAAATGAAGTGCACCCTTTTATGCAAAACAAATTTGGATACTAGGAAGCTAAGTGAATAAAAAATATATAATTGCTTAAAGAGTATTTAAGATGACTAGATTAGAACCTTAAGGACACAAATTAATTTACTCACTAACCTTGTGACGTTAGATAGGATGATCCCACCCTTTGATAAGTCAGATTCAAGTATTCTATGAAGAACAAAATACGGCACCACAACAAGCTTTCAAAAAATTTCTTTTCATTAATAAATATTCGTGTTGTCTCCAAATTTCGTAACTATTCTTATTAATTAAAAAGAAACCGTATAGGGAAAAACCTTAGATGGAATTCTCAAAAGGGGAAACTTTATTTGTGAATTAGGCCTAATCAAACCTTAAAAAATAAAAGAATAGAGACATAACATAAAAATCTCACAACTAAGTAAAATAATATTTATGAAACATAATAGGGCCAAATTAAATAAAACAAAAATAACTAAACATGAAAGGCCAACAAATAATTAAAAAAAATTGTTTTTCTGAAATTAACAATTTCACCCAAACTTGTTCTTCCAAAACTATACCTTGTCATAAGACCGCTAATTCATAACAAATGATCTTGTGAATATTTGCAAACAACAACTTGATTACCACTTGGGAACATCAACATGATTAGGACCTCATATTCCATTATTAAGCAAATGAAGTGCACCCTTTTATGAAAAGAAAACGTGGATACTTGGAAGCTAGATGAATAAAAAAGATAGAAATGCTTAGAGAGTATTGAAGATGACCACATTAGACCTTAAGGACACAAAGTCCTTACCTCACAAACCTTGTGACGTTAGATAGGATGATCACACCCTTTGATAAGTCGGATTCAAGTATTCAATCAAGAACAAAATACAGCACACCAAGAAGCTTCCCAAAAATTTCCTTTCATTAATAAATATTCGTGTTGTCTCCAAATTTCGTAACTATTCTTATTAATTAAAAAGAAACCCTATACGGAAAAACCTTAGATGGAATTGTCAAAAGGGGACACTTTATTTGCGAATTAGGCCTAATGAAACCTTAAAAAATAAAAGAATAGAGACATAAAATAAAAATCTCAAAACTAAGTAAAATAATATTTATTAAACATAATAGGGCCAAATTTAATAAAACAAAAATAACTAAACATGAAAGGCCAACAAATAATTAAAAAAATTGTTTTTCTGAAATTAACAATTTCACCCAAACTTGATCTTCCAAAACTATACCTTGTCATAAGACCGCTAATTCATAACAAATGATCTTGTGAATATTTGCAAACAACAACTTGATTACCACTTGGGAACATCAACATGATTAGGACCTCATATTCCATTATTAAGCAAATGAAGTGCACCCTTTTATGCAAAACAAATTTGGATACTAGGAAGCTAGATGAATAAAAAATATATAATTGCTTAGAGAGTATTTAAGATGACTAGATTAGAACCTTAAGGACACAAATTAATTTACTCACTAACCTTGTGACGTTAGATAGGATGATCCCACCCTTTGATAAGTCGGATTCAAGTATTCTATCAAGAACAAAATACGGCACCACAACAAGCTTTCAAAAAATTTCTTTTCATTAACGAATATTCGTGTCGTCACCAAATTTCATAACTCTTCTTATTAATTAAAAAGAAACCCTAAAGGGAAGAACCTTATATGGAATTCTCAAAAGGGGAAACTTTATTTGTGAATTAGGCCTAATCAAACCTTAAAAAATAAAAGAATAGAGACATAACATAAAAATCTCACAACTAAGTAAAATAATATTTATGAAACATAATAGGGCCAAATTAAATAAAACAAAAATAACTAAACATGAAAGGCCAACAAATAATTAAAAAAAATTGTTTTTCTGAAATTAACAATTTCACCCAAACTTGATCTTCCAAAACTATACCTTCTCATAAGACCGCTAATTCATAAAAAATGATCTTGTGAATATTTGCAAACAATAACTTGATTACCACTTGGGAACATCAACATGATTAGGACCTCATATTCCATTATTCAGCAAATGAAGTGCACCCTTTTATGCAAAGAAAACGTGGATACTTGGAGGCTAGATGAATAAAAAAGAAAGAAATGCTTAGAGAGTATTTAAGATGACCACATTAGACCTTAAGGACACAAAGTCCTTAACTCACAAACCTTGTGACGTTAGATAGGATGATCACACCCTTTGATAAGTCGGATTCAAGTATTCAATCAAGAACAAAATACAGCACAACAAGAAGCTTCCTAAAAAAATTTTTTCATTAATAAATATTCGTGTTGTCTCCAAATTTCGTAACTATTCTTATTAATTAAAAAGAAACCCTATAGGGAAAAACCTTAGATGGAATTGTCAAAAGGGGACACTTTATTTGCGAATTAGGCCTAATGAAACCTTAAAAAATAAAAGAATAGAGACATAAATTAAAAATCTCACAACTAAGTAAAATAATATTTATTAAACATAATAGGGCCAAATTAAATAAAACAAAAATAACTAAACATGAAAGGCCAACAAATAATTAAAAAAATTGTTTATCTGAAATTAACAATTTCACCCAAACTTGATCTTCCAAAGCTATACCTTGTCATAAGACCGCCAATTCATAACAAATGATCTTGTGAATATTTGCAAACAACAACTTGATTACCACTTGGGAACATCAACATGATTAGGACCTCATATTCCATTATTAAGCGAATGAAGTGCACCCTTTTATGCAAAGAAAACTTGGATACTTGGAAGCTAGATGAATAAAAAAGATAGAAATGCTTAGAGAGTATTGAAGATGACCACATTAGACCTTAAGGACACAAAGTCCTTAACTCACAAACCTTGTGACGTTAGATAGGATGATCACACCCTTTGATAAGTCGGATTCAAGTATTCAATCAAGAACAAAATACAGCACAACAAGAAGCTTCCTAAAAATTTCCATTCATTAATAAATATTCGTGTTGTCTCCAAATTTCGTAACTATTCTTATTAATTAAAAAGAAACCCTATAGGGAAAAACCTTAGATGGAATTGTCAAAAGGGGACACTTTATTTGCGAATTAGGCCTAATGAAACCTTAAAAAATAAAAGAATAGAGACATAAAATAAAAATCTCACAACTAAGTAAAATAATATTTATTAAACATAATAGGGCCAAATTAAATAAAACAAAAATAACTAAAATGAAAGGCCAACAAATAATTAAAAAAATTGTTTTTCTGAAATTAACAATTTCACCCAAACTTGATCTTCCAAAACTATACCTTGTCATAAGACCGCTAATTCATAACAAATGATCTTGTGACTATTTGCAAACAACAACTTGATTACCACTTGGGAACATCAACATGATTAGGACCTCATATTCCATTATTAAGCAAATGAATTGCACCCTTTTATGCAAAACAAATTTGGATACTAGGAAGCTAGATGAATAAAAAATATATAATTGCTTAGAGAGTATTTAAGATGACTAGATTAGAACCTTAAGGACACAAATTAATTTACTCACTAACCTTGTGACGTTAGATAGGATGATCCCACTCTTTGATAAGTCGGATTCAAGTATTCTATCAAGAACAAAATACGGCACCACAACAAGCTTTCAAAAAATTTCTTTTCATTAATGAATATTCGTGTTGTCTCCAAATTTCATAACTCTTCTTATTAATTAAAAAGAAACCCTAAAGTGAAGAACCTTAGATGGAATTCTCAAAAGGGGAAACTTTATTTGTGAATTAGGCCTAATCAAACCTTAAAAAATAAAAGAATAGAGACATAACATAAAAATCTCACAACTAAGTAAAATAATATTTATGAAACATAATAGGGCCAAGTTAAATAAAACAAAAATAATTAAACATGTAAGGCCAACAAATAATTAAAAAAAATTGTTTTTCTGAAATTAACAATTTCACCCAAACTTGATCTTCCAAAACTATACCTTGTCATAAGACCGCTAATTCATAAAAAATGATCTTGTGAATATTTGCAAACAACAACTTGATTACCACTTGGGAACATCAACATGATTAGGACCTCATATTCCATTATTAAGCAAATGAAGTGCACCCTTTTATGCAAAACAAATTTGGATACTAGGAAGGTAGATGAATAAAAAATATATAATTGCTTAGAGAGTATTTAAGATGACTAGATTAGAACCTTAAGGACACAAATTAATTTACTCACTAACCTTATGACGTTAGATAGGATGATCCCACCCTTTGATAAGTCGGATTCAAGTATTCTATCAAGAACAAAATACGGCACCACAACAAGCTTTCAAAAAATTTCTTTTCATTAACGAATATTCGTGTTGTCTCCAAATTTCATAACTCTTCTTATTAATTAAAAAGAAACCCTAAAGGGAAGAACCTTATATGGAATTCTCAAAAGGGGAAACTTTATTTGTGAATTAGGCCTAATCAAACCTTAAAAAATAAAAGAATAGAGACATAACATAAAAATCTCACAACTAAGTAAAATAATATTTATGAAACATAATAGGGCCAAATTAAATAAAACAAAAATAACTAAACATGAAAGGCCAACAAATAATTAAAAAAATTGTTTTTCTGAAATTAACAATTTCACCCAAACTTGATCTTCCAAAACTATACCTTGTCATAAGACCGCTAATTCATAAAAAATGATCTTGTGAATATTTGCAAACAACAACTTGATTACCACTTGGGAACATCAACATGATTAGGACCTCATATTCCATTATTAAGCAAATGAAGTGCACCCTTTTATGCAAAACAAATTTGGATACTTGGAAGCTAGATGAATAAAAAATATATAATTGCTTAGAGAGTATTTAAGATGACTAGATTAGAACCTTAAGGACACAAATTAATTTACTCACTAACCTTATGACGTTAGATAGGATGATCCCACCCTTTGATAAGTCGGATTCAAGTATTCTATCAAGAACAAAATACGGCACCACAACAAGCTTTCAAAAAATTTCTTTTCATTAACGAATATTCGTGTTGTCTCCAAATTTCATAACTCTTCTTATTAATTAAAAAGAAACCCTAAAGGGAAGAACCTTATATGGAATTCTCAAAAGGGGAAACTTTATTTGAGAATTAGGCCTAATCAAACCTTAAAAAATAAAAGAATAGAGACATAACATAAAAAACTCACAACTAAGTAAAATAATATTTATGAAACATAATAGGGCCAAATTAAATAAAACAAAAATAACTAAACATGAAAGGCCAACAAATAATTAAAAAAAATTGTTTTTCTGAAATTAACAATTTCACCCAAACTTGATCTTCCAAAACTATACCTTCTCATAAGACCGCTAATTCATAAAAAATGATCTTGTGAATATTTGCAAACAATAACTTGATTACCACTTGGGAACATCAACATGATTAGGACCTCATATTCCATTATTCAGCAAATGAAGTGCACCCTTTTATGCAAAGAAAACGTGGATACTTGGAGGCTAGATGAATAAAAAAGAAAGAAATGCTTAGAGAGTATTGAAGATGACCACATTAGACCTTAAGGACACAAAGTCCTTAACTCACAAACCTTGTGACGTTAGATAGGATGATCACACCCTTTGATAAGTCGGATTCAAGTATTCAATCAAGAACAAAATACAGCACAACAAGAAGCTTCCTAAAAATTTTTTTTGATTAATAAATATTCGTGTTGTCTCCAAATTTCATAACTATTCTTATTAATTAAAAAGAAACCCTATAGGGAAAAACGTTAGACGGAATTGTCAAAAGGGGACACTTTATTTGCGAATTTGGCCTAATGAAACCTTAAAAAATAAAAGAATAGAGACATAAAATAAAAATCTCACAACTAAGTAAAATAATATTTATTAAACATAAGAGGGCCAAATTAAATAAAACAAAAATAACTAAAATGAAAGGCCAACAAATAATTAAAAAAATTGTTTTTCTGAAATTAACAATTTCACCCAAACTTGATCTTCCAAAACTATACCTTGTCATAAGACCGCTAATTCATAACAAATGATCTTGTGAATATTTGCAAACAACAACTTGATTACCACTTGGGAACATCAACATGATTAGGACCTCATATTCCATTATTAAGCGAATGAAGTGCACCCTTTTATGCAAAGAAATCTTGGATACTTGGAAGCTAGATGAATAAAAAAGATAGAAATGCTTAGAGAGTATTGAAGATGACCACATTAGACCTTAAGGACACAAAGTCCTTAACTCACAAACCTTGTGACGTTAGATAGGATGATCACACCCTATGATAAGTCGGATTCAAGTATTCAATCAAGAACAAAATACAGCACAACAAGAAGCTTCCTAAAAATTTCCATTCATTAATAAATATTCGTGTTGTCTCCAAATTTCGTACCTATTCTTATTAATTAAAAAGAAACCCTATAGGGAAAAACCTTAGATGGAATTGTCAAAAGGGGACACTTTATTTGCGAATTAGGCCTAATGAAACCTTAAAAAATAAAAGAATAGAGACATAAAATAAAAATCTCACAACTAAGTAAAATAATATTTATTAAACATAATAGGGCCAAATTAAATAAAACAAAAATAACTAAAATGAAAGGCCAACAAATAATTAAAAAAATTGTTTTTCTGAAATTAACAATTTCACCCAAACTTGATCTTCCAAAACTATACCTTGTCATAAGACCGCTAATTCATAACAAATGATCTTGTGAATATTTGCAAACAACAACTTGATTACCACTTGTGAACATCAACATGATTAGGACCTCATATTCCATTATTAAGCAAATGAATTGCACCCTTTTATGCAAAACAAATTTGGATACTAGGAAGCTAGATGAATAAAAAATATATAATTGCTTAGAGAGTATTTAAGATGACTAGATTAGAACCTTAAGGACACAAATTAATTTACTCACTAACCTTGTGACGTTAGATAGGATGATCCCACTCTTTGATAAGTCGGATTCAAGTATTCTATCAAGAACAAAATACGGCACCACAACAAGCTTTCAAAAAATTTCTTTTCATTAATGAATATTCGTGTTGTCTCCAAATTTCATAACTCTTCTTATTAATTAAAAAGAAACCCTAAAGTGAAGAACCTTAGATGGAATTCTCAAAAGGGGAAACTTTATTTGTGAATTAGGCCTAATCAAACCTTAAAAAATAAAAGAATAGAGACATAACATAAAAATCTCACAACTAAGTAAAATAATATTTATGAAACATAATAGGGCCAAGTTAAATAAAACAAAAATAATTAAACATGAAAGGCCAACAAATAATTAAAAAAAATTGTTTTTCTGAAATTAACAATTTCACCCAAACTTGATCTTCCAAAACTATACCTTGTCATAAGACCGCTAATTCATAAAAAATGATCTTGTGAATATTTGCAAACAACAACTTGATTACCACTTGGGAACATCAACATGATTAGGACCTCATATTCCATTATTAAGCAAATGAAGTGCACCCTTTTATGCAAAACAAATTTGGATACTAGGAAGGTAGATGAATAAAAAATATATAATTGCTTAGAGAGTATTTAAGATGACTAGATTAGAACCTTAAGGACACAAATTAATTTACTCACTAACCTTATGACGTTAGATAGGATGATCCCACCCTTTGATAAGTCGGATTCAAGTATTCTATCAAGAACAAAATACGGCACCACAACAAGCTTTCAAAAAATTTCTTTTCATTAACGAATATTCGTGTTGTCTCCAAATTTCATAACTCTTCTTATTAATTAAAAAGAAACCCTAAAGGGAAGAACCTTATATGGAATTCTCAAAAGGGGAAACTTTATTTGTGAATTAGGCCTAATCAAACCTTAAAAAATAAAAGAATAGAGACATAACATAAAAATCTCACAACTAAGTAAAATAATATTTATGAAACATAATAGGGCCAAATTAAATAAAACAAAAATAACTAAACATGAAAGGCCAACAAATAATTAAAAAAATTGTTTTTCTGAAATTAACAATTTCACCCAAACTTGATCTTCCAAAACTATACCTTGTCATAAGACCGCTAATTCATAAAAAATGATCTTGTGAATATTTGCAAACAACAACTTGATTACCACTTGGGAACATCAACATGATTAGGACCTCATATTCCATTATTAAGCAAATGAAGTGCACCCTTTTATGCAAAACAAATTTGGATACTTGGAAGCTAGATGAATAAAAAATATATAATTGCTTAGAGAGTATTTAAGATGACTAGATTAGAACCTTAAGGAAACAAATTAATTTACTCACTAACCTTATGACGTTAGATAGGATGATCCCACCCTTTGATAAGTCGGATTCAAGTATTCTATCAAGAACAAAATACGGCACCACAACAAGCTTTCAAAAAATTTCTTTTCATTAACGAATATTCGTGTTGTCTCCAAATTTCATAACTCTTCTTATTAATTAAAAAGAAACCCTAAAGGGAAGAACCTTATATGGAATTCTCAAAAGGGGAAACTTTATTTGTGAATTAGGCCTAATCAAACCTTAAAAAATAAAAGAATAGAGATATAACATAAAAAACTCACAACTAAGTAAAATAATATTTATGAAACATAATAGGGCCAAATTAAATAAAACAAAAATAACTAAACATGAAAGGCCAACAAATAATTAAAAAAAATTGTTTTTCTGAAATTAACAATTTCACCCAAACTTGATCTTCCAAAACTATACCTTCTCATAAGACCGCTAATTCATAAAAAATGATCTTGTGAATATTTGCAAACAATAACTTGATTACCACTTGGGAACATCAACATGATTAGGACCTCATATTCCATTATTCAGCAAATGAAGTGCACCCTTTTATGCAAAGAAAACGTGGATACTTGGAGGTTAGATGAATAAAAAAGAAAGAAATGCTTAGAGAGTATTGAAGATGACCACATTAGACCTTAAGGACACAAAGTCCTTAACTCACAAACCTTGTGACGTTAGATAGGATGATCACACCCTTTGATAAGTCGGATTCAAGTATTCAATCAAGAACAAAATACAGCACAACAAGAAGCTTCCTAAAAATTTTTTTTGATTAATAAATATTCGTGTTGTCTCCAAATTTCGTAACTATTCTTATTAATTAAACAGAAACCCTATAGGGAAAAACGTTAGACGGAATTGTCAAAAGGGGACACTTTATTTGCGAATTTGGCCTAATGAAACCTTAAAAAATAAAAGAATAGAGACATAAAATAAAAATCTCACAACTAAGTAAAATAATATTTATTAAACATAAGAGGGCCAAATTAAATAAAACAAAAATAACTAAAATGAAAGGCCAACAAATAATTAAAAAAATTGTTTTTCTGAAATTAACAATTTCACCCAAACTTGATCTTCCAAAACTATACCTTGTCATAAGACCGCTAATTCATAACAAATGATCTTGTGAATATTTGCAAACAACAACTTGATTACCACTTGGGAACATCAACATGATTAGGACCTCATATTCCATTATTAAGCGAATGAAGTGCACCCTTTTATGCAAAGAAAACTTGGATACTTGGAAGCTAGATGAATAAAAAAGATAGAAATGCTTAGAGAGTATTGAAGATGACCACATTAGACCTTAAGGACACAAAGTCCTTAACTCACAAACCTTGTGACGTTAGATAGGATGATCACACCCTTTGATAAGTCGGATTCAAGTATTCAATCAAGAACAAAATACAGCACAACAAGAAGCTTCCTAAAAATTTCCATTCATTAATAAATATTCGTGTTGTCTCCAAATTTCGTACCTATTCTTATTAATTAAAAAGAAACCCTATAGGGAAAAACCTTAGATGGAATTGTCAAAAGGGGACACTTTATTTGCGAATTAGGCCTAATGAAACCTTAAAAAATAAAAGAATAGAGACATAAAATAAAAATCTCACAACTAAGTAAAATAATATTTATTAAACATAATAGGGCCAAATTAAATAAAACAAAAATAACTAAAATGAAAGGCCAACAAATAATTAAAAAAATTGTTTTTCTGAAATTAACAATTTCACCCAAACTTGATCTTCCAAAACTATACCTTGTCATAAGACCGCTAATTCATAACAAATGATCTTGTGAATATTTGCAAACAATAACTTGATTACCACTTGGGAACATCAACATGATTAGGACCTCATATTCCATTATTAAGCAAATGAATTGCACCCTTTTATGCAAAACAAATTTGGATACTAGGAAGCTAGATGAATAAAAAATATATAATTGCTTAGAGAGTATTTAAGATGACTAGATTAGAACCTTAAGGACACAAATTAATTTACTCACTAACCTTGTGACGTTAGATAGGATGATCCCACTCTTTGATAAGTCGGATTCAAGTATTCTATCAAGAACAAAATACGGCACCACAACAAGCTTTCAAAAAATTACTTTTCATTAATGAATATTCGTGTTGTCTCCAAATTTCATAACTCTTCTTATTAATTAAAAAGAAACCCTAAAGTGAAGAACCTTAGATGGAATTCTCAAAAGGGGAAACTTTATTTGTGAATTAGGCCTAATCAAACCTTAAAAAATAAAAGAATGGAGACATAACATAAAAATCTCACAACTAAGTAAAATAATATTTATGAAACATAATAGGGCCAAATTAAATAAAACAAAAATAATTAAACATGAAAGGCCAACAAATAATTAAAAAAAATTGTTTTTCTGAAATTAAAAATTTCACCCAAACTTGATCTTCCAAAACTATACCTTGTCATAAGACCGCTAATTCATAAAAAATAATCTTGTGAATATTTGCAAACAACAACTTGATTACCACTTGGGAACATCAACATGATTAGGACCTCATATTCCATTATTAAGCAAATGAAGTGCACCCTTTTATGCAAAACAAATTTGGATACTAGGAAGCTAGATGAATAAAAAATATATAATTGCTTAGAGAGTATTTAAGATGACTAGATTAGAACCTTAAGGACACAAATTAATTTACTCACTAACCTTATGACGTTAGATAGGATGATCCCACCCTTTGATAAGTCGGATTCAAGTATTCAATCAAGAACAAAATACGGCACCACAACAAGCTTCCTAAAAATTTTTTTTGATTAATAAATATTCGTGTTGTCTCCAAATTTCGTAACTATTCTTATTAATTAAAAAGAAACCCTATAGGGAAAAACGTTAGACGGAATTGTCAAAAGGGGACACTTTATTTGCGAATTAGGCCTAATGAAACCTTAAAAAATAAAAGAATAGAGACATAACATAAAAATCTCACAACTAAGTAAAATAATATTTATGAAACATAATAGGGCCAAATTAAATAAAACAAAAATAACTAAAATGAAAGGCCAACAAATAATTAAAAAAATTGTTTTTCTGAAATTAACAATTTCACCCAAACTTGATCTTCCAAAACTATACCTTGTCATAAGACCGCTAATTCATAACAAATGATCTTGTGAATATTTGCAAACAACAACTTGATTACCACTTGGGAACATCAACATGATTAGGACCTCATATTCCATTATTAAGCGAATGAAGTGCACCCTTTTATGCAAAGAAAACTTGGATACTTGGAAGCTAGATGAATAAAAAAGATAGAAATGCTTAGAGAGTATTGAAGATGACCACATTAGACCTTAAGGACACAAAGTCCTTAACTCACAAACCTTGTGACGTTAGATAGGATGATCACACCCTTTGATAAGTCGGATTCAAGTATTCAATCAAGAACAAAATACAGCACAACAAGAAGCTTCCTAAAAATTTCCATTCATTAATAAATATTCGTGTTGTCTCCAAATTTCGTAACTATTCTTATTAATTAAAAAGAAACCCTATAGGGAAAAACCTTAGATGGAATTGTCAAAAGGGGACACTTTATTTGCGAATTAGGCCTAATGAAACCTTAAAAAATAAAAGAATAGAGACATAAAATAAAAATCTCACAACTAAGTAAAATAATATTTATTAAACATAATAGGGCCAAATTAAATAAAACAAAAATAACTAAATTGAAAGGCCAACAAATAATTAAAAAAATTGTTTTTCTGAAATTAACAATTTCACCCAAACTTGATCTTCCAAAACTATACCTTGTCATAAGACCGCTAATTCATAACAAATGATCTTGTGAATATTTGCAAACAACAACTTGATTACCACTTGGGAACATCAACATGATTAGGACCTCATATTCCATTATTAAGCAAATGAATTGCACCCTTTTATGCAAAACAAATTTGGATACTAGGAAGCTAGATGAATAAAAAATATATAATTGCTTAGAGAGTATTTAAGATGACTAGATTAGAACCTTAAGGACACAAATTAATTTACTCACTAACCTTGTGACGTTAGATAGGATGATCCCACTCTTTGATAAGTCGGATTCAAGTATTCTATCAAGAACAAAATACGGCACCACAACAAGCTTTCAAAAAATTTCTTTTCATTAATGAATATTCGTGTTGTCTCCAAATTTCATAACTCTTCTTATTAATTAAAAAGAAACCCTAAAGTGAAGAACCTTAGATGGAATTCTCAAAAGGGGAAACTTTATTTGTGAATTAGGCCTAATCAAACCTTAAAAAATAAAAGAATGGAGACATAACATAAAAATCTCACAACTAAGTAAAATAATATTTATGAAACATAATAGGGCCAAATTAAATAAAACAAAAATAATTAAACATGAAAGGCCAACAAATAATTAAAAAAAATTGTTTTTCTGAAATTAAAAATTTCACCCAAACTTGATCTTCCAAAACTATACCTTGTCATAAGACCGCTAATTCATAAAAAATGATCTTGTGAATATTTGCAAACAACAACTTGATTACCACTTGGGAACATCAACATGATTAGGACCTCATATTCCATTATTAAGCAAATGAAGTGCACCCTTTTATGCAAAACAAATTTGGATACTAGGAAGCTAGATGAATAAAAAATATATAATTGCTTAGAGAGTATTTAAGATGACTAGATTAGAACCTTAAGGACACAAATTAATTTACTCACTAACCTTATGACGTTAGATAGGATGATCCCACCCTTTGATAAGTCGGATTCAAGTATTCTATCAAGAACAAAATACGGCACCACAACAAGCTTTCAAAAAATTTCTTTTCATTAACGAATATTCGTGTTGTCTCCAAATTTCATAACTCTTCTTATTAATTAAAAAGAAACCCTAAAGGGAAGAACCTTATATGGAATTCTCAAAAGGGGAAACTTTATTTGTGAATTAGGCCTAATCAAACCTTAAAAAATAAAAGAATAGAGACATAACATAAAAATCTCACAACTAAGTAAAATAATATTTATGAAACATAATAGGGCCAAATTAAATAAAACAAAAATAACTAAACATGAAAGGCCAACAAATAATTAAAAAAAATTGTTTTTCTGAAATTAACAATTTCACCCAAACTTGATCTTCCAAAACTATACCTTGTCATAAGACCGCTAATTCATAAAAAATGATCTTGTGAATATTTGCAAACAATAACTTGATTACCCCTTGGGAACATCAACATGATTAGGACCTCATATTCCATTATTCAGCAAATGAAGTGCACCCTTTTATGCAAAGAAAACGTGGATACTTGGAGGCTAGATGAATAAAAAAGAAAGAAATGCTTAGAGAGTATTGAAGATGACCACATTAGACCTTAAGGACACAAAGTCCTTAACTCACAAACCTTGTGACGTTAGATAGGATGATCACACCCTTTGATAAGTCGGATTCAAGTATTCAATCAAGAACAAAATACAGCACAACAAGAAGCTTCCTAAAAATTTTTTTTGATTAATAAATATTCGTGTTGTCTCCAAATTTCGTAACTATTCTTATTAATTAAAAAGAAACCCTATAGGGAAAAACGTTAGACGGAATTATCAAAAGGGGACACTTTATTTGCGAATTAGGCCTAATGAAACCTTAAAAAATAAAAGAATAGAGACATAAATTAAAAATCTCACAACTAAGTAAAATAATATTTATTAAACATAATAGGGCGAAATTAAATAAAACAAAAATAACTAAACATGAAAGGCCAACAAATAATTTAAAAAAATTGTTTTTCTGAAATTAACAATTTCACCCAAACTTGATCTTCCAAAACTATACCTTGTCATAAGACCGCTAATTCATAAAAAATGATCTTGTGAATATTTGCAAACAACAACTTGATTACCACTTGGGAACATCAACATGATTAGGACCTCATATTCCATTATTAAGCAAATGAAGTGCACCCTTTTATGCAAAACAAATTTGGATACTAGGAAGCTAGATGAATAAAAAATATATAATTGCTTAGAGAGTATTTAAGATGACTAGATTAGAACCTTAAGGACACAAATTAATTTACTCACTAACCTTATGACGTTAGATAGGATGATCCCACCCTTTGATAAGTCGGATTCAAGTATTCTATCAAGAACAAAATACGGCACCACAACAAGCTTTCAAAAAATTTCTTTTCATTAATAAATATTCGTGTTGTCTCCAAATTTCGTAACTATTCTTATTAATTAAAAAGAAACCGTATAGGGAAAAACCTTAGATGGAATTCTCAAAAGGGGAAACTTTATTTGTGAATTAGGCCTAATCAAACCTTAAAAAATAAAAGAATAGAGACATAACATAAAAATCTCACAACTAAGTAAAATAATATTTATGAAACATAATAGGGCCAAATTAAATAAAACAAAAATAACTAAACATGAAAGGCCAACAAATAATTTAAAAAAATTGTTTTTCTGAAATTAACAATTTCACCCAAACTTGATCTTCCAAAACTATACCTTGTCATAAGACCGCTAATTCATAACAAATGATCTTGTGAATATTTGCAAACAACAACTTGATTACCACTTGGGAACATCAACATGATTAGGACCTCATATTCCATTATTAAGCAAATGAAGTGCACCCTTTTATGAAAAGAAAACGTGGATACTTGGAAGCTAGATGAATAAAAAAGATAGAAATGCTTAGAGAGTATTGAAGATGACCACATTAGACCTTAAGGACACAAAGTCCTTAACTCACAAACCTGGTGACGTTAGATAGGATGATCACACCAATTGATAAGTCGGATTCAAGTATTCAATCAAGAACAAAATACAGCACAACAAGAAGCTTCCAAAAAATTTCCTTTCATTAATGAATATTCGTGTTGTCTCCAAATTTCGTAACTCTTCTTATTAATTAAAAAGAAACCCTAAAGGGAAGAACCTTAGATGGAATTCTCAAAAGGAGAAACTTTATTTGTGAATTAGGCCTAATCAAACCTTCAAAAATAAAAGAATAGAGACATAACATAAAAATCTCACAACTAAGTAAAATAATATTTATGAAACATAATAGGGCCAAATTAAATAAAACAAAAATAACTAAACATGAAAGGCCAACAAATAATTAAAAAAAATTGTTTTTCTGAAATTAACAATTTCACCCAAACTTGATCTTCCAAAACTATACCATGTCATAAGACCGCTAATTCATAACAAATGATCTTGTGAATATTTGCAAACAACAACTTGATTACCACTTGGGAACATCAACATGATTAGGACCTCATATTCCATTATTAAGCAAATGAAGTGCACCCTTTTATGCAAAGAAAACTTGGATACTTGGAAGCTAGATGAATAAAAAAGATAGAAATGCTTAGAGAGTATTGAAGATGACCACATTAGACCTTAAGGACACAAAGTCCTTAACTCACAAACCTTGTGACGTTAGATAGGATGATCACACCAATTGATAAGTCGGATTCAAGTATTCAATCAAGAACAAAATACAGCACAACAAGAAGCTTCCAAAAAATTTCCTTTCATTAATGAATATTCGTGTTGTCTCCAAATTTCGTAACTCTTCTTATTAATTAAAAAGAAACCCTAAAGGGAAGATCCTTAGATGGAATTCTCAAAAGGGGAAACTTTATTTGTGAATTAGGCCTAATCAAACCTTAAAAAATAAAAGAATAGAGACATAAAATAAAAATCTCACAACTAAGTAAAATAAAATTTATTAAACATAATAGGGCCAAATTAAATAAAACAAAAATAACTAAACATGAAAGGCCAACAAATAATTAAACAAATTTTGTTTCCAAAATTAACAATTTCACCCAAACTTGATCTTCCAAAACTATACCTTGTCATAAGACCGCTAATTCATAACAAATGATCTTGTGAATATTTGCAAACAACAACTTGATTACCACTTGGGAACATCAACATGATTAGGACCTCATATTCCATTATTCAGCAAAAGAAGTGCACCCTTTTATGCAAAGAAAACTAGGATACTTGGAAGCTAGATGAATAAAAAAGATAGAAATGCTTAGAGAGTATTGAAGATGACCACATTAGACCTTAAGGACACAAAGTCCTAAACTCACAAACCTTGTGACGTTAGATAGGATGATCACACCAATTGATAAGTCGGATTCAAGTATTCAATCAAGAACAAAATACAGCACAACAAGAAGCTTCCAAAAAATTTCCTTTCATTAATGAATATTCGTGTTGTCTCCAAATTTCGTAACTCTTCTTATTAATTAAAAAGAAACCCTAAAGGGAAGAACCTTAGATGGAATTCTCAAAAGGGGAAACTTTATTTGTGAATTAGGCCTAATCAAACCTTAAAAAATAAAAGACTAAAAGATATAAAATAAAAATCTCACCACTAAGTAAAATAATATTTATTACACATAAAAGGGTCAAATTAAATAAAACAAAAATAACTAAACATAAAAGGCCAACAAATAATTAAAACAAATTTTGTTTCCGAAATTAACAATTTCACCCAAACTTGATCTTCCAAAACTATACCTTGTCATAAGACCGCTAATTCATAACAAATGATCTTGTGAATATTTGCAAACAACAACTTGATTACCACTTGGGAACATCAACATGATTAGGACCTCATATTCCATTATTCAGCAAATGAAGTGCACCCTTTTATGCAAAGAAAACTTGGATACTTGGAAGCTAGATGAATAAAAAAGAAAGAAATGCTTAGAGAGTATTGAAGATGACCACATTAGACCTTAAGGACACAAAAGTCCTTAACTCACAAACCTTGTGACGTTAGATAGGATGATCACACCCTTTGATAAGTCGGATTCAAGTATTCAATCAAGAACAAAATACAGCACAACAAGAAGCTTCCAAAAAATTTCCTTTCATTAATGAATATTCGTGTTGTCTCCAAATTCGTAACTCTTCTTATTAATTAAAAAGAAACCCTATAGGGAAAAACCTTAGATGGAATTGTCAAAAGAGGACACTTTATTTGCGAATTAGGCCTAATGAAACCTTAAAAAATAAAAGAATAGAGACATAAAATAAAAATCTCACAACTAAGTAAAATAATATTTATTAAACATAATAGGGCCAAATTAAATAAAACAAAAATAACTAAACATGAAAGGCCAACAAATAATTAAAAAAATTGTTTTTTCTGAAATTAACAATTTCACCCAAACTTGATCTTCCAAAACTATACCTTGTCATAAGACCGCCAATTCATAACAAATGATCTTGTGAATATTTGCAAACCACAACTTGATTACCACTTGGGAACATCAACATGATTAGGACCTCATATTAAATTATTAAGCGAATGAAGTGCACCCTTTTATGCAAAGAAAACTTGGATACTTGGAAGCTAGATGAATAAAAAAGATAGAAATGCTTAGAGAGTATTGAAGATGACCACATTAGACCTTAAGGACACAAAGTCCTTAACTCACAAACCATGTGACATTAGATAGGATGATCACACCAATTGATAAGTCCGATTCAAGTATTCAATCAAGAACAAAATACAGCACAACAAGAAGCTTCCAAAAAATTTCCTTTCATTAATGAATATTCGTGTTGTCTCCAAATTTCGTAACTCTTCTTATTAATTAAAAAGAAACCCTAAAGGGAAGAACCTTAGATGGAATTCTCAAAAGGGGAAACTTTATTTGTGAATTAGGCCTAATCAAACCTTAAAAAATAAAAGACTAAAAGATATAAAATAAAAATCTCACCACTAAGTAAAATAATATTTATTACACATAAAAGGGTCAAATTAAATAAAGCAAAAATAACTAAACATAAAAGGCCAAAAAATAATTAAAACAAATTTTGTTTCCGAAATTAACAATTTCACCCAAACTTGATCTTCCAAAACTATACCTTGTCATAAGACCGCCAATTCATAACAAATGATCTTGTGAATATTTGCAAACAACAACTTGATTACCACTTGGGAACATCAACATGATTAGGACCTCATATTCCATTATTAAACGAAGGAAGTGCACCCTTTTATGCAAAGAAAACTTGGATACTTGGAAGCTAGATGAATAAAAAAGATAGAAATGCTTAGAGTGTATTGAAGATGACCACATTAGACCTTAAGGACACAAAGTCCTTAACTCACAAACCTTGTGACGTAAGATAGGATGATCACACCAATTGATAATCGGATTCAAGTATTCAATCAAGAACAAAATACCGCACAACAAGAAGCTTCCAAAAAATTTCCTTTCATTAATGAATATTCGTGTTGTCTCCAAATTTCGTAACTCTTCTTATTAATTAAAAAGAAACCCTAAAGGGAAGAACCTTAGATAGAATTCTCAAAAGGGGAAACTTTATTTGTGAATTAGGCCTAATCAAACCTTAAAAAATAAAAGACTAAAAGATATAAAATAAAAATCTCACCACTAAGTAAAATAATATTTATTACACATAAAAGGGTCAAATTAAATAAAGCAAAAATAACTAAACATAAAAGGCCAAAAAATAATTAAAACAAATTTTGTTTCCGAAATTAACAATTTCACCCAAACTTGATCTTCCAAAACTATACCTTGTCATAAGACCGCCAATTCATAACAAATGATCTTGTGAATATTTGCAAACAACAACTTGATTACCACTTGGGAACATCAACATGATTAGGACCTCATATTCCATTATTAAACGAAGGAAGTGCACCCTTTTATGCAAAGAAAACTTGGATACTTGGAAGCTAGATGAATAAAAAAGATAGAAATGCTTAGAGAGTATTGAAGATGACCACATTAGACCTTAAGGACACAAAGTCCTTAAGTCACAAACCTTGTGACGTTAGATAGGATGATCACACCCTTTGATAAGTCGGATTCAAGTATTTAATCAAGAACATAATACAGCACAACAAGAAGCTTCCAAAAAATTTCCTTTCATTAATGAATATTCGTGTTGTCTCCAATTTTGGTAACTCTTCTTATTAATTAAAAAGAAACCCTAAAGGGAAGAACCTTAGATGGAATTCTCAAAAGGGGAAACTTTATTTGTGAATTAGGCCTAATCAAACCTTAAAAAATAAAAGACTAAAAGATATAAAATAAAAATCTCACCACTAAGTAAAATAATATTTATTACACATAAAAGGGTCAAATTAAATAAAGCAAAAATAACTAAACATAAAAGGCCAACAAATAATTAAAACAAATTTTGTTTCCGAAATTAACAATTTCACCCAAACTTGATCTTCCAAAACTATACCTTGTCATAAGACCGCCAATTCATAACAAATGATCTTGTGAATATTTGCAAACAACAACTTGATTACCACTTGGGAACATCAACATGATTAGGACCTCATATTCCATTATTAAACGAAGGAAGTGCACCCTTTTATGCAAAGAAAACTTGGATACTTGGAAGCTAGATGAATAAAAAAGATAGAAATGCTTAGAGTGTATTGAAGATGACCACATTAGACCTTAAGGACACAAAGTCCTTAACTCACAAACCTTGTGACGTAAGATAGGATGATCACACCAATTGATAAGTCGGATTCCAGTATTCAATCAAGAACAAAATACCGCACAACAAGAAGCTTCCAAAAAATTTCCTTTCATTAATGAATATTCGTGTTGTCTCCAATTTTGGTAACTCTTCTTATTAATTAAAAAGAAACCCTAAAGGGAAGAACCTTAGATGGAATTCTCAAAAGGGGAAACTTTATTTGTGAATTAGGCCTAATCAAACCTTAAAAAATAAAAGACTAAAAGATATAAAATAAAAATCTCACCACTAAGTAAAATAATATTTATTACACATAAAAGGGTCAAATTAAATAAAGCAAAAATAACTAAACATAAAAGGCCAACAAATAATTAAAACAAATTTTGTTTCCGAAATTAACAATTTCACCCAAACTTGATCTTCCAAAACTATACCTTGTCATAAGACCGCCAATTCATAACAAATGATCTTGTGAATATTTGCAAACAACAACTTGATTACCACTTGGGAACATCAACATGATTAGGACCTCATATTCCATTATTAAACGAAGGAAGTGCACCCTTTTATGCAAAGAAAACTTGGATACTTGGAAGCTAGATGAATAAAAAAGATAGAAATGCTTAGAGTGTATTGAAGATGACCACATTAGACCTTAAGGACACAAAGTCCTTAACTCACAAACCTTGTGACGTAAGATAGGATGATCACACCAATTGATAAGTCGGATTCAAGTATTCAATCAAGAACAAAATACCGCACAACAAGAAGCTTCCAAAAAATTTCCTTTCATTAATGAATATTCGTGTTGTCTCCAAATTTCGTAACTCTTCTTATTAATTAAAAAGAAACCCTAAAGGGAAGAACCTTAGATAGAATTCTCAAAAGGGGAAACTTTATTTGTAAATTAGGCCTAATCAAACCTTAAAAAATAAAAGACTAAAAGATATAAAATAAAAATCTCACCACTATGTAAAATAATATTTATTACACATAAAAGGGTCAAATTAAATAAAACAAAAATAACTAAACATAAAAGGCCAACAAATAATTAAAACAAATTTTGTTTCCGAAATTAACAATTTCACCCAAACTTGATCTTCCAAAACTATACCTTGTCATAAGACCGCTAATTCATAACAAATGATCTTGTGAATATTTGCAAACAACAACTTGATTACCACTTGGGAATATCAACATGATTAGGACCTCATATTCCATTATTCAGCAAATGAAGTGCACCCTTTTATGCAAAGAAAACTTGGATACTTGGAAGCTAGATGAATAAAAAAGAAAGAAATGCTTAGAGAGTATTGAAGATGACCACATTAGACCTTAAGGACACAAAGTCCTTAACTCACAAACCTTGTGACGTTAGAGAGGATGATCACACCCTTTGATAAGTCGGATTCAAGTATTCAATCAAGAACAAAATACAGCACAACAAGAAGCTTCCAAAAAATTTCCTTTCATTAATGAATATTCGTGTTGTCTCCAATTTTGGTAACTCTTCTTATTAATTAAAAAGAAACCCTAAAGGGAAGAACCTTAGATGGAATTCTCAAAAGGGGAAACTTTATTTGTGAATTAGGCCTAATCAAACCTTAAAAAATAAAAGACTAAAAGATATAAAATAAAAATCTCACCACTAAGTAAAATAATATTTATTACACATAAAAGGGTCAAATTAAATAAAACAAAAATAACTAAACATAAAAGGCCAACAAATAATATAAACAAATTTTGTTTCCGAAATTAACAATTTCACCCAAACTTGATCTTCCAAAACTATACCTTGTCATAAGACCGCTAATTCATAACAAATGATCTTGTGAATATTTGCAAACAACAACTTGATTACCACTTGGGAACATCAACATGATTAGGACCTCATATTCCATTATTCAGCAAATGAAGTGCACCCTTTTATGCAAAGAAAACTTGGATACTTGGAAGCTAGATGAATAAAAAAGAAAGAAATGCTTAGAGAGTATTGAAGATGACCACATTAGACCTTAAGGACACAAAGTCCTTAACTCACAAACCTTGTGACGTTAGATAGGATGATCACACCCTTTGATAAGTCGGATTCAAGTATTCAATCAAGAACAAAATACAGGACAACAAGAAGCTTCCAAAAAATTTCCTTTCATTAATGAATATTCGTGTTGTCTCTAAATTTCGTAACTCTTCTTATTAATTAAAAAGAAACCCTATAGGGAAAAACCTTAGATGGAATTGTCAAAAGAGGACATTTTATTTGCGAATTAGGCCTAATGAAACCTTAAAAAATAAAAGAATAGAGACATAAAATAAAAATCTCACAACTAAGTAAAGTAATATTTATTAAACATAATAGGGCCAAATTAAATAAAACAAAAATAACTAAACATGAAAGGCCAACAAATAATTAAAAAAATTGTTTTTCTGAAATTAACAATTTCACCCAAACTTGATCTTCCAAAACTATACCTTGTCATAAGACCGCCAATTCATAACAAATGATCTTGTGAATATTTGCAAACCACAACTTGATTACCATTTGGGAACATCAACATGATTAGGACCTCATATTCCATTATTAAGCGAATGAAGTGCACCCTTTTATGCAAAGAAAACTTGGATACTTGGAAGCTAGATGAATAAAAAAGATAGAAATGCTTAGAGAGTATTGAAGATGACCACATTAGACCTTAAGGACACAAAGTCCTTAACTCACAACCCTTGTGACATTAGATAGGATGATCACACCAATTGATAAGTCGGATTCAAGTATTCAATCAAGAACAAAATACAGCACAACAAGAAGCTTCCAAAAAATTTCCTTTCATTAATGAATATTCGTGTTGTCTCCAAATTTCGTAACTCTTCTTATTAATTAAAAAGAAACCCTAAAGGGAAGAACCTTAGATGGAATTCTCAAAAGGGGAAACTTTATTTGTGAATTAGGCCTAATCAAACCTTAAAAAATAAAAGACTAAAAGATATAAAATAAAAATCTCACCACTAAGTAAAATAATATTTATTACACATAAAAGGGTCAAATTAAATAAAACAAAAATAACTAAACATAAAAGGCCAACAAATAATTAAAACAAATTTTGTTTCCGAAATTAACAATTTCACCCAAACTTGATCTTCCAAAACTATAGCTTGTCATAAGACCGCTAATTCATAACAAATGATCTTGTGAATATTTGCAAACAACAACTTGATTACCACTTGGGAACATCAACATGATTAGGACCTCATATTCCATTATTCAGCAAATGAAGTGCACCCTTTTATGCAAAGAAAACTTGGATACTTGGAAGCTAGATGAATAAAAAAGAAAGAAATGCTTAGAGAGTATTGAAGATGACCACATTAGACCTTAAGGACACAAAGTCCTTAACTCACAAACCTTGTGACGTTAGATAGGATGATCACACCCTTTGAGAAGTCGGATTCAAGTATTCAATCAAGAACAAAATACAGCACAACAAGAAGCTTCCAAAAAATTTCCTTTCATTAATGAATATTCGTTTTGTCTCCAAATTTCGTAACTCTTCTTATTAATTAGAAAGAAACCCTATAGGGAAAAACCTTAGATGGAATTGTCAAAAGAGGGCACTTTATTTGCGAATTAGGCCTAATGAAACCTTAAAAAATAAAAGAATAGAGACATAAAATAAAAATCTCAACACTAAGTAAAATAATCTTTATGAAACATAATAGGGCCAAATTAAATAAAACAAAAATAACTAAACATGAAAGGCCAACAAATAATTAAAAAAAATTGTTTTTCTGAAATTAACAATTTCACCCAAACTTGATTTTCCAAAACTATACCTTGTCATAAGACCGCTAATTCATAACAAATGACCTTGTGAATATTTGCAAACAACAACTTGATTACCACTTGGGAACATCAACATGATTAGGACCTCATATTCCATTATTAAGCAAATGAAGTGCACCCTTTTATGCAAAGAAAACTTGGATACTTGGAAGCTAGATGAATAAAAAAGATAGAAATGCTTAGAGAGTATTGAAGATGACCACATTAGACCTTAAGGACACCAAGTCCTTAACTCACAAACTTTGTGACGTTAGATAGGATGATCACACCAATTGATAAGTCGGATTCAAGTATTCAATCAAGAACAAAATACAGCACAACAAGAAGCTTCCAAAAAATTTCCTTTCATTAATGAATATTCGTGTTGTCTCCAAATAACGTAACTCTTCTTATTAATTAAAAAGAAACCCTAAAGGGAAGAACCTTAGATGGAATTCTCAAAAGGGAAATATTATTTGTGAATTAGGCCTAATCAAACCTTAAAAAATAAAAGAATAGAGACATAACATAAAAATCTCACAACTAAGTAAAATAATATTTATGAAATATAATAGGGCCAAATTAAATAAACCAAAAATAACTAAACATGAAAGGCCAACAAATAATTAAAAAAAATTGTTTTTCTGAAATTAACAATTTCACCCAAACTTGATCTTCCAAAACTATACCTTGTCATAAGACCGCTAATTCATAACAAATGATCTTGTGAATATTTGGAAACAACAACTTGATTACCACTTGGGAACATCAACATGATTAGGACCTTATATTCCATTATTAAGCAAATGAAGTGCACCCTTTTATGCAAAGAAAACTTGGATACTTGGAAGCTAGATGAATAAAAAAGAAAGAAATGCTTAGAGAGTATTGAAGATGACCACATTAGACCTTAAGGACACAAAGTCCTTAACTCACAAACCTTGTGACGTTAGATAGGATGATCACATCCTTTGATAAGTCGTATTCAAGTATTCAATCAAGAACAAAATACAGGACAACAAGAAGCTTCCAAAAAATTTCCTTTCATTAATGAATATTCGTGTTGTCTCCAAATTTCGTAACTCATCTTATTAATTAAAAAGAAACCCTATAGGGAAAAACCTTAGATGGAATTGTCAAAAGAGGACACTTTATTTGCGAATTAGGCCTAATGAAACCTTAAAAAATAAAAGAATAGAGACATAAAATAAAAATCTCACAACTAAGTAAAATAATATTTATTAAACATAATAGGGCCAAATTAAATAAAACAAAAATAACTAAACATGAAAGGCCAACAAATAATTAAAAAAATTGTTTTCCTGAAATTAACAATTTCACCCAAACTTGATCTTCCAAAACTATACCTTGTCATAAGACCGCCAATTCATAACAAATGATCTTGTGAATATTTGCAAAAAACAACTTCATTACCACTTGGGAACATCAACATGATTAGGACCTCATATTCCATTATTAAACGAAGGAAGTGCTCCCTTTTATGCAAAGAAAACTTGGATACTTGGAAGCTAGATGAATAAAAAAGATAGAAATGCTTAGAGTGTATTGAAGATGACCACATTATACCTTAAGGACACAAAGTCCTTAACTCACAAACCTTGTGACGTAAGATAGGATGATCACACCCTTTGATAAGTCGGATTCAAGTATTCAATCAAGAACAAAATACCGCACAACAAGAAGCTTCCAAAAAATTTCCTTTCATTAATGAATATTCGTGTTGTCTCCAAATTTCGTAACTCTTCTTATTAATTAAAAAGAAACCCTAAAGGGAAGAACCTTAGATAGAATTCTCAAAAGGGGAAACTTTATTTGTGAATTAGGCCTAATCAAACCTTAAAAAATAAAAGACTAAAAGATATAAAATAAAAATCTCACCACTATGTAAAATAATATTTATTACACATAAAAGGGTCAAATTAAATAAAACAAAAATAACTAAACATAAAAGGCCAACAAATAATTAAAACAAATTTTGTTTCCGAAATTAACAATTTCACCCAAACTTGATCTTCCAAAACTATACCTTGTCATAAGATCGCTAATTCATAACAAATGATCTTGTGAATATTTGCAAACAACAACTTGATTACCACTTGGGAACATCAACATGATTAGGACCTCATATTCCATTATTCAGCAAATGAAGTGCACCCTTTTATGCAAAGAAAACTTGGATACTTGGAAGCTAGATGAATAAAAAAGAAAGAATTGCTTAGAGAGTAATGAAGATGACCACATTAGACCTTAAGGACACAAAGTCCTTAACTCACAAACCTTGTGACGTTAGATAGGATGATCACACCCTTTGATAAGTCGGATTCAAGTATTCAATCAAGAACAAAATACAGCACAACAAGAAGCTTCCAAAAAATTTCCTTTCATTAATGAATATTCGTGTTGTCTCCAATTTTGGTAACTCTTCTTATTAATTAAAAAGAAACCCTAAAGGGAAGAACCTTAGATGGAATTCTCAAAAGGGGAAACTTTATTTGTGAATTAGGCCTAATCAAACCTTAAAAAATAAAAGACTAAAAGATATAAAATAAAAATCTCACCACTAAGTAAAATAATATTTATTACACATAAAAGGGTCAAATTAAATAAAGCAAAAATAACTAAACATAAAAGGCCAACAAATAATTAAAACAAATTTTGTTTCCGAAATTAACAATTTCACCCAAACTTGATCTTCCAAAACTATACCTTGTCATAAGACCGCCAATTCATAACAAATGATCTTGTGAATATTTGCAAAAAACAACTTCACTACCACTTGGGAACATCAACATGATTAGGACCTCATATTCCATTATTAAACGAAGGAAGTGCTCCCTTTTATGCAAAGAAAACTTGGATACTTGGAAGCTAGATGAATAAAAAAGATAGAAATGGTTAGAGTGTATTGAAGATGACCACATTAGACCTTAAGGACACAAAGTCCTTAACTCACAAACCTTGTGACGTAAGATAGGATGATCACACCAATTGATAAGTCGGATTCAAGTATTCAATTAAGAACAAAATACCGCACAACAAGAAGCTTCCAAAAAATTTCCTTTCATTAATGAATATTCGTGTTGTCTCCAAATTTCGTAACTCTTCTTATTAATTAAAAAGAAACCCTAAAGGGAAGAACCTTAGATAGAATTCTCAAAAGGGGAAACTTTATTTGCGAATTAGGCCTAATCAAACCTTAAAAAATAAAAGACTAAAAGATATAAAATAAAAATCACACCACTATGTAGAATAATATTTATTACACATAAAAGGGTCAAATTAAATAAAACAAAAATAACTAAACATAAAAGGCCAACAAATAATTAAAACAAATTTTGTTTCCGAAATTAACAATTTCACCCAAACTTGATCTTCCAAAACTATACCTTGTCATAAGACCGCTAATTCATAACAAATGATCTTGTGAATATTTGCAAACAACAACTTGATTACCACTTGGGAACATCAACATGATTAGGACCTCATATTCCATTATTCAGCAAATGAAGTGCACCCTTTTATGCAAAGAAAACTTGGATACTTGGAAGCTAGATGAATAAAAAAGAAAGAAATGCTTAGAGAGTATTGAAGATGACCACATTAGACCTTAAGGACACAAAGTCCTTAAGTCACAAACCTTGTGACGTTAGATAGGATGATCACACCCTTTGATAAGTCGGATTCAAGTATTCAATCAAGAACAAAATACAGGACAACAAGAAGCTTCTAAAAAATTTCCTTTCATTAATGAATATTCGTGTTGTCTCCAAATTTCGTAACTCATCTTATTAATTAAAAAGAAACCCTATAGGGAAAAACCTTAGATGGAATTGTCAAAAGAGGACACTTTATTTGCGAATTAGGCCTAATGAAACCTTAAAAAATAAAAGAATAGAGACATAAAATAAAAATCTCACCACTAAGTAAAATAATATTTATTAAACATAATAGGGCCAAATTAAATAAAACAAAAATAACTAAACATGAAAGGCCAACAAATAATTAAACAAATTGTTTTCCTGAAATTAACAATTTCACCCAAACTTGATCTTCCAAAACTATACCTTGTCATAAGACCGCCAATTCATAACAAATGATCTTGTGAATATTTGCAAACCACAATTTGATTACCACTTGGGAACATCAACAAGATTAGGACCTCATATTCCATTATTAAGCGAATGAAGTACACCCTTTTATGCAAAGAAAACTTGGATACTTGGAAGCTAGTTGAATAAAAAAGATAGAAATGCTTAGAGAGTATTGAAGATGACCACATTAGACCTTAAGGACACAAAGTCCTTAACTCACAAACCTTGTGACATTAGATAGGATGATCACACCAATTGATAAGTCGGATTCAAGTATTCAATCAAGAACAAAATACAGCACAACAAGAAGCTTCCAAAAAATTTCCTTTCATTAATGAATATTCGTGTTGTCTCCAAATTTCGTAACTCTTCTTATTAATTAAAAAGAAACCCTAAAGGGAAGAACCTTAGATAGAATTCTCAAAAGGGGAAACTTTATTTGTGAATTAGGCCTAATCAAACCTTAAAAAATAAAAGACTAAAAGATATAAAATAAAAATCTCACCACTATGTAAAATAATATTTATTACACATAAAAGGGTCAAATTAAATAAAACAAAAATAACTAAACATAAAAGGCCAGCAAATAATTAAAACAAATTTTGTTTCCGAAATTAACAATTTCACCCAAACTTGATCTTCCAAAACTATACCTTGTCATAAGACCGCTAATTCATAACAAATGATCTTGTGAATATTTGCAAACAACAACTTGATTACCACTTGGGAACATCAACATGATTAGGACCTCATATTCCATTATTCAGCAAATGAAGTGCACCCTTTTATGCAAAGAAAACTTGGATACTTGGAAGCTAGATGAATAAAAAAGAAAGAAATGCTTAGAGAGTATTGAAGATGACCACATTAGACCTTAAGGACACAAAGTCCTTAACTCACAAACCTTGTGACGTTAGATAGGATGATCACACCCTTTGATAAGTCGGATTCAAGTATTCAATCAAGAACAAAATACAGCACAACAAGAAGCTTCCAAAAAATTTCCTTTCATTAATGAATATTCGTGTTGTCTCCAATTTTGGTAACTCTTCTTATTAATTAAAAAGAAACCCTAAAGGGAAGAACCTTAGATGGAATTCTTAAAAGGGGAAACTTTATTTGTGAATTAGGCCTAATCAAACCTTAAAAAATAAAAGACTAAAAGATATAAAATAAAAATCTCACCACTAAGTAAAATAATATTTATTACACATAAAAGGGTCAAATTAAATAAAGCAAAAATAACTAAACATAAAAGGCCAACAAATAATTAAAACAAATTTTGTTTCCGAAATTAACAATTTCACCCAAACTTGATCTTCCAAAACTATACCTTGTCATAAGACCGCTAATTCATAACAAATGATCTTGTGAATATTTGCAAACAACAACTTGATTACCACTTGGGAACATCAACATGATTAGGACCTCATATTCCATTATTCAGCAAATGAAGTGCACCCTTTTATGCAAAGAAAACTTGGATACTTGGAAGCTAGATAAATAAAAAAGAAAGAAATGCTTAGAGAGTATTGAAGATGACCACATTAGACCTTAAGGACACAAAGTCCTTAACTCACAAACCTTGTGACGTTAGATAGGATGATCACACCCTTTGATAAGTCGGATTCAAGTATTCAATCAAGAACAAAATACAAGACAACAAGAAGCTTCCAAAAAATTTCCTTTCATTAATGAATATTCGTGTTGTCTCTAAATTTCGTAACTCTTCTTATTAATTAAAAAGAAACCCTATAGGGAAAAACCTTAGATGGAATTGTCAAAAGAGGACATTTTATTTGCGAATTAGGCCTAATGAAACCTTAAAAAATAAAAGAATAGAGACATAAAATAAAAATCTCACAACTAAGTAATGTAATATTTATTAAACATAATAGGGCCAAATTAAATAAAACAAAAATAACTAAACATGAAAGGCCAACAAATAATTAAAAAAATTGTTTTTCTGAAATTAACAATTTCACCCAAACTTGATCTTCCAAAACTATACCTTGTCATAAGACCGCCAATTCATAACAAATGATCTTGTGAATATTTGCAAACCACAACTTGATTACCATTTGGGAACATCAACATGATTAGGACCTCATATTCCATTATTAAGCGAATATAGTGCACCCTTTTATGCAAAGAAAACTTGGATACTTGGAAGCTAGATGAATAAAAAAGATAGAAATGCTTAGAGAGTATTGAAGATGACCACATTAGACCTTAAGGACACAAAGTCCTTAACTCACAACCCTTGTGACATTAGATAGGATGATCACACCAATTGATAAGTCGGATTCAAGTATTCAATCAAGAACAAAATACAGCACAACAAGAAGCTTCCAAAAAATTTCCTTTCATTAATGAATATTCGTGTTGTCTCCAAATTTCGTAACTCTTCTTATTAATTAAAAAGAAACCCTAAAGGGAAGAACCTTAGATGGAATTCTCAAAAGGGGAAACTTTATTTGTGAATTAGGCCTAATCAAACCTTAAAAAATAAAAGACTAAAAGATATAAAATAAAAATCTCACCACTAAGTAAAATAATATTTATTACACATAAAAGGGTCAAATTAAATAAAACAAAAATAACTAAACATAAAAGGCCAACAAATAATTAAAACAAATTTTGTTTCCGAAATTAACAATTTCACCCAAACTTGATCTTCCAAAACTATACCTTGTCATAAGACCGCTAATTCATAACAAATGATCTTGTGAATATTTGCAAACAACAACTTGATTACCACTTGGGAACATCAACATGATTAGGACCTCATATTCCATTATTCAGCAAATGAAGTGCACCCTTTTATGCAAAGAAAACTTGGATACTTGGAAGCTAGATGAATAAAAAAGAAAGAAATGCTTAGAGAGTATTGAAGATGACCACATTAGACCTTAAGGACACAAAGTCCTTAACTCACAAACCTTGTGACGTTAGATAGGATGATCACACCCTTTGATAAGTCGGATTCAAGTATTCAATCAAGAACAAAATACAGCACAACAAGAAGCTTCCAAAAAATTTCCTTTCATTAATGAATATTCGTGTTGTCTCCAAATTTCGTAACTCTTCTTATTAATTAAAAAGAAACCCTAAAGGGAAGAACCTTAGATGGAATTCTCAAAAGAGGACATTTTATTTGCGAATTAGGCCTAATGAAACCTTAAAAAATAAAAGAATAGAGACATAAAATAAAAATCTCACAACTAAGTAATGTAATATTTATGAAACATAATAGGGCCAAATTAAATAAACCAAAAATAACTAAACATGAAAGGCCAACAAATAATTAAAAAAAATTGTTTTTCTGAAATTAACAATTTCACCCAAACTTGATCTTCCAAAACTATACCTTGTCATAAGACCGCTAATTCATAACAAATGATCTTGTGAATATTTGGAAACAACAACTTGATTACCACTTGGGAACATCAACATGATTAGGACCTTATATTCCATTATTAAGCAAATGAAGTGCACCCTTTTATGCAAAGAAAACTTGGATACTTGGAAGCTAGATGAATAAAAAAGAAAGAAATGCTTAGAGAGTATTGAAGATGACCACATTAGACCTTAAGGACACAAAGTCCTTAACTCACAAACCTTGTGACGTTAGATAGGATGATCACACCCTTTGATAAGTCGGATTCAAGTATTCAATCAAGAACAAAATACAGGACAACAAGAAGCTTCTAAAAAATTTCCTTTCATTAATGAATATTCGTGTTGTCTCCAAATTTCGTAACTCATCTTATTAATTAAAAAGAAACCCTATAGGGAAAAACCTTAGATGGAATTGTCAAAAGAGGACACTTTATTTGCGAATTAGGCCTAATGAAACCTTAAAAAATAAAAGAATAGAGACATAAAATAAAAATCTCACAACTAAGTAAAATAATATTTATTAAACATAATAGGGCCAAATTAAATAAAACAAAAATAACTAAACATGAAAGGCCAACAAATAATTAAAAAAATTGTTTTCCTGAAATTAACAATTTCACCCAAACTTGATCTTCCAAAACTATACCTTGTCATAAGACCGCCAATTCATAACAAATGATCTTGTGAATATTTGCAAACCACAACTTGATTACCACTTGGGAACATCAACATGATTAGGACCTCATATTCCATTATTAAGCGAATGAAGTACACCCTTTTATGCAAAGAAAACTTGGATACTTGGAAGCTAGTTGAATAAAAAATATAGAAATGCTTAGAGAGTATTGAAGATGACCACATTAGACCTTAAGGACACAAAGTCCTCAACTCACAAACCTTGTGACATTAGATAGGATGATCACACCAATTGATAAGTCGAAAAATCAATCAAGAACAAAATACAGCACAACAAGAAGCTTCCAAAAAATTTCCTTTCATTAATGAATATTCGTGTTGTCTCCAAATTTCGTAACTCTTCTTATTAATTAAAAAGAAACCCTAAAGGGAAGAACCTTAGATGGAATTCTCAAAAGGGGAAACTTTATTTGTGAATTAGGCCTAATCAAACCTTAAAAAATAAAAGACTAAAAGATATAAAATAAAAATCTCACCACTAAGTAAAATAATATTTATTACACATAAAAGGGTCAAATTAAATAAAACAAAAATAACTAAACATAAAAGGCCAACAAATAATTAAAACAAATTTTGTTTCCGAAATTAACAATTTCACCCAAACTTGATCTTCCAAAACTATACCTTGTCATAAGACCGCTAATTCATAACAAATGATTTTGTGAATATTTGCAAACAACAACTTGATTACCACTTGGGAACATCAACATGATTAGGACCTCATATTCCATTATTCAGCAAATGAAGTGCACCCTTTTATGCAAAGAAAACTTGGATACTTGGAAGCTAGATGAATAAAAAAGAAAGAAATGCTTAGAGAGTATTGAAGATGACCACATTAGACCTTAAGGACACAAAGTCCTTAACTCACAAACCTTGTGACGTTAGATAGGATGATCACACCCTTTGATAAGTCGGATTCAAGTATTCAATCAAGAACAAAATACAGGACAACAAGAATCTTCTAAAAAATTTCCTTTCATTAATGAATATTCGTGTTGTCTCCAAATTTCGTAACTCATCTTATTAATTAAAAAGAAACCCTATAGGGAAAAACCTTAGATGGAATTGTCAAAAGAGGACACTTTATTTGCGAATTAGGCCTAATGAAACCTTAAAAAATAAAAGAATAGAGACATAAAATAAAAATCTCACAACTAAGTAAAATAATATTTATTAAACATAATAGGGCCAAATTAAATAAAACAAAAATAACTAAACATGAAAGGCCAACAAATAATTAAAAAAATTGGTTTCCTGAAATTAACAATTTCACCCAAACTTGATCTTCCAAAACTATACCTTGTCATAAGACCGCCAATTCATAACAAATGATCTTGTGAATATTTGCAAACCACAACTTGATTACCACTTGGGAACATCAACATGATTAGGACCTCATATTCCATTATTAAGCGAATGAAGTACACCCTTTTATGCAAAGAAAACTTGGATACTTGGAAGCTAGTTGAATAAAAAATATAGAAATGCTTAGAGAGTATTGAAGATGACCACATTAGACCTTAAGGACACAAAGTCCTTAACTCACAAACCTTGTGACATTAGATAGGATGATCACACCAATTGATAAGTCGGATTCAAGTATTCAATCAAGAACAAAATACAGCACAACAAGAAGCTTCCAAAAAATTTCCTTTCATTAATGAATATTCGTGTTGTCTCCAAATTTCGTAACTCTTCTTATTAATTAAAAAGAAACCCTAAAGGGAAGAACCTTAGATAGAATTCTCAAAAGGGGAAACTTTATTTGTGAATTAGGCCTAATCAAACCTTAAAAAATAAAAGACTAAAAGATATAAAATAAAAATCTCACCACTATGTAAAATAATATTTATTACACATAAAAGGGTCAAATTAAATAAAACAAAAATAACTAAACATAAAAGGCCAGCAAATAATTAAAACAAATTTTGTTTCCGAAATTAATAATTTCACCCAAACTTGATCTTCCAAAACTATACCTTGTCATAAGACCGCTAATTCATAACAAATGATCTTGTGAATATTTGCAAACAACAACTTGATTACCACTTGGGAACATCAACATGATTAGGACCTCATATTCCATTATTCAGCAAATGAAGTGCACCCTTTTATGCAAAGAAAACTTGGATACTTGGAAGCTAGATGAATAAAAAAGAAAGAAATGCTTAGAGAGTATTGAAGATGACCACATTAGACCTTAAGGACACAAAGTCCTTAACTCACAAACCTTGTGACGTTAGATAGGATGATCACACCCTTTGATAAGTCGGATTCAAGTATTCAATCAAGAACAAAATACAGCACAACAAGAAGCTTCCAAAAAATTTCCTTTCATTAATGAATATTCGTGTTGTCTCCAATTTTGGTAACTCTTCTTATTAATTAAAAAGAAACCCCAAAGGGAAGAACCTTAGATGGAATTCTCAAAAGGGGAAACTTTATTTGTGAATTAGGACTAATCAAACCTTAAAAAATAAAAGACTAAAAGATATAAAATAAAAATCTCACCACTAAGTAAAATAATATTTATTACACATAAAAGGGTCAAATTAAATAAAGCAAAAATAACTAAACATAAAAGGCCAACAAATAATTAAAACAAATTTTGTTTCCGAAATTAACAATTTCACCCAACCTTGATCTTCCAAAACTATACCTTGTCATAAGACCGCCAATTCATAACAAATGATCTTGTGAATATTTGCAAAAAACAACTTCATTACCACTTGGGAACATCAACATGATTAGGACCTCATATTCCATTATTAAACGAAGGAAGTGCTCCCTTTTATGCAAAGAAAACTTGGATACTTGGAAGCTAGATGAATAAAAAAGATAGAAATGCTTAGAGTGTATTGAAGATGACCACATTAGACCTTAAGGACACAAAGTCCTTAACTCACAAACCTTGTGGCGTAAGATAGGATGATCACACCAATTGATAAGTCGGATTCAAGTATTCAATAAAGAACAAAATACCGCACAACAAGAAGCTTCCAAAAAATTTCCTTTCATTAATGAATATTCGTGTTGTCTCCAAATTTCGTAACTCTTCTTATTAATTAAAAAGAAACCCTAAAGGGAAGAACCTTAGATAGAATTCTCAAAAGGGGAAACTTTATTTGTGAATTAGGCCTAATCAAACCTTAAAAAATAAAAGACTAAAAGATATAAAATAAAAATCTCACCACTATGTAAAATAATATTTATTACACATAAAAGGGTCAAATTAAATAAAACAAAAATAACTAAACATAAAAGGCCAACAAATAATTAAAACAAATTTTGTTTCCGAAATTAACAATTTCACCCAAACTTGATCTTCCAAAACTATACCTTGTCATAAGACCGCTAATTCATAACAAATGATCTTGTGAATATTTGCAAACAACAACTTGATTACCACTTGGGAACATCAACATGATTAGGACCTCATATTCCATTATTCAGCAAATGAAGTGCACCCTTTTATGCAAAGAAAACTTGGATACTTGGAAGCTAGATGAATAAAAAAGAAAGAAATGCTTAGAGAGTATTGAAGATGACCACATTAGACCTTAAGGACACAAAGTCCTTAACTCACAAACCTTGTGACGTTAGATAGGATGATCACACCCTTTGATAAGTCGGATTCAAGTATTCAATCAAGACCAAAATACAGCACAACAAGAAGCTTCCAAAAAATTTCCTTTCATTAATGAATATTCGTGTTGTCTCCAATTTTGGTAACTCTTCTTATTAATTAAAAAGAAACCCTAAAGGGAAGAACCTTAGATGGAATTCTCAAAAGGGGAAACTTTATTTGTGAATTAGGCCTAATCAAACCTTAAAAAATAAAAGACTAAAAGATATAAAATAAAAATCTCACCACTAAGTAAAATAATATTTATTACACATAAAAGGGTCAAATTAAATAAAACAAAAATAACTAAACATAAAAGGCCAACAAATAATTAAAACAAATTTTGTTTCCGAAATTAACAATTTCACCCAAACTTGATCTTCCAAAACTATACCTTGTCATAAGACCGCTAATTCATAACAAATGATCTTGTGAATATTTGCAAACAACAACTTGATTACCACTTGGGAACATCAACATAATTAGGACCTCATATTCCATTATTCAGCAAATGAAGTGCACCCTTTTATGCAAAGAAAACTTGGATACTTGGAAGCTAGATGAATAAAAAAGAAAGAAATGCTTAGAGAGTATTGAAGATGACCACATTAGACATTAAGGACACAAAGTCCTTAACTCACAAACCTTGTGACGTTAGATAGGATGATCACACCCTTTGATAAGTCGGATTCAAGTATTCAATCAAGAACGAAATACAAGACAACAAGAAGCTTCCAAAAAATTTCCTTTCATTAATGAATATTCGTGTTGTCTCTAAATTTCGTAACTCTTCTTATTAATTAAAAAGAAACCCTATAGGGAAAAACCTTAGATGGAATTGTCAAAAGAGGACATTTTATTTGCGAATTAGGCCTAATGAAACCTTAAAAAATAAAAGAATAGAGACATAAAATAAAAATCTCACAACTAAGTAAAATAATATTTATTAAACATAATAGGGCCAAATTAAATAAAACAAAAATAACTAAACATGAAAGGCCAGCAAATAATTAAAAAAATTGTTTTTCTGAAATTAACAATTTCACCCAAACTTGATCTTCCAAAACTATACCTTGTCATAAGACCGCTAATTCATAACAAATGACCTTGTGAATATTTGCAAATAACAACTTGATTACCACTTGGGAACATCAACATGATTAGGACCTCATATTCCATTATTAAGCAAATGAAGTGCACCCTTTTATGCAAAGAAAACTTGGATACTTGGAAGCTAGATGAATAAAAAAGATAGAAATGCTTAGAGAGTATTGAAGATGACCACATTAGACCTTAAGGACACAAAGTCCTTAACTCACAAACCTTGTGACGTTAGATAGGATGATCACACCAATTGATAAGTCGGATTCAAGTATTCAATCAAGAACAAAATACAGCACAACAAGAAGCTTCCAAAAAATTTCCTTTCATTAATGAATATTCGTGTTGTCTCCAAATAACGTAACTCTTCTTATTAATTAAAAAGAAACCCTAAAGGGAAGAACCTTAGATGGAATTCTCAAAAGGGAAAATTTATTTGTGAATTAGGCCTAATCAAACCTTAAAAAATAAAAGACTAAAAGATATAAAATAAAAATCTCACCACTATGTAAAATAATATTTATTACACATAAAAGGGTCAAATTAAATAAAACAAAAATAACTAAACATAAAAGGCCAACAAATAATTAAAACAAATTTTGTTTCCGAAATTAACAATTTCACCCAAACTTGATCTTCCAAAACTATACCTTGTCATAAGACCGCTAATTCATAACAAATGATCTTGTGAATATTTGGAAACAACAACTTGATTACCACTTGGGAACATCAACATGATTAGGACCTCATATTCCATTAATCAGCAAATGAAGTGCACCCTTTTATACAAAGAAAACTTGGATACTAGGAAGCTAGATGAATAAAAAAGAAAGAAATGCTTAGAGAGTATTGAAGACGACCACATTAGACCTTAAGGACACAAAGTCCTTAACTCACAAACCTTGTGGCGTTAGATAGGATGATCACACCCTTTGATAAGTCGGATTCAAGTATTCAATCAAGAACAAAATACAGGACAACAAGAAGCTTCTAAAAAATTTCCTTTCATTAATGAATATTCGTGTTGTCTCCAAATTTCGTAACTCATCTTATTAATTAAAAAGAAACCCTATAGGGAAAAACCTTAGATGGAATTGTCAAAGGAGGACACTTTATTTGCGAATTAGGCCTAATGAAACCTTAAAAAATAAAAGAATAGAGACATAAAATAAAAATCTCACAACTAAGTAAAATAATATTTATTAAACATAATAGGGCCAAATTAAATAAAACAAAAATAACTAAACATGAAAGGCCAACAAATAATTAAAAAAATTGTTTTCCTGAAATTAACAATTTCACCCAAACTTGATCTTCCAAAACTATACCTTGTCATAAGACCGCCAATTCATGACAAATGATCTTGTGAATATTTGCAAACCACAACTTGATTACCACTTGGGAACATCAACATGATTAGGACCTCATATTCCATTATTAAGCGAATGAAGTACACCCTTTTATGCAAAGAAAACTTGGATACTTGGAAGCTAGTTGAATAAAAAAGATAGAAATGCTTAGAGAGTATTGAAGATGACCACATTAGACCTTAAGGACACAAAGTCCTTAACTCACAAACCTTGTGACATTAGATAGGATGATCACACCAATTGATAAGTCGGATTCAAGTATTCAATCAAGAACAAAATACAGCACAACAAGAAGCTTCCAAAAAATTTCCTTTCATTAATGAATATTCGTGTTGTCTCCAAATTTCGTAACTCTTCTTATTAATTAAAAAGAAACCCTAAAGGGAAGAACCTTAGATAGAATTCTCAAAAGGGGAAACTTTATTTGTGAATTAGGCCTAATCAAACCTTAAAAAATAAAAGACTAAAAGATATAAAATAAAAATCTCACCACTATGTAAAATAATATTTATTACACATAAAAGGGTCAAATTAAATAAAACAAAAATAACTAAACATAAAAGGCCAGCAAATAATTAAAACAAATTTTGTTTCCGAAATTAATAATTTCACCCAAACTTGATCTTCCAAAACTATACCTTGTCATAAGACCGCTAATTCATAACAAATGATCTTGTGAATATTTGCAAACAACAACTTGATTACCACTTGGGAACATTAACATGATTAGGACCTCATATTCCATTATTCAGCAAATGAAGTGCACCCTTTTATGCAAAGAAAACTTGGATACTTGGAAGCTAGATGAATAAAAAAGAAAGAAATGCTTAGAGAGTATTGAAGATGACCACATTAGACCTTAAGGACACAAAGTCCTTAACTCACAAACCTTGTGACGTTAGATAGGATGATCACACCCTTTGATAAGTCGGATTCAAGTATTCAATCAAGAACAAAATACAGCACAACAAGAAGCTTCCAAAAAATTTCCTTTCATTAATGAATATTCGTGTTGTCTCCAATTTTGGTAACTCTTCTTATTAATTAAAAAGAAACCCCAAAGGGAAGAACCTTAGATGGAATTCTCAAAAGGGGAAACTTTATTTGTGAATTAGGCCTAATCAAACCTTAAAAAATAAAAGACTAAAAGATATAAAATAAAAATCTCACCACTAAGTAAAATAATATTTATTACACATAAAAGGGTCAAATTAAATAAAGCAAAAATAACTAAACATAAAAGGCCAACAAATAATTAAAACAAATTTTGTTTCCGAAATTAACAATTTCACCCAACCTTGATCTTCCAAAACTATACCTTGTCATAAGACCGCCAATTCATAACAAATGATCTTGTGAATCTTTGCAAAAAACAACTTCATTACCACTTGGGAACATCAACATGATTAGGACCTCATATTCCATTATTAAACGAAGGAAGTGCTCCCTTTTATGCAAAGAAAACTTGGATACTTGGAAGCTAGATGAATAAAAAAGATAGAAATGCTTAGAGTGTATTGAAGATGACCACATTAGACCTTAAGGACACAAAGTCCTTAACTCACAAACCTTGTGACGTAAGATAGGATGATCACACCAATTGATAAGTCGGATTCAAGTATTCAATAAAGAACAAAATACCGCACAACAAGAAGCTTCCAAAAAATTTCCTTTCATTAATGAATATTCGTGTTGTCTCCAAATTTCGTAACTCTTCTTATTAATTAAAAAGAAACCCTAAAGGGAAGAACCTTAGATAGAATTCTCAAAAGGGGAAACTTTATTTGTGAATTAGGCCTAATCAAACCTTAAAAAATAAAAGACTAAAAGATATAAAATAAAAATCTCACCACTATGTAAAATAATATTTATTACACATAAAAGGGTCAAATTAAATAAAACAAAAATAACTAAACATAAAAGGCCAACAAATAATTAAAACAAATTTTGTTTCCGAAATTAACAATTTCACCCAAACTTGATCTTCCAAAACTATACCTTGTCATAAGACCGCTAATTCATAACAAATGATCTTGTGAATATTTGCAAACAACAACTTGATTACCACTTGGGAACATCAACATGATTAGGACCTCATATTCCATTATTCAGCAAATGAAGTGCACCCTTTTATGCAAAGAAAACTTGGATACTTGGAAGCTAGATGAATAAAAAAGAAAGAAATGCTTAGAGAGTATTGAAGATGACCACATTAGACCTTAAGGACACAAAGTCCTTAACTCACAAACCTTGTGACGTTAGATAGGATGATCACACCCTTTGATAAGTCGGATTCAAGTATTCAATCAAGAACAAAATACAGCACAACAAGAAGCTTCCAAAAAATTTCCTTTCATTAATGAATATTCGTGTTGTCTCCAATTTTGGTAACTCTTCTTATTAATTAAAAAGAAACCCTAAAGGGAAGAACCTTAGATGGAATTCTCAAAAGGGGAAACTTTATTTGTGAATTAGGCCTAATCAAACCTTAAAAAATAAAAGACTAAAAGATATAAAATAAAAATCTCACCACTAAGTAAAATAATATTTATTACACATAAAAGGGTCAAATTAAATAAAACAAAAATAACTAAACATAAAAGGCCAACAAATAATTAAAACAAATTTTGTTTCTGAAATTAACAATTTCACCCAAACTTGATCTTCCAAAACTATACCTTGTCATAAGACCGCTAATTCATAACAAATGATCTTGTGAATATTTGCAAACAACAACTTGATTACCACTTGGGAACATCAACATAATTAGGACCTCATATTCCATTATTCAGCAAATGAAGTGCACCCTTTTATGCAAAGAAAACTTGGATACTTGGAAGCTAGATGAATAAAAAAGAAAGAAATGCTTAGAGAGTATTGAAGATGACCACATTAGACCTTAAGGACACAAAGTCCTTAACTCACAAACCTTGTGACGTTAGATAGGATGATCACACCAATTGATAAGTCGGATTCAAGTATTCAATCAAGAACAAAATACAGCACAACAAGAAGCTTCCAAAAAATTTCCTTTCATTAATGAATATTCGTGTTGTCTCCAAATAACGTAACTCTTCTTATTAATTAAAAAGAAACCCTAAAGGGAAGAACCTTAGATGGAATTCTCAAAAGGGAAAATTTATTTGTGAATTAGGCCTAATCAAACCTTAAAAAATAAAAGAATAGAGACATAACATAAAAATCTCACAACAAAGTAAAATAATATTTATGAAACATAATAGGGCCAAATTAAATAAACCAAAAATAACTAAACATGAAAGGCCAACAAATAATTAAAAAAAATTGTTTTTCTGAAATTAACAATTTCACCCAAACTTGATCTTCCAAAACTATACCTTGTCATAAGACCGCAAATTCTTAACAAATGATCTTGTGAATATTTGGAAACAACAACTTGATTACCACTTGGGAACATCAACAAGATTAGGACCTTATATTCCATTATTAAGCAAATGAAGTGCACCCTTTTATGCAAAGAAAACTTGGATAGTTGGAAGCTAGATGAATAAAAAAGATAGAAATGCTTAGAGAGTATTGAAGATGACCACATTAGACCTTAAGGACACAAAGTCCTTAACTCACAACCCTTGTGACGTTAGATAGGATGATCACACCAATTGATAAGTCGGATTCAAGTATTCAATCAAGAACAAAATACAGCACAACAAGAAGCTTCCAAAAAATTTCCTTTCATTAATGAATATTCGTGTTGTCTCCAATTTTGGTAACTCTTCTTATTAATTAAAAAGAAACCCTAAAGGGAAGAACCTTAGATGGAATTCTCAAAAGGGGAAACTTTATTTGTGAATTAGGCCTAATCAAACCTTAAAAAATAAAAGACTAAAAGATATAAAATAAAAATCTCACGACTAAGTAAAATAATATTTATTACACATAAAAGGGTCAAATTAAATAAAACAAAAATAACTAAACATAAAAGGCCAACAAATAATTAAAACAAATTTTGTTTCCGAAATTAACAATTTCACCCAAACTTGATCTTCCAAAACTATACCTTGTCATAAGACCGCTAATTCATAACAAATGATCTTGTGAATATTTGCAAACAACAACTTGATTACCACTTGGGAACATCAACATGATTAGGACCTCATATTCCATTATTCAGTAAATGAAGTGCACCCTTTTATGCAAAGAAAACTTGGATACTTGGAAGCTAGATGAATAAAAAAGAAAGAAATGCTTAGAGAGTATTGAAGATGACCACATTAGACCTTAAGGACACAAAGTCCTTAACTCACAAACCTTGTGACGTTAGATAGGATGATCACACCCTTTGATAAGTCGGATTCAAGTATTCAATCAAGAACAAAATACAGCACAACAAGAAGCTTCCAAAAAATTTCCTTTCATTAATGAATATTCGTTTTGTCTCTAAATTTCGTAACTCTTCTTATTAATTAGAAAGAAACCCTATAGGGAAAAACCTTAGATGGAATTGTCAAAAGAGGACACTTTATTTGCGAATTAGGCCTAATGAAACCTTAAAAAATAAAAGAATAGAGACATAAAATAAAAATCTCACAACTAAGTAAAATAATATTTATTAAACATAATAGGGCCAAATTAAATAAAACAAAAATAACTAAACATGAAAGGCCAACAAATAATTAAAAAAATTGTTTTTCTGAAATTAACAATTTCACCCAAACTTGATCTTCCAAAACTATACCTTGTCATAAGACCCCCAATTCATAACAAATGATCTTGTGAATATTTGCAAACCACAACTTGATTACCACTTGGGAACATCAACATGATTAGGACCTCATATTCCATTATTAAGCGAATGAAGTGCACCCTTTTATGCAAAGAAAACTTGGATACTTGGATGCTAGATGAATAAAAAAGATAGAAATGCTTAGAGAGTATTGAAGATGACCACATTAGACCTTAAGGACACAAAGTCCTTAACTCACAAACCTTCTGACATTAGATAGGATGATCACACCAATTGATAAGTCGGATTCAAGTATTCAATCAAGAACAAAATACAGCACAACAAGAAGCTTCCAAAAAATTTCCTTTCATTAATGAATATTCGTGTTGTCTCCAAATTTCGTAACTCTTCTTATTAATTAAAAAGAAACCCTAAAGGGAAGAACCATAGATGGAATTCTCAAAAGGGGAAACTTTATTTGTGAATTAGGCCTAATCAAACCTTAAAAAATAAAAGACTAAAAGATATAAAATAAAAATCTCACGACTAAGTAAAATAATATTTATTACACATAAAAGGGTCAAATTAAATAAAACAAAAATAACTAAACATAAAAGGCCAACAAATAATTAAAACAAATTTTGTTTCCGAAATTAACAATTTCACCCAAACTTGATCTTCCAAAACTATACCTTGTCATAAGACCGCTAATTCATAACAAATGATCTTGTGAATATTTGCAAACAACAACTTGATTACCACTTGGGAACATCAACATGATTAGGACCTCATATTCCATTATTCAGCAAATGAAGTGCACCCTTTTATGCAAAGAAAACTTGGATACTTGGAAGCTAGATGAATAAAAAAGAAAGAAATGCTTAGAGAGTATTGAAGATGACCACATTAGACCTTAAGGACACAAAGTCCTTAACTCACAAACCTTGTGACGTTAGATATGATGATCACACCCTTTGATAAGTCGGATTCAAGTATTCAATCAAGAACAAAATACAGCACAACAAGAAGCTTCCAAAAAATTTCCTTTCATTAATGAATATTCGTTTTGTCTCTAAATTTCGTAACTCTTCTTATTAATTAGAAAGAAACCCTATAGGGAAAAACCTTAGATGGAATTGTCAAAAGAGGACACTTTATTTGCGAATTAGGCCTAATGAAACCTTAAAAAATAAAAGAATAGAGACATAAAATAAAAATCTCACAACTAAGTAAAATAATATTTATTAAACATAATAGGGCCAAATTAAATAAAACAAAAATAACTAAACATGAAAGGCCAACAAATAATTAAAAAAATTGTTTTTCTGAAATTAACAATTTCACCCAAACTTGATCTTCCAAAACTATACCTTGTCATAAGACCGCCAATTCATAACAAATGATCTTGTGAATATTTGCAAACCACAACTTGATTACCACTTGGGAACATCAACATGATTAGGACCTCATATTCCATTATTAAGCGAATGAAGTGCACCCTTTTATGCAAAGAAAACTTGGATACTTGGATGCTAGATGAATAAAAAAGATAGAAATGCTTAGAGAGTATTGAAGATGACCACATTAGACCTTAAGGACACAAAGTCCTTAACTCACAAACCTTCTGACATTAGATAGGATGATCACACCAATTGATAAGTCGGATTCAAGTATTCAATCAAGAACAAAATACAGCACAACAAGAAGCTTCCAAAAAATTTCCTTTCATTAATGAATATTCGTGTTGTCTCCAAATTTCGTAACTCTTCTTATTAATTAAAAAGAAACCCTAAAGGGAAGAACCATAGATGGAATTCTCAAAAGGGGAAACTTTATTTGTGAATTAGGCCTAATCAAACCTTAAAAAATAAAAGACTAAAAGATATAAAATAAAAATCTCACGACTAAGTAATATAATATTTATTACACATAAAAGGGTCAAATTAAATAAAACAAAAATAACTAAACATAAAAGGCCAACAAATAATTAAAACAAATTTTGTTTCCGAAATTAACAATTTCACCCAAACTTGATCTTCCAAAACTATACCTAGTCATAAGACCGCTAATTCATAACAAATGATCTTGTGAATATTTGCAAACAACAACTTGATTACCACTTGGGAACATCAACATGATTAGGACCTCATATTCCATTATTCAGCAAATGAAGTGCACCCTTTTATGCAAAGAAAACTTGGATACTTGGAAGCTAGATGAATAAAAAAGAAAGAAATGCTTAGAGAGTATTGAAGATGACCACATTAGACCTTAAGGACACAAAGTCCTTAACTCACAAACCTTGTGACGTTAGATAGGATGATCACACCCTTTGATAAGTCGGATTCAAGTATTCAATCAAGAACAAAATACAGCACAACAAGAAGCTTCCAAAAAATTTCCTTTCATTAATGAATATTCGTTTTGTCTCTAAATTTCGTAACTCTTCTTATTAATTAGAAAGAAACCCTGTAGGGAAAAACCTTAGATGGAATTGTCAAAAGAGGACACTTTATTTGCGAATTAGGCCTAATGAAACCTTAAAAAATAAAAGAATAGAGACATAAAATAAAAATCTCACAACTAAGTAAAATAATATTTATTAAACATAATAGGGCCAAATTAAATAAAACAAAAATAACTAAACATGAAAGGCCAACAAATAATTAAAAAAATTGTTTTTCTGAAATTAACAATTTCACCCAAACTTGATCTTCCAAAACTATACCTTGTCATAAGACCGCCAATTCATAACAAATGATCTTGTGAATATTTGCAAACCACAACTTGATTACCACTTGGGAACATCAACATGATTAGGACCTCATATTCCATTATTAAGCGAATGAAGTGCACCCTTTTATGCAAAGAAAACTTGGATACTTGGAAGCTAGATGAATAAAAAAGATAGAAATGCTTAGAGAGTATTGAAGATGACCACATTAGACCTTAAGGACACAAAGTCCTTAACTCACAAACCTTCTGACATTAGATAGGATGATCACACCAATTGATAAGTCGGATTCAAGTATTCAATCAAGAACAAAATACAGCACAACAAGAAGCTTCCAAAAAATTTCCTTTCATTAATGAATATTCGTGTTGTCTCCAAATTTCGTAACTCTTCTTATTAATTAAAAAGAAACCCTAAAGGGAAGAACCATAGATGGAATTCTCAAAAGGGTAAACTTTATTTGTGAATTAGGCCTAATCAAACCTTAAAAAATAAAAGACTAAAAGATATAAAATAAAAATCTCACCACTAAGTAAAATAATATTTATTACACATAAAAGGGTCAAATTAAATAAAACAAAAATAACTAAACATAAAAGGCCAACAAATAATTAAAACAAATTTTGTTTCCGAAATTAACAATTTCACCCAAACTTGATCTTCCAAAACTATACCTTGTCATAAGACCGCTAATTCATAACAAATGATCTTGTGAATATTGGCAAACAACAACTTGATTACCACTTGGGAACATCAACATGATTAGGACCTCATATTCCATTATTCAGCAAATGAAGTGCACCCTTTTATGCAAAGAAAACTTGGATACTTGGATGCTAGATGAATAAAAAAGAAAGAAATGCTTAGAGAGTATTGAAGATGACCACATTAGACCTTAAGGACACAAAGTCCTTAACTCACAAACCTTGTGACGTTAGATAGGATGATCACACCCTTTGATAAGTCGGAATCAAGTATTCAATCAAGAACAAAATACAGGACAACAAGAAGCTTCCAAAAAATTTCCTTTCATTAATGAATATTCGTGTTGTCTCCAAATTTCGTAACTCATCTTTTTAATTAAAAAGAAACCCTATAGGGAAAAACCTTAGATGGAATTGTCAAAAGAGGACACTTTATTTGCGAATTAGGCCTAATGAAACCTTAAAAAATAAAAGAATAGAGACATAAAATAAAAATCTCACAACTAAGTAAAATAATATTTATTAAACATAATAGGGCCAAATTAAATAAAACAAAAATAACTAAACATGAAAGGCCAACAAATAATTAAAAAAATTGTTTTCCTGAAATTAACAATTTCACCCAAACTTGATCTTCCAAAACTATACCTTGTCATAAGACCGCCAATTCATAACAAATGATCTTGTGAATATTTGCAAACCACAACTTGATTACCACTTGGGAACATCAACATGATTAGGACCTCATATTCCATTATTAAGCGAATGAAGTGCACCCTTTTATGCAAAGAAAACTTGGATACTTGGAAGCTAGATGAATAAAAAAGATAGAAATGCTTAGAGAGTATTGAAGATGACCACATTAGACCTTAAGGACACAAAGTCCTTAACTCACAAACCTTGTGACATTAGATAGGATGATCACACCAATTGATAAGTCGGATTCAAGTATTCAATCAAGAACAAAATACAGCACAACAAGAAGCTTCCAAAAAATTTCCTTTCATTAATGAATATTCGTGTTGTCTCCAAATTTCGTAACTCTTCTTATTAATTAAAAAGAAACCCTAAAGGGAAGATTAATAGATGGAATTCTCAAAAGGGGAAACTTTATTTGTGAATTAGGCCTAATCAAACCTTAAAAAATAAAAGACTAAAAGATATAAAATAAAAATCTCACCACTAAGTAAAATAATATTTATTACACATAAAAGGGTCAAATTAAATAAAACAAAAATAACTAAACATAAAAGGCCAACAAATAATTAAAACAAATTTTGTTTCTGAAATTAACAATTTCAACCAAACTTGATCTTCCAAAACTATACCTTGTCATAAGTCCGCTAATTCATAACAAATGATCTTGTGAATATTTGCAAACAACAACTTGATTACCACTTGGGAACATCAACATGCTTAGGACCTCATTATCCATTATTAAGCAAATAAAGTGCACCCTTTTATGCAAAGAAAACTTGGATACTTGGAAGCTAGATGAATAAAAAAGATAGAAATGCTTAGAGAGTATTGAAGATGACCATATTAGACCTTAAGGACACAAAGTCCTTAACTCACAAACCTTGTGACGTTAGATAGGATGATCACACCAATTGATAAGTCGGATTCAAGTATTCAATCAAGAACAAAATACAGCACAACAAGAAGCTTCCAAAAAATTTCCTTTCATTAATGAATATTCGTGTTGTCTCCAAATTTCGTAACTCTTCTTATTAATTAAAAAGAAACCCTAAAGGGAAGAACCTTAGATGGAATTCTCAAAAGGGGAAACTTTATTTGTGAATTAGGCCTAATCAAACCTTAAAAAATAAAAGACTAAAAGATATAAAATAAAAATCTCACCACTAAGTAAAATAATATTTATTACACATAAAAGGGTCAAATTAAATAAAACAAAAATAACTAAACATAACAGGCCAACAAATAATTAAAACAAATTTTGTTTCCGAAATTAACAATTTCACCCAAACTTGATCTTCCAAAACTATACCTTGTCATAAGACCGCTAATTCATAACAAATGATCTTGTGAATATTTGCAAAAACACAACTTGATTACCACTTGGGAACATCAACATGATTAGGACCTCTTATTCCATTATTAAGCAAATAAAGTGCACCCTTTTATGCAAAGAAAACTTGGATACTTGGAAGCTAGATGAATAAAAAAGATAGAAATGCTTAGAGAGTATTGAAGATGACCACATTAGACCTTAAGGACACAAAGTCCTTAACTCACAAACCTTGTGCCGTTAGATAGGATGATCACACCAATTGATAAGTCGGATTCAAGTATTCAATCAAGAACAAAATACAGCACAACAAGAAGCTTCCAAAAAATTTCCTTTCATTAATGAATATTCGTGTTGTCTCCAAATTTCGTAACTCTTCTTATTAATTAAAAAGAAACCCTAAAGGGAAGAACCTTAGATGGAATTCTCAAAAGGGGAAACTTTATTTGTGAATTAGGCCTAATCAAACCTTAAAAAATAAAAGACTAAAAGATATAAAATAAAAATCTCACCACTAAGTAAAATAATATTTATCACACATAAAAGGGTCAAATTAAATAAAACAAAAATAACTAAACATAAAAGGCCAACAAATAATTAAAACAAATTTTGTTTCCGAAATTAACAATTTCACCCAAACTTGATCTTCCAAAACTATACCTTGTCATAAGACCGCTAATTCATAACAAATGATCTTGTGAATATTTGCAAACAACAACTTGATTACCACTTGGGAACATCAACATGATTAGGACCTCTTATTCCATTATTAAGCAAATAAAGTGCACCCTTTTATGCAAAGAAAACTTGGATACTTGGAAGCTAGATGAATAAAAAAGAAAGAAATGCTTAGAGAGTATTGAAGATGACCACATTAGACCTTAAGGACACAAAGTCCTTAACTCACAAACCTTGTGACGTTAGATAGGATGATCACACCAATTGATAAGTCGGATTCAAGTATTCAATCAAGAACAAAATACAGCACAACAAGAAGCTTCCAAAAAATTTCCTTTCATTAATGAATATTCGTGTTGTCTCCAAATTTCGTAACTCATCTTATTAATTAAAAAGAAACCCTATAGGGAAAAACCTTAGATGGAATTGTCAAAAGAGGACACTTTATTTGCGAATTAGGCCTAATGAAACCTTAAAAAATAAAAGAATAGAGACATAAAATAAAAATCTCACAACTAAGTAAAATAATATTTATTAAACATAATAGGGCCAAATTAAATAAAACAAAAATAACTAAACATGAAGGCCAACAAATAATTAAAAAAATTGTTTTTCTGAAATTAACAATTTCACCCAAACTTGATCTTCCAAAACTATACCTTGTCATAAGACCGCCAATTCATAACAAATGATCTTGTGAATATTTGCAAACCACAACTTGATTACCACTTGGGAAAATCAACATGATTAGGACCTCATATTCCATTATTAAGCGAATGAAGTGCACCCTTTTATGCAAAGAAAACTTGGATACTTGGAAGCTAGATGAATAAAAAAGATAGAAATGCTTAGAGAGTATTGAAGATGACCACATTAGACCTAAAGGACACAAAGTCCTTAACTCACAAACCTTGTGACATTAGATAGGATGATCACACCAATTGATAAGTCGGATTCAAGTATTCAATCAAGAACAAAATACAGCACAACAAGAAGCTTCCAAAAAATTTCCTTTCATTAATGAATATTCGTTTTGTCTCCAAATTTCGTAACTCTTCTTATTAATTAAAAAGAAACCCTAAAGGGAAGAACCTTAGATGGAATTCTCAAAAGGGGAAACTTTATTTGTGAATTAGGCCTAATCAAACCTTAAAAAATAAAAGACTAAAAGATATAAAATAAAAATCTCACCACTAAGTAAAATAATATTTATCACACATAAAAGGGTCAAATTAAATAAAACAAAAATAACTAAACATAAAAGGCCAACAAATAATTAAAACAAATTTTGTTTCCGAAATTAACAATTTCACCCAAACTTGATCTTCCAAAACTATACCTTGTCATAAGACCGCTAATTCATAACAAATGATCTTGTGAATATTTGCAAACAACAACTTGATTACCACTTGGGAACATCAACATGATTAGGACCTCTTATTCCATTATTAAGCAAATAAAGTGCACCCTTTTATGCAAAGAAAACTTGGATACTTGGAAGCTAGATGAATAAAAGAGATAGAAATGCTTAGAGAGTATTGAAGATGACCACATTAGACCTTAAGGACACAAAGTCCTTAACTCACAAACCTTGTGACGTTAGATAGGATGATCACACCAATTGATAAGTCGGATTCAAGTATTCAATCAAGAACAAAATACAGCACAACAAGAAGCTTCCAAAAAATTTCCTTTCATTAATGAATATTCGTGTTGTCTCCAAATTTCGTAACTCTTCTTATTAATTAAAAAGAAACCCTAAAGGGAAGAACCTTAGATGGAATTCTCAAAAGGGAAAATTTATTTGTGAATTAGGCCTAATCAAACCTTAAAAAATAAAAGAATAGAGACATAACATAAAAATCTCACAACTAAGTAAAATAATATTTATGAAACATAATACGGCCAAATTAAATAAACCAAAAATAACTAAACATGAAAGGCCAACAAATAATTAAAAAAAATTGTTTTTCTAAAATTAACAATTTCACCCAAACTTGATCTTCCAAAACTATACCTTGTCATAAGACCGCTAATTCATAACAAATGATCTTGTGAATATTTGGAAACAACAACTTGATTACCACTTGGGAACATCAACATGATTAGGACCTCATATTCCATTATTCAGCAAATGAAGTGCACCCTTTTATTCAAAGAAAACTTGGATACTTGGAAGCTAGATGAATAAAAAAGAAAGAAATGCTTAGAGAGTATTGAAGATGACCACATTAGACCTTAAGGACACAAAGTCCTTAACTCACAAACCTTGTGACGTTAGATAGGATGATCACACCCTTTGATAAGTCGGATTCAAGTATTCAATCAAGAACAAAATACAGGACAACAAGAAGCTTCCAAAAAATTTCCTTTCATTAATGAATATTCGTGTTGTCTCCAAATTTCGTAACTCTTCTTATTAATTAAAAAGAAACCCTATAGGGAAAAACCTTAGATGGAATTGTCAAAAGAGGACACTTTATTTGCGAATTAGGCCTAATGAAACCTTAAAAAATAAAAGAATAGAGACATAAAATAAAAATCTCACAACTAAGTAAAATAATATTTATTAAACATAATAGGGCCAAATTAAATAAAAAAAAATAACTAAACATGAAAGGCCAACAAATAATTAAAAAAATTGTTTTTCTGAAATTAACAATTTCACCCAAACTTGATCTTCCAAAACTATACCTTGTCATAAGACCGCCAATTCATAACAAATGATCTTGTGAATATTTGCAAACCACAACTTGATTACCACTTGGGAACATCAACATGATTAGGACCTCATATTCCATTATTAAGCGAATGAAGTGCACCCTTTTATGCAAAGAAAACTCTGATACTTGGAAGCTAGATGAATAAAAAAGATAGAAATGCTTAGAGAGTATTGAAGATGACCACATTAGACCTTAAGGACACAAAGTCCTTAACTCACAAACCTTGTGACATTAGATAGGATGATCACACCAATTGATAAGTCGGATTCAAGTATTCAATCAAGAACAAAATACAGCACAACAAGAAGCTTCCAAAAAATTTCCTTTCATTAATGAATATTCGTGTTGTCTCCAAATTTCGTAACTCTTCTTATTAATTAAAAAGAAACCCTAAAGGGAAGAACCTTAGATGGAATTCTCAATAGGGGAAACTTTATTTGTGAATTAGGCCTAATCAAACCTTAAAAAATAAAAGACTAAAAGATATAAAATAAAAATCTCACCACTAAGTAAAATAATATTTATTACACATAAAAGGGTCAAATTAAATAAAACAAAAATAACTAAACATAAAAGGCCAACAAATAATTAAAACAAATTTTGTTTCCGAAATTAACAATTTCACCCAAACTTGATCTTCCAAAAGTATACCTTGTCATAAGACCGCTAATTCATAACAAATGATGTTGTGAATATTTGCAAACAACAACTTGATTACCACTTGGGAACATCAACATGATTAGGACCTCATATTCCATTATTAAACAAATAAAGTGCACCCTTTTATGCAAAGAAAACTTGGATACTTGGAAGCTAGATGAATAAAGAAGATAGAAATGCTTAGAGAGTATTGAAGATGACCACATTAGACCTTAAGGACACAAAGTCCTTAACTCACAAACCTTGTGACGTTAGATAGGATGATCACACCAATTGATAAGTCGGATTCAAGTATTCAATCAAGAACAAAATACAGCACAACAAGAAGCTTCTAAAAAATTTCCTTTCATTAATGAATATTCGTGTTGTCTCCAAATTTCGTAACTCTTCTTATTAATTAAAAAGAAAATCTAAAGGGAAGAACCTTAGATGGAATTCTCAAAAGGGAAAATTTATTTGTGAATTAGGCCTAATCAAACCTTAAAAAATAAAAGAATAGAGACATAACATAAAAATCTCACAACTAAGTAAAATAATATTTATGAAACATAATAGGGCCAAATTAAATAAACCAAAAATAACTAAACATGAAAGGCCAACAAATAATTAAAAAAAATTGTTTTTCTAAAATTAACAATTTCACCCAAACTTGATCTTCCAAAACTATACCTTGTCATAAGACCGCTAATTCATAACAAATGATCTTGTGAATATTTGGAAACAACAACTTGATTACCACTTGGGAACATCAACATGATTAGGACCTTATATTCCATTATTAAGCAAATGAAGTGCACCCTTTTATGCAAAGAAAACTTGGATACTTGGAAGCTAGATGAATAAAAAAGATAGAAATGCTTAGAGAGTATTGAAGATGACCACATTAGACCTTAAGGACACAAAGTCCTTAACTCACAAACCTTGTGACGTTAGATAGGATGATCACACCAATTGATAAGTCGGATTCAAGTATTCAATCAAGAACAAAATACAGCACAACAAGAAGCTTCCAAAAAATTTCCTTTCATTAATGAATATTCGTGTTGTCTCCAAATTTCGTAACTCTTCTTATTAATTAAAAAGAACCCCTAAAGGGAAGAACCTTAGATGGAATTCTCAAAAGGGAAAAATTATTTGTGAATTAGGCCTAATCAAACCTTAAAAAATAAAAGAATAGAGACATAACATAAAAATCTCACAACTAAGTAAAATAATATTTATGAAACATAATAGGGCCAAATTAAATAAACCAAAAATAACTAAACATGAAAGGCCAACAAATAATTAAAAAAAATTGTTTTTCTAAAATTAACAATTTCACCCAAACTTGATCTTCCAAAACTATACCTTGTCATAAGACCGCTAATTCATAACAAATGATCTTGTGAATATTTGGAAACAACAACTTGATTACCACTTGGGAACATCAACATGATTAGGACCTTATATTCCATTATTAAGCAAATGAAGTGCACCCTTTTATGCAAAGAAAACTTGGATACTTGGAAGCTAGATGAATAAAAAAGATAGAAATGCTTAGAGAGTATTGAAGATGACCACATTAGACCTTAAGGACACAAAGTCCTTAACTCACAAACCTTGTGACGTTAGATAGGATGATCACACCAATTGATAAGTCGGATTCAAGTATTCAATCAAGAACAAAATACAGCACAACAAGAAGCTTCCAAAAAATTTCCTTTCATTAATGAATATTCGTGTTGTCTCCAATTTTGGTAACTCTTCTTATTAATTAAAAAGAAACCCTAAAGGGAAGAACCTTAGATGGAATTCTCAAAAGGGGAATCTTTTTTTGTGAATTAGGCCTAATCAAACCTTAAAAAATAAAAGACTAAAAGATATAAAATAAAAATCTCACCACTAAGTAAAATAATATTTATCACACATAAAAGGGTCAAATTAAATAAAACAAAAATAACTAAACATAAAAGGCCAAAAAATAATTAAAACAAATTTTGTTTCCGAAATTAACAATTTCACCCAAACTTGATCTTCCAAAACTATACCTTGTCATAAGACCGCTAATTCATAACAAATGATCTTGTGAATATTTGCAAACAACAACTTGATTACCACTTGGGAACATCAACATGATTAGGACCTCATATTCCATTATTCAGCAAATGAAGTGCACCCTTTTATGCAAAGAAAACTTGGATACTTGGAAGCTAGATGAATAAAAAAGAAAGAAATGCTTAGAGAGTATTGAAGATGACCACATTAGACCTTAAGGACACAAAGTCCTTAACTCACAAACCTTGTGACGTTAGATAGGATGATCACACCCTTTGATAAGTCGGATTCAAGTATTCAATCAAGAACAAAATACAGCACACAACAAGAAGCTTCCAAAAAATTTCCTTTCATTAATGAATATTCGTGTTGTCTACAAATTTCGTAACTCTTCTTATTAATTAAAAAGAAACCCTAAAGGGAAGAACCTTAGATGGAATTCTCAAAAGGGGAAACTTTATTTGCGAATTAGGCCTAATGAAACCTTAAAAAATAAAAGAATAGAGACATAAAATAAAAATCTCACAACTAAGTAAAATAATCTTTATTAAATATAATAGGGCCAAATTAAATAAAACAAAAATAACTAAACATGAAAGGCCAACAAACAATTAAAAAAAATTGTTTTTCTGAAATTAACAATTTCAACCAAACTTGATCTTCCAAAACTATACCTTGTCATAAGACCGCTAATTCATAACAAATGACCTTGTGAATATTTGCAAACAACAACATGATTACCACTTGGGAACATCAACATGATTAGGACCTCATATTCCATTATTAAGCAAATGAAGTGCACCCTTTTATGCAAAGAAAACTTGGATACTTGGAAGCTAGATGAATAAAAAAGATAGAAATGCTTAGAGAGTATTGAAGATGACCACATTAGACCTTAAGGACACAAAGTCCTTAACTCACAAACCTTGTGACGTTAGATAGGATGATCACACCCTTTGATAAGTCGGATTCAAGTATTCAATCAAGAACAAAATACAGCACAACAAGAAGCTTCCAAAAAATTTCCTTTCATTAATGAATATTCGTTTTGTCTCCAAATTTCGTAACTATTCTTATTAATTAGAAAGAAACCCTATAGGGAAAAACCTTAGATGGAATTGTCAAAAGAGGACACTTTATTTGCGAATTAGGCCTAATGAAACCTTAAAAAATAAAAGAATAGAGACATAAAATAAAAATCTCACAACTAAGTAAAATAATCTTTATGAAACATAATAGGGCCAAATTAAATAAAACAAAAATAACTAAACATGAAAGGCCAACAAACAATTAAAAAAAATTGTTTTTCTGAAATTAACAATTTCACCCAAACTTGATCTTCCAAAACTATACCTTGTCATAAGACCGCTAATTCATAACAAATGACCTTGTGAATATTTGCAAACAACAACTTGATTACCACATGGGAACATCAACATGATTAGGACCTCATATTCCATTATTAAGCAAATGAAGTGCACCCTTTTATGCAAAGAAAACTTGGATACTTGGAAGCTAGATGAATAAAAAAGATAGAAATGCTTAGAGAGTATTGAAGATGACCACATTAGACCTTAAGGACACAAAGTCCTTAACTCACAAACCTTGTGACGTTAGATAGGATGATCACACCAATTGATAAGTCGGATTCAAGTATTCAATCAAGAACAAAATACAGCACAACAAGAAGCTTCCAAAAAATTTACTTTCATTAATGAATATTCGTGTTGTCTCCAAATTTCGTAACTCTTCTTATTAATTAAAAAGAACCCCTAAAGGGAAGAACCTTAGATGGAATTCTCAAAAGGGAAAATTTATTTGTGAATTAGGCCTAATCAAACCTTAAAAAATAAAAGAATAGAGACATAACATAAAAATCTCACAACTAAGTAAAATAATATTTATGAAACATAATAGGGCCAAATTAAATAAACCAAAAATAACTAAACATGAAAGGCCAACAAATAATTAAAAAAATTGTTTTTCTAAAATTAACAATTTCACCCAAACTTGATCTTCCAAAACTATACCTTGTCATAAGACCGCTAATTCATAACAAATGATCTTGTGAATATTTGCAAACAACAACTTGATTACCACTTGGGAACATCAACATGATTAGGACCTCATATTCCATTATTCCGCAAATGAAGTGCACCCTTTTATGCAAAGAAAACTTGGATACTTGGAAGCTAGATGAATAAAAAAGAAAGAAATGCTTAGAGAGTATTGAAGATGACCACATTAGACCTTAAGGACACAAAGTCCTTAACTCACAAACCTTTTGACGTTAGATAGGATGATCACACCAATTGATAAGTCGGATTCATGTATTCAATCAAGAACAAAATACAGCACACAACAAAAAGCTTCCAAAAAATTTCCTTTCATTAATGAATATTCGTGTTGTCTACAAATTTCGTAACTCTTCTTATTAATTAAAAAGAAACCCTAAAGGGAAGAACCTTAGATGGAATTCTCAAAAGGGGAAACTTTATTTGCGAATTAGGCCTAATGAAACCTTAAAAAATAAAAGACTAAAAGATATAAAATAAAAATCTCACCACTAAGTAAAATAATATTTATTACACATAAAAGGGTCAAATTAAATGAAACAAAAATAACTAAACATAAAAGGCCAACAAATAATTAAAACAAATTTTTTTCCCGAAATTAACAATTTCACCCAAACTTGATCTTCCAAAACTATACCTTGTCATAAGGCCGCTAATTCATAACAAATGATCTTGTGAATATTTGCAAACAACAACTTGATTACCACTTGGGAACATCAACATGATTAGGACCTCATATTCCATTATTCAGCAAATGAAGTGCACCCTTTTATGCAAAGAAAACTTGGATACTTGGAAGCTAGATGAATAAAAAAGAAAGAAATGCTTAGAGAGTATTGAAGATGACCACATTAGATTTTAAGGACACAAAGTCCTTAACTCACAAACCTTGTGACGTTAGATAGGATGATCACACCCTTTGATAAGTCGGATTCAAGTATTCAATCAAGAACAAAATACAGCACACAACAAGAAGCTTCCAAAAAATTTCCTTTCATTAATGAATATTCGTGTTGTCTACAAATTTTGTAACTCTTCTTATTAATTAAAAAGAAACCCTAAAGGGAAGAACCTTAGATGGAATTCTCAAAAGGGGAAACTTTATTTGCGAATTAGGCCTAATGAAACCTTAAAAAATAAAAGAATAGAGACATAAAATAAAAATCTCACAACTAAGTAAAATAATCTTTATGAAATATAATAGGGCCAAATTAAATAAAACAAAAATAACTAAACATGAAAGGCCAACAAACAATTAAAAAAAATTGTTTTTCTGAAATTAACAATTTCAACCAAACTTGATCTTCCAAAACTATACCTTGTCATAAGACCGCTAATTCATAACAAATGACCTTGTGAATATTTGCAAACAACAACATGATTACCACTTGGGAACATCAACATGATTAGGACCTCATATTCCATTATTAAGCAAATGAAGTGCACCCTTTTATGCAAAGAAAACTTGGATACTTGGAAGCTAGATGAATAAAAAAGATAGAAATGCTTAGAGAGTATTGAAGATGACCACATTAGACCTTAAGGACACAAAGTCCTTAACTCACAAACCTTGTGACGTTAGATAGGATGATCACACCAATTGATAAGTCGGATTCAAGTATTCAATCAAGAACAAAATACAGCACAACAAGAAGCTTCCAAAAAATTTCCTTTCATTAATGAATATTCGTGTTGTCTCCAAATTTCGTAACTCTTCTTATTAATTAAAAAGAAACCCTAAAGGGAAGAACCTTAGATGGAATTCTCAAAAGGGGAAAATTTATTTGTGAATTAGGCCTAATCAAACCTTAAAAAATAAAAGAATAGAGACATAACATAAAAATCTCACAACTAAGTAAAATAATATTTATGAAACATAATAGGGCCAAATTAAATAAACCAAAAATAACTAAACATGAAAGGCCAACAAATAATTAAAAAAAATTGTTTTTCTAAAATTAACAATTTCACCCAAACTTGATCTTCCAAAACTATACCTTGTCATAAGACCGCTAATTCATAACAAATGATCTTGTGAATATTTGGAAACAACAACTTGATTACCACTTGGGAACATCAACATGATTAGGACCTTATATTCCATTATTAAGCAAATGAAGTGCACCCTTTTATGCAAAGAAAACTTGGATACTTGGAAGCTAGATGAATAAAAAAGATAGAAATGCTTAGAGAGTATTGAAGATGACCACATTAGACCTTAAGGACACAAAGTCCTTAACTCACAAACCTTGTGACGTTACATAGGATGATCACACCAATTGATAAGTCGGATTCAAGTATTCAATAAAGAATAAAATACAGCACAACAAGAAGCTTCCAAAAAATTTCCTTTCATTAATGAATATTCGTGTTGTCTCCAAATTTCGTAACTCTTCTTATTAATTAAAAAGAAACCCTAAAGGGAAGAACCTTAGATGGAATTCTCAAAAGGGGAAACTTTATTTGTGAATTAGCCCTAATCAAACCTTAAAAAATAAAAGACTAAAAGATATAAAATAAAAATCTCACCACTAAGTAAAATAATATTTATCACACATAAAAGGGTCAAATTAAATAAAACAAAAATAACTAAACATAAAAGGCCAAAAAATAATTAAAACAAATTTTGTTTCCGAAATTAACAATTTCACCCAAACTTGATCTTCCAAAACTATACCTTGTCATAAGACCGCTAATTCATAACAAATGATCTTGTGAATATTTGCAAACAACAACTTGATTACCACTTGGGAACATCAACATGATTAGGACCTCATATTCCATTATTCAGCAAATGAAGTGCACCCTTTTATGCAAAGAAAACTTGGATACTTGGAAGCTAGATGAATAAAAAAGAAAGAAATGCTTAGAGAGTATTGAAGATGACCACATTAGACCTTAAGCGCACAAAGTCCTTAACTCACAAACCTTGTGACGTTAGATAGGATGATCACACCCTTTGATAAGTCGGATTCAAGTATTCAATCAAGAACAAAATACAGCACAACAAGAAGCTTCCAAAAAATTTCCTTTCATTAATGAATATTCGTGTTGTCTACAAATTTCGTAACTCTTCTTATTAATTAAAAAGAAACCCTAAAGGGAAGAACCTTGGATGGAATTCTCAAAAGGGGAAACTTTATTTGCGAATTAGGCCTAATGAAACCTTAAAAAATAAAAGACTAAAAGATATAAAATAAAAATCTCACCACTAAGTAAAATAATATTTATTACACATAAAAGGGTCAAATTAAATGAAACAAAAATAACTAAACATAAAAGGCCAACAAATAATTAAAACAAATTTTTTTTCCGAAATTAACAATTTCACCCAAACTTGATCTTCCAAAACTATACCTTGTCATAAGACCGCTAATTCATAACAAATGATCTTGTGAATATTTGCAAACAACAACTTGATTACCACTGGGGAACATCAACATGATTAGGACCTCATTTTCCATTATTAAGCAAATGAAGTGCACCCTTTTATGCAAAGAAAACTTGGATACTTGGAAGCTAGATGAATAAAAAAGATAGAAATGCTTAGAGAGTATTGAAGATGACCACATTAGACCTTAAGGACACAAAGTCCTTAACTCACAAACCTTGTGACGTTAGATAGGATGATCACACCCTTTGATAAGTCGGATTCAAGTATTCAATCAAGAACAAAATACAGCACAACAAGAAGCTTCCAAAATATTTCCTTTCATTAATGAATATTCGTGTTTTCTCCAAATTTCGTAACTATTCTTATTAATTAAAAAGAAACCCTATAGGGAAAAACCATAGATGGAATTGTCAAAAGGGGACACTTTATTTGCGAATTAGGCCTAATGAAACCTTAAAAAATAAAAGAATAGAGACATAAAATAAAAATCTCACAACTAAGTAAAATAATATTTATTAAACATAATAGGGCCAAATTAAATAAAACAAAAATAACTAAAACTGAAAGGCCAACAAATAATTAAAAAAATTGTTTTTCTGAAATTAACAATTTCACCCAAACTTGATTTTCCAAAACTATACCTTGTCATAAGACCGCTAATTCATAACAAATGATCTTGTGAATATTTGCAAACAACAACTTGATTACCACTTGGGAACATCAACATGATTAGGACCTCATATTCCATTATTAAGCAAATGAAGTGCACCCTTTTATGCAAAAAATATTTGGATACTAGGAAGCTAGATGAATAAAAAATATATAATTGCTTAGAGAGTATTTAAGATGACTAGATTAGAACCTTAAGGACAAAAATTAATTTACTCACTAACCTTGTGACGTTAGATAGGATGATCCCACCCTTTGATAAGTCGGATTCAAGTATTCTATCAAGAACAAAATACGGCACCACAACAAGCTTTCAAAAAATTTCTTTTCATTAATGAATATTCGTGTTGTCTCCAAATTTCATAACTCTTCTTATTAATTAAAAAGAAACCCTAAAGGGAAGAACCTTAGATGAAATTCTCAAAAGGGGAAACTTTAATTGCGAATTAGGCCTAATGAAACCTTAAAAAATAAAAGAATAGAGACATAAAATAAAAATCTCACAACTAAGTAAAATAATATTTATTAAACATAATAGGGCCAAATTAAATAAAACAAAAATAACTAAAACTGAAAGGCCAACAAATAATTAAAAAAATTGTTTTTCTGAAATTAACAATTTCACCCAAACTTGATTTTCCAAAACTATACCTTGTCATAAGACCGCTAATTCATAACAAATGATCTTGTGAATATTTGCAAACAACAACTTGATTACCACATGGGAACATCAACATGATTAGGACCTCATATTCCATTATTAAGCAAATGAAGTGCACCCTTTTATGCAAAAAAATTTTGGATACTAGGAAGCTAGATGAATAAAAAATATATAATTGCTTAGAGAGTATTTAAGATGACTAGATTAGAACCATAAGGACAAAAATTAATTTACTCACTAACCTTGTGACGTTAGATAGGATGATCCCACCCTTTGATAAGTCGGATTCAAGTATTCTATCAAGAACAAAATACGGCACCACAACAAGCTTTCAAAAAATTTCTTTTCATTAATGAATATTCGTGTTGTCTCCAAATTTCATAACTCTTCTTATTAATTAAAAAGAAACCCTAAAGGGAAGAACCTTAGATGGAATTGTCAAAAGAGGACACTTTATTTGCGAATTAGGCCTAATGAAACCTTAAAAAATAAAAGAAAAGAGACATAAAATAAAAATCTCACAACTAAGTAAAATAATCTTTATTAAACATAATAGGGCCAAATTAAATAAAACAAAAATAACTAAACATGAAAGGCCAACAAACAATTAAAAAAAATTGTTTTTCTGAAATTAACAATTTCACCCAAACTTGATCTTCCAAAACTATACCTTGTCATAAGACCGCTAATTCATAACAAATGACCTTGTGAATATTTGCAAACAACAACTTGATTACCACTTGGGAACATCAACATGATTAGGACCTCATATTCCATTATTAAGCAAATGAAGTGCACCCTTTTATGCAAAGAAAACATGGATACTTGGAAGCTAGATGAATAAAAAAGATAGAAATGCTTAGAGAGTATTGAAGATGACCACATTAGACCTTAAGGACACAAAGTCCTTAACTCACAAACCTTGTGACGTTAGATAGGATGATCACACCAATTGATAAGTCGGATTCAAGTATTCAATCAAGAACAAAATACAGCACAACAAGAAGCTTCCAAAAAATTTCCTTTCATTAATGAATATTCGTGTTGTCTCCAAATTTCGTACCTCTTCTTATTAATTAAAAAGAACCCCTAAAGGGAAGAACCTTAGATGGAATTCTCAAAAGGGAAAATTTATTTGTGAATTAGGCCTAATCAAACCATAAAAAATAAAAGAATAGAGACATAACATAAAAATCTCACAACTAAGTAAAATAATATTTATGAAACATAATAGGGCCAAATTAAATAAACCAAAAATAACTAAACATGACAGGCCAGCAAATAATTAAAAAAAATTGTTTTTCTAAAATTAACAATTTCACCCAAACTTGATCTTCCAAAACTATACCTTGTCATAAGACCGCTAATTCATAAGAAATGATCTTGTGAATATTTGGAAACAACAACTTGATTACCACTTGGGAACATCAACATGATTAGGACCTTATATTCCATTATTAAGCAAATGAAGTGCACCCTTTTATGCAAAGAAAACTTGGATACTTGGAAGCTAGATGAATAAAAAAGATAGAAATGCTTAGAGAGTATTGAAGATGACCACATTAGACCTTAAGGACACAAAGTCCATAACTCACAAACCTTGTGACGTTAGATAGGATGATCACACCAATTGATAAGTCGGATTCAAGTATTCAATAAAGAATAAAATACAGCACAACAAGAAGCTTCCAAACAATTTCCTTTCATTAATGAATATTCGTGTTGTCTCCAAATTTCGTAACTCTTCTTATTAATTAAAAAGAAACCCTAAAGGGAAGAACATTAGATGGAATTCTCAAAAGGGGAAACTTTATTTGTGAATTAGGCCTAATCAAACCTTAAAAAATAAAAGACTAAAAGATATAAAATAAAAATCTCACCACTAAGTAAAATAATATTTATCACACATAAAAGGGTCAATTAAATAAAACAAAAATAACTAAACATAAAAGGCCAACAAATAATTAAAACAAATTTTGTTTCCGAAATTAACAATTTCACCCAAACTTGATATTCCAAAACTATACCTTGTCATAAGACCGCTAATTCATAGCAAAGGATCTTGTGAATATTTGCAAACAACAACTTGATTACCACTTGGGAACATCAACATGATTAGGACCTCATATTCCATTATTAAGCAAATGAAGTGCACCCTTTTATGCAAAGAAAACTTGGATACTTGGAAGCTAGATGAATAAAAAAGATAGAAATGCTTAGAGAGTATTGAAGATGACCACATTAGACCTTAAGGACACAAAGTCCTTAACTCACAAACCTTGTGACGTTAGATAGGATGATCACACCAATTGATAAGTCGGATTCAAGTATTCAATAAAGAATAAAATACAGCACAACAAGAAGCTTCCAAAAAATTTCCTTTCATTAATGAATATTCGTGTTGTCTCCAAATTTCGTAACTCTTCTTATTAATTAAAAAGAAACCCTAAAGAGAAGAACCTTAGATGGAATTCTCAAAAGGGGAAACTTTATTTGCGAATTAGGCCTAATCAAACTTTAAAAAATAAAAGAATGGAGACATAAAATAAAAATCTCACCACTAAGTAAAATAATCTTTATTACACATAAAAGGGTCAAATTAAATGAAACAAAAATAACTAAACATAAAAGGCCAACAAATAATTTAAACAAATTTTTTTTCCGAAATTAACAATTTCACCCAAACTTGATCTTCCAAAACTATACCTTGTCATAAGACCGCTAATTCATAACAAATGATCTTGTGAATATTTGCAAACAACAACTTGATTACCACTTGGGAACATCAACATGATTAGGACCTCATATTCCATTATTCAGCAAATGAAGTGCACCCTTTTATGCAAAGAAAACTTGGATACTTGGAAGCTAGATGAATAAAAAAGATAGAAATGCTTAGAGAGTATTGAAGATGACCACATTAGACCTTAAGGACACAAAGTCCTTAACTCACAAACCTTGTGACGTTAGATAGGATGATCACACCAATTGATAAGTCGGATTCAAGTATTCAATCAAGAACAAAATACAGCACAACAAGAAGCTTCCAAAATATTTCCTTTCATTAATGAATATTCGTGTTGTCTCCAAATTTCGTAACTCTTCTTATTAATTAAAAAGAACCCCTAAAGGGAAGAACCTTAGATGGAATTGTCAAAAGGGAAAATTTATTTGTGAATTAGGCCTAATCAAACCATAAAAAATAAAAGAATAGAGACATAACATAAAAATCTCACAACTAAGTAAAATAATATTTATGAAACATAATAGGGCCAAATTAAATAAACCAAAAATAACTAAACATGAAAGGCCAACAAATAATTAAAAAAAATTGTTTTTCTAAAATTAACAATTTCACCCAAACTTGATCTTCCAAAACTATACCTTGTCATAAGACCGCTAATTCATAACAAATGATCTTGTGAATATTTGGAAACAACAACTTGATTACCACTTGGGAACATCAACATGATTAGGACCTTATATTCCATTATTAAGCAAATGAAGTGCACCCTTTTATGCAAAGAAAACTTGGATACTTGGAAGCTAGATGAATAAAAAAGATAGAAATGCTTAGAGAGTATTGAAGATGACCACATTAGACCTTAAGGACACAAAGTCCTTAACTCACAAACCTTGTGACGTTAGATAGGATGATCACACCAATTGATAAGTCGGATTCAAGTATTCAATAAAGACTAAAATACAGCACAACAAGAAGCTTCCAAACAATTTCCTTTCATTAATGAATATTCGTGTTGTCTCAAAATTTCGTAACTCTTCTTATTAATTAAAAAGAAACCCTAAAGGGAAGAACCTTAGATGGAATTCTCAAAAGGGGAAACTTTATTTGTGAATTAGGCCTAATCAAACCTTAAAAAATAAAACACTAAAAGATATAAAATAAAAATCTCACCACTAAGTAAAATAATATTTATCACACATAAAAGGGTCAAATTAAATAAAACAAAAATAACTAAACATAAAAGGCCAACAAATAATTAAAACAAATTTTGTTTGCGAAATTAACAATTTCACCCAAACTTGATATTCCAAAACTATACCTTGTCATAAGACCGCTAATTCATAACAAAGGATCTTGTGAATATTTGCAAACAACAACTTGATTACCACTTGGGAACATCAACATGATTAGGACCTCATATTCCATTATTAAGCAAATGAAGTGCACCCTTTTATGCAAAGAAAAATTGGATACTTGGAAGCTAGATGAATAAAAAAGATAGAAATGCTTAGAGAGTATTGAAGATGACCACATTAGACCTTAAGGACACAAAGTCCTTAACTCACAAACCTTGTGACGTTAGATAGGATGATCACACCAATTGATAAGTCGGATTCAAGTATTCAATAAAGAATAAAATACAGCACAACAAGAAGCTTCCAAAAAATTTCCTTTCATTAATGAATATTCGTGTTGTCTCCAAATTTCGTAACTCTTCTTATTAATTAAAAAGAAACCCTAAAGGGAAGAACCTTAGATGGAATTCTCAAAAGGGGAAACTTTATTTGTGAATTAGGCCTAATCAAACCTTAAAAAATAAAAGACTAAAAGATATAAAATAAAAATCTCACCACTAAGTAAAATAATATTTATCACACATAAAAGGGTCAAATTAAATAAAACAAAAATAACTAAACATAAAAGGCCAACAAATAATTAAAACAAATTTTGTTTCCGAAATTAACAATTTCACCCAAACTTGATCTTCCAAAACTATACCTTGTCATAAGACCGCTAATTCATAACAAATGATCTTGTGAATATTTGCAAACAACAACTTGATTACCACTTGGGAACATCAACATGATTAGGACCTCATATTCCATTATTCAGCAAATGAAGTGCACCCTTTTATGCAAAGAAAACTTGGATACTTGGAAGCTAAATGAATAAAAAAGAAAGAAATGCTTAGAGAGTATTGAAGATGACCACATTAGACCTTAAGGACACAAAGTCCTTAACTCACAAACCTTTTGACGTTAGATAGGATGATCACACCAATTGATAAGTCGGATTCAAGTATTCAATCAAGAACAAAATACAGCACACAACAAAAAGCTTCCAAAAAATTTCCTTTCATTAATGAATATTCGTGTTGTCTACAAATTTCGTAACTCTTCTTATTAATTAAAAAGAAACCCTAAAGGGAAGAACCTTAGATGGAATTCTCAAAAGGGGAAACTTTATTTGCGAATTAGGCCTAATGAAACCTTAAAAAATAAAAGACTAAAAGATATAAAATAAAAATCTCACCACTAAGTAAAATAATATTTATTACACATAAAAGGGTCAAATTAAATGAAACAAAAATAACTAAACATAAAAGGCCAACAAATAATTAAAACAAAATTTTTTCCCGAAATTAACAATTTCACCCAAACTTGATCTTCCAAAACTATACCTTGTCATAAGACCGCTAATTCATAACAAATGATCTTGTGAATATTTGCAAACAACAACTTGATTACCACTGGGGAACATCAACATGATTAGGACCTCATTTTCCATTATTAAGCAAATAAAGTGCACCCTTTTATGCAAAGAAAACTTGGATACTTGGAAGCTAGATGAATAAAAAAGATAGAAATGCTTAGAGAGTATTGAAGATGACCACATTAGACCTTAAGGACACAAAGTCCTTAACTCACAAACCTTGTGACGTTAGATAGGATGATCACACCCTTTGATAAGTCGGATTCAAGTATTCAATCAAGAACAAAATACAGCACAACAAGAAGCTTCCAAAATATTTCCTTTCATTAATGAATATTCGTGTTGTCTCCAAATTTCGTAACTATTCTTATTAATTAAAAAGAAACCCTATAGGGAAAAACCATATATGGAATTGTCAAAAGGGGACACTTTATTTGCGAATTAGGCCTAATGAAACCTTAAAAAATAAAAGAATAGAGACATAAAATAAAAATCTCACAACTAAGTAAAATAATATTTATTAAACATAATAGGGCCAAATTAAATAAAACAAAAATAACTAAAACTGAAAGGCCAACAAATAATTAAAAAAATTGTTTTTCTGAAATTAAAAATTTCACCCAAACTTGATTTTCCAAAACTATACCTTGTCATAAGACCGCTAATTCATAACAAATGATCTTGTGAATATTTGCAAACAACAACTTGATTACCACTTGGGAACATCAACATGATTAGGACCTCATATTCCATTATTAAGCAAATGAAGTGCACCCTTTTATGCAAAGAAAACTTGGATACTTGGAAGCTAGATGAATAAAAAAGATAGAAATGCTTAGAGAGTATTGAAGATGACCACATTAGACCTTAAGGACACAAAGTCCTTAACTCACAAACCTTGTGACGTTAGATAGGATGATCACACCAATTGATAAGTCGGATTCAAGTATTCAATAAAGAATAAAATACAGCACAACAAGAAGCTTCCAAAAAATTTCCTTTCATTAATGAATATGCGTGTTGTCTCCAAATTTCGTAACTCTTCTTATTAATTAAAAAGAAACCCTAAAGGGAAGAACCTTAGATGGAATTCTCAAAAGGGGAAACTTTATTTGTGAATTAGGCCTAATCAAACCTTAAAAAATAAAAGACTAAAAGATATAAAATAAAAATCTCACAACTAAGTAAAATAATATTTATTAAACATAATAGGGCCAAATTAAATAAAACAAAAATAACTAAAACTGAAAGGCCAACAAATAATTAAAAAAATTGTTTTTCTGAAATTAACAATTTCACCCAAACTTGATTTTCCAAAACTATACCTTGTCATAAGACCGCTAATTCATAACAAATGATCTTGTGAATATTTGCAAACAACAACTTGATTACCACTTGGGAACATCAACATGATTAGGACCTCATATTCCATTATTAAGCAAATGAAGTGCACCCTTTTATGCAAAGAAAACTTGGATACTTGGAAGCTAGATGAATAAAAAAGATAGAAATGCTTAGAGAGTATTGAAGATGACCACATTAGACCTTAAGGACACAAAGTCCTTAACTCACAAACCTTGTGACGTTAGATAGGATGATCACACCAATTGATAAGTCGGATTCAAGTATTCAATAAAGAATAAAATACAGCACAACAAGAAGCTTCCAAAAAATTTCCTTTCATTAATGAATATTCGTGTTGTCTCCAAATTTCGTAACTCTTCTTATTAATTAAAAAGAAACCCTAAAGGGAAGAACCTTAGATGGAATTCTCAAAAGGGGAAACTTTATTTGTGAATTAGGCCTAATCAAACCTTAAAAAATAAAAGACTAAAAGATATAAAATAAAAATCTCACCACTAAGTAAAATAATATTTATCACACATAAAAGGGTCAAATTAAATAAAACAAAAATATCTAAACATAAAAGGCCAACAAATAATTAAAACAAATTTTGTTTCCGAAATTAACAATTTCACCCAAACTTGATCTTCCAAAACTATACCTTGTCATAAGACCGCTAATTCATAACAAATGATCTTGTGAATATTTGCAAACAACAACTTGATTACCACTTGGGAACATCAACATGATTAGGACCTCATATTCCATTATTCAGCAAATGAAGTGCACCCTTTTATGCAAAGAAAACTTGGATACTTGGAAGCTAAATGAATAAAAAAGAAAGAAATGCTTAGAGAGTATTGAAGATGACCACATTAGACCTTAAGGACACAAAGTCCTTAACTCACAAACCTTTTGACGTTAGATAGGATGATCACACCAATTGATAAGTCGGATTCAAGTATTCAATCAAGAACAAAATACAGCACACAACAAAAAGCTTCCAAAAAATTTCCTTTCATTAATGAATATTCGTGTTGTCTACAAATTTCGTAACTCTTCTTATTAATTAAAAAGAAACCCTAAAGGGAAGAACCTTAGATGGAATTCTCAAAAGGGGAAACTTTATTTGCGAATTAGGCCTAATGAAACCTTAAAAAATAAAAGACTAAAAGATATAAAATAAAAATCTCACCACTAAGTAAAATAATATTTATTACACATAAAAGGGTCAAATTAAATGAAACAAAAATAACTAAACATAAAAGGCCAACAAATAATTAAAACAAAATTTTTTCCCGAAATTAACAATTTCACCCAAACTTGATCTTCCAAAACTATACCTTGTCATAAGACCGCTAATTCATAACAAATGATCTTGTGAATATTTGCAAACAACAACTTGATTACCACTGGGGAACATCAACATGATTAGGACCTCATTTTCCATTATTAAGCAAATAAAGTGCACCCTTTTATGCAAAGAAAACTTGGATACTTGGAAGCTAGATGAATAAAAAAGATAGAAATGCTTAGAGAGTATTGAAGATGATCACATTAGACCTTAAGGACACAAAGTCCTTAACTCACAAACCTTGTGACGTTAGATAGGATGATCACACCCTTTGATAAGTCGGATTCAAGTATTCAATCAAGAACAAAATACAGCACAACAAGAAGCTTCCAAAATATTTCCTTTCATTAATGAATATTCGTGTTGTCTCCAAATTTCGTAACTATTCTTATTAATTAAAAAGAAACCCTATAGGGAAAAACCATATATGGAATTGTCAAAAGGGGACACTTTATTTGCGAATTAGGCCTAATGAAACCTTAAAAAATAAAAGAATAGAGACATAAAATAAAAATCTCACAACTAAGTAAAATAATATTTATTAAACATAATAGGGCCAAATTAAATAAAACAAAAATAACTAAAACTGAAAGGCCAACAAATAATTAAAAAAATTGTTTTTCTGAAATTAAAAATTTCACCCAAACTTGATTTTCCAAAACTATACCTTGTCATAAGACCGCTAATTCATAACAAATGATCTTGTGAATATTTGCAAACAACAACTTGATTACCACTTGGGAACATCAACATGATTAGGACCTCATATTCCATTATTAAGCAAATGAAGTGCACCCTTTTATGCAAAGAAAACTTGGATACTTGGAAGCTAGATGAATAAAAAAGATAGAAATGCTTAGAGAGTATTGAAGATGACCACATTAGACCTTAAGGACACAAAGTCCTTAACTCACAAACCTTGTGACGTTAGATAGGATGATCACACCAATTGATAAGTCGGATTCAAGTATTCAATAAAGAATAAAATACAGCACAACAAGAAGCTTCCAAAAAATTTCCTTTCATTAATGAATATTCGTGTTGTCTCCAAATTTCGTAACTCTTCTTATTAATTAAAAAGAAACCCTAAAGGGAAGAACCTTAGATGGAATTCTCAAAAGGGGAAACTTTATTTGTGAATTAGGCCTAATCAAACCTTAAAAAATAAAAGACTAAAAGATATAAAATAAAAATCTCACAACTAAGTAAAATAATATTTATTAAACATAATAGGGCCAAATTAAATAAAACAAAAATAACTAAAACTGAAAGGCCAACAAATAATTAAAAAAATTGTTTTTCTGAAATTAACAATTTCACCCAAACTTGATTTTCCAAAACTATACCTTGTCATAAGACCGCTAATTCATAACAAATGATCTTGTGAATATTTGCAAACAACAACTTGATTACCACTTGGGAACATCAACATGATTAGGACCTCATATTCCATTATTAAGCAAATGAAGTGCACCCTTTTATGCAAAGAAAACTTGGATACTTGGAAGCTAGATGAATAAAAAAGATAGAAATGCTTAGAGAGTATTGAAGATGACCACATTAGACCTTAAGGACACAAAGTCCTTAACTCACAAACCTTGTGACGTTAGATAGGATGATCACACCAATTGATAAGTCAGATTCAAGTATTCAATAAAGAATAAAATACAGCACAACAAGAAGCTTCCAAAAAATTTCCTTTCATTAATGAATATTCGTGTTGTCTCCAAATTTCGTAACTCTTCTTATTAATTAAAAAGAAACCCAAAAGGGAAGAACCTTAGATGGAATTCTCAAAAGGGGAAACTTTATTTGTGAATTAGGCCTAATCAAACCTTAAAAAATAAAAGACTAAAAGATATAAAATAAAAATCTCACCACTAAGTAAAATAATATTTATCACATATAAAAGGGTCAAATTAAATAAAACAAAAATAACTAAACATAAAAGGCCAACAAATAATTAAAACAAATTTTGTTTCCGAAATTAACAATTTCACCCAAACTTGATATTCCAAAACTATACCTTGTCATAAGACCGCTAATTCATAACAAAGGATCTTGTGAATATTTGCAAACAACAACTTGATTACCACTTGGGAACATCAACATGATTAGGACCTCATATTCCATTATTAAGCAAATGAAGTGCACCCTTTTATGCAAAGAAAACTTGGATACTTGGAAGCTAGATGAATAAAAAAGATAGAAATGCTTAGAGAGTATTGAAGATGACCACATTAGACCTTAAGGACACAAAGTCCTTAACTCACAAACCTTGTGACGTTAGATAGGATGATCACACCAATTGATAAGTCGGATTCAAGTATTCAATAAAGAATAAAATACAGCACAACAAGAAGCTTCCAAAAAATTTCGTTTCATTAATGAATATTCATGTTGTCTCCAAATTTCGTAACTCTTCTTATTAATTAAAAAGAAACCCTAAAGGGAAGAACATTAGATGGAATTCTCAAAAGGGGAAACTTTATTTGTGAATTAGGCCTAATCAAACCTTAAAAAATAAAAGACTAAAAGATATAAAATAAAAATCTCACCACTAAGTAAAATAATATTTATCACACATAAAAGGGTCAAATTAAATAAAACAAAAATAACTAAACATAAAAGGCCAACAAATAATTAAAACAAATTTTGTTTCCGAAATTAACAATTTCACCCAAACTTGATATTCCAAAACTATACCTTGTCATAAGACCGCTAATTCATAGCAAAGGATCTTGTGAATATTTGCAAACAACAACTTGATTACCACTTGGGAACATCAACATGATTAGGACCTCATATTCCATTATTAAGCAAATGAAGTGCACCCTTTTATGCAAAGAAAACTTGGATACTTGGAGGCTAGATGAATAAAAAAGATAGAAATGCTTAGAGAGTATTGAAGATGACCACATTAGACCTTAAGGACACAAAGTCCTTAACTCACAAACCTTGTGACGTTAGATAGGATGATCACACCAATTGATAAGTCGGATTCAAGTATTCAATAAAGAATAAAATACAGCACAACAAGAAGCTTCCAAAAAATTTCCTTTCATTAATGAATATTCGTGTTGTCTCCAAATTTCGTAACTCTTCTTATTAATTAAAAAGAAACCCTAAAGGGAAGAACCTTAGATGGAATTCTCAAAAGGGGAAACTTTATTTGCGAATTAGGCCTAATCAAACTTTAAAAAATAAAAGAATAGAGACATAAAATAAAAATCTCACCACTAAGTAAAATAATCTTTATTACACATAAAAGGGTCAAATTAAATGAAACAAAAATAACTAAACATAAAAGGCCAACAAATAATTTAAACAAATTTTTTTTCCGAAATTAACAATTTCACCCAAACTTGATCTTCCAAAACTATACCTTGTCATAAGACCGCTAATTCATAACAAATGATCTTGTGAATATTTGCAAACAACAACTTGATTACCACTTGGGAACATCAACATGATTAGGACCTCATATTCCATTATTCAGCAAATGAAGTGCACCCTTTTATGCAAAGAAAACTTGGATACTTGGAAGCTAGATGAATAAAAAAGATAGAAATGCTTAGAGAGTATTGAAGATGACCACATTAGACCTTAAGGACACAAAGTCCTTAACTCACAAACCTTGTGACGTTAGATAGGATGATCACACCAATTGATAAGTCGGATTCAAGTATTCAATCAAGAACAAAATACAGCACAACAAGAAGCTTCCAAAATATTTCCTTTCATTAATGAATATTCGTGTTGTCTCCAAATTTCGTAACTCTTCTTATTAATTAAAAAGAACCCCTAAAGGGAAGAACCTTAGATGGAATTGTCAAAAGGGAAAATTTATTTGTGAATTAGGCCTAATCAAACCATAAAAAATAAAAGAATAGAGACATAACATAAAAATCTCACAACTAAGTAAAATAATATTTATGAAACATAATAGGGCCAAATTAAATAAACCAAAAATAACTAAACATGAAAGGCCAACAAATAATTAAAAAAAATTGTTTTTCTAAAATTAACAATTTCACCCAAACTTGATCTTCCAAAACTATACCTTGTCATAAGACCGCTAATTCATAAGAAATGATCTTGTGAATATTTGGAAACAACAACTTGATTACCACTTGGGAACATCAACATGATTAGGACCTTATATTCCATTATTAAGCAAATGAAGTGCACCCTTTTATGCAAAGAAAACTTGGATACTTGGAAGCTAGATGAATAAAAAAGATAGAAATGCTTAGAGAGTATTGAAGATGACCACATTAGACCTTAAGGACACAAAGTCCATAACTCACAAACCTTGTGACGTTAGATAGGATGATCACACCAATTGATAAGTCGGATTCAAGTATTCAATAAAGAATAAAATACAGCACAACAAGAAGCTTCCAAACAATTTCCTTTCATTAATGAATATTCGTGTTGTCTCCAAATTTCGTAACTCTTCTTATTAATTAAAAAGAAACCCTAAAGGGAAGAACATTAGATGGAATTCTCAAAAGGGGAAACTTTATTTGTGAATTAGGCCTAATCAAACCTTAAAAAATAAAAGACTAAAAGATATAAAATAAAAATCTCACCACTAAGTAAAATAATATTTATCACACATAAAAGGGTCAATTAAATAAAACAAAAATAACTAAACATAAAAGGCCAACAAATAATTAAAACAAATTTTGTTTCCGAAATTAACAATTTCACCCAAACTTGATATTCCAAAACTATACCTTGTCATAAGACCGCTAATTCATAGCAAAGGATCTTGTGAATATTTGCAAACAACAACTTGATTACCACTTGGGAACATCAACATGATTAGGACCTCATATTCCATTATTAAGCAAATGAAGTGCACCCTTTTATGCAAAGAAAACTTGGATACTTGGAAGCTAGATGAATAAAAAAGATAGAAATGCTTAGAGAGTATTGAAGATGACCACATTAGACCTTAAGGACACAAAGTCCTTAACTCACAAACCTTGTGACGTTAGATAGGATGATCACACCAATTGATAAGTCGGATTCAAGTATTCAATAAAGAATAAAATACAGCACAACAAGAAGCTTCCAAAAAATTTCCTTTCATTAATGAATATTCGTGTTGTCTCCAAATTTCGTAACTCTTCTTATTAATTAAAAAGAAACCCTAAAGGGAAGAACCTTAGATGGAATTCTCAAAAGGGGAAACTTTATTTGCGAATTAGGCCTAATCAAACTTTAAAAAATAAAAGAATGGAGACATAAAATAAAAATCTCACCACTAAGTAAAATAATCTTTATTACACATAAAAGGGTCAAATTAAATGAAACAAAAATAACTAAACATAAAAGGCCAACAAATAATTTAAACAAATTTTTTTTCCGAAATTAACAATTTCACCCAAACTTGATCTTCCAAAACTATACCTTGTCATAAGACCGCTAATTCATAACAAATGATCTTGTGAATATTTGCAAACAACAACTTGATTACCACTTGGGAACATCAACATGATTAGGACCTCATATTCCATTATTCAGCAAATGAAGTGCACCCTTTTATGCAAAGAAAACTTGGATACTTGGAAGCTAGATGAATAAAAAAGATAGAAATGCTTAGAGAGTATTGAAGATGACCACATTAGACCTTAAGGACACAAAGTCCTTAACTCACAAACCTTGTGACGTTAGATAGGATGATCACACCAATTGATAAGTCGGATTCAAGTATTCAATCAAGAACAAAATACAGCACAACAAGAAGCTTCCAAAATATTTCCTTTCATTAATGAATATTCGTGTTGTCTCCAAATTTCGTAACTCTTCTTATTAATTAAAAAGAACCCCTAAAGGGAAGAACCTTAGATGGAATTGTCAAAAGGGAAAATTTATTTGTGAATTAGGCCTAATCAAACCATAAAAAATAAAAGAATAGAGACATAACATAAAAATCTCACAACTAAGTAAAATAATATTTATGAAACATAATAGGGCCAAATTAAATAAACCAAAAATAACTAAACATGAAAGGCCAACAAATAATTAAAAAAAATTGTTTTTCTAAAATTAACAATTTCACCCAAACTTGATCTTCCAAAACTATACCTTGTCATAAGACCGCTAATTCATAACAAATGATCTTGTGAATATTTGGAAACAACAACTTGATTACCACTTGGGAACATCAACATGATTAGGACCTTATATTCCATTATTAAGCAAATGAAGTGCACCCTTTTATGCAAAGAAAACTTGGATACTTGGAAGCTAGATGAATAAAAAAGATAGAAATGCTTAGAGAGTATTGAAGATGACCACATTAGACCTTAAGGACACAAAGTCCTTAACTCACAAACCTTGTGACGTTAGATAGGATGATCACACCAATTGATAAGTCGGATTCAAGTCTTCAATAAAGAATAAAATACAGCACAACAAGAAGCTTCCAAACAATTTCCTTTCATTAATGAATATTCGTGTTGTCTCAAAATTTCGTAACTCTTCTTATTAATTAAAAAGAAACCCTAAAGGGAAGAACCTTAGATGGAATTCTCAAAAGGGGAAACTTTATTTGTGAATTAGGCCTAATCAAACCTTAAAAAATAAAACACTAAAAGATATAAAATAAAAATCTCACCACTAAGTAAAATAATATTTATCACACATAAAATGGTCAAATTAAATAAAACAAAAATAACTAAACATAAAAGGCCAACAAATAATTAAAACAAATTTTGTTTCCGAAATTAACAATTTCACCCAAACTTGATATTCCAAAACTATACCTTGTCATAAGACCGCTAATTCATAACAAAGGATCTTGTGAATATTTGCAAACAACAACTTGATTACCACTTGGGAACATCAACATGATTAGGACCTCATATTCCATTATTAAGCAAATGAAGTGCACCCTTTTATGCAAAGAAAACTTGGATACTTGGAAGCTAGATGAATAAAAAAGATAGAAATGCTTAGAGAGTATTGAAGATGACCACATTAGACCTTAAGGACACAAAGTCCTTAACTCACAAACCTTGTGACGTTAGATAGGATGATCACACCAATTGATAAGTCGGATTCAAGTATTCAATAAAGAATAAAATACAGCACAACAAGAAGCTTCCAAAAAATTTCCTTTCATTAATGAATATTCGTGTTGTCTCCAAATTTTGTAACTCTTCTTATTAATTAAAAAGAAACCCTAAAGGGAAGAACCTTAGATGGAATTCTCAAAAGGGGAAACTTTATTTGTGAATTAGGCCTAATCAAACCTTAAAAAATAAAAGACTAAAAGATATAAAATAAAAATCTCACCACTAAGTAAAATAATATTTATCACACATAAAAGGGTCAAATTAAATAAAACAAAAATAACTAAACATAAAAGGCCAACAAATAATTAAAACAAATTTTGTTTCCGAAATTAACAATTTCACCCAAACTTGATCTTCCAAAACTATACCTTGTCATAAGACCGCTAATTCATAACAAATGATCTTGTGAATATTTGCAAACAACAACTTGATTACCACTTGGGAACATCAACATGATTAGGACCTCATATTCCATTATTCCGCAAATGAAGTGCACCCTTTTATGCAAAGAAAACTTGGATACTTGGAAGCTAGATGAATAAAAAAGAAAGAAATGCTTAGAGAGTATTGAAGATGACCACATTAGACCTTAAGGACACAAAGTCCTTAACTCACAAACCTTTTGACGTTAGATAGGATGATCACACCAATTGATAAGTCGGATTCATGTATTCAATCAAGAACAAAATACAGCACACAACAAAAAGCTTCCAAAAAATTTCCTTTCATTAATGAATATTCGTGTTGTCTACAAATTTCGTAACTCTTCTTATTAATTAAAAAGAAACCCTAAAGGGAAGAACCTTAGATGGAATTCTCAAAAGGGGAAACTTTATTTGCGAATTAGGCCTAATGAAACCTTAAAAAATAAAAGACTAAAAGATATAAAATAAAAATCTCACCACTAAGTAAAATAATATTTATTACACATAAAAGGGTCAAATTAAATGAAACAAAAATAACTAAACATAAAAGGCCAACAAATAATTAAAACAAATTTTTTTCCCGAAATTAACAATTTCACCCAAACTTGATCTTCCAAAACTATACCTTGTCATAAGACCGCTAATTCATAACAAATGATCTTGTGAATATTTGCAAACAACAACTTGATTACCACTGGGGAACATCAACATGATTAGGACCTCATTTTCCATTATTAAGCAAATGAAGTGCACCCTTTTATGCAAAGAAAACTTGGATACTTGGAAGCTAGATGAATAAAAAAGATAGAAATGCTTAGAGAGTATTGAAGATGACCACATTAGACCTTAAGGACACAAAGTCCTTAACTCACAAACCTTGTGACGTTAGATAGGATGATCACACCCTTTGATAAGTCGGATTCAAGTATTCAATCAAGAACAAAATACAGCACAACAAGAAGCTTCCAAAATATTTCCTTTCATTAATGAATATTCGTGTTGTCTCCAAATTTCGTAACTATTCTTATTAATTAAAAAGAAACCCTATAGGGAAAAACCATATATGGAATTGTCAAAAGGGGACACTTTATTTGCGAATTAGGCCTAATGAAACCTTAAAAAATAAAAGAATAGAGACATAAAATAAAAATCTCACAACTAAGTAAAATAATATTTATTAAACATAATAGGGCCAAATTAAATAAAACAAAAATAACTAAAACTGAAAGGCCAACAAATAATTAAAAAAATTGTTTTTCTGAAATTAACAATTTCACCCAAACTTGATTTTCCAAAACTATACCTTGTCATAAGACCGCTAATTCATAACAAATGATCTTGTGAATATTTGCAAACAACAACTTGATTACCACTTGGGAACATCAACATGATTAGTACCTCATATTCCATTATTAAGCAAATGAAGTGCACCCTTTTATGCAAAGAAAACTTGGATACTTGGAAGCTAGATGAATAAAAAAGATAGAAATGCTTAGAGAGTATTGAAGATGACCACATTAGACCTTAAGGACACAAAGTCCTTAACTCACAAACCTTGTGACGTTAGATAGGATGATCACACCAATTGATAAGTCGGATTCAAGTATTCAATAAAGAATAAAATACAGCACAACAAGAAGCTTCCAAAAAATTTCCTTTCATTAATGAATATTCATGTTGTCTCCAAATTTCGTAACTCTTCTTATTAATTAAAAAGAAACCGTAAAGGGAAGAACCTTAGATGGAATTCTCAAAAGGGGAAACTTTATTTGTGAATTAGGCCTAATCAAACCTTAAAAAATAAAAGACTAAAAGATATAAAATAAAAATCTCACAACTAAGTAAAATAATATTTATTAAACATAATAGGGCCAAATTAAATAAAACAAAAATAACTAAAACTGAAAGGCCAACAAATAATTAAAAAAATTGTTTTTCTGAAATTAACAATTTCACCCAAACTTGATTTTCCAAAACTATACCTTGTCATAAGACCGTTAATTCATAACAAATGATCTTGTGAATATTTGCAAACAACAACTTGATTACCACTTGGGAACATCAACATGATTAGGACCTCATATTCCATTATTAAGCAAATGAAGTGCACCCTTTTATGCAAAGAAAAATTGGATACTTGGAAGCTAGATGAATAAAAAAGATAGAAATGCTTAGAGAGTATTGAAGATGACCACATTAGACCTTAAGGACACAAAGTCCTTAACTCACAAACCTTGTGACGTTAGATAGGATGATCACACCAATTGATAAGTCGGATTCAAGTATTCAATAAAGAATAAAATACAGCACAACAAGAAGCTTCCAAAAAATTTCCTTTCATTAATGAATATTCGTGTTGTCTCCAAATTTCGTAACTCTTCTTATTAATTAAAAAGAAACCCAAAAGGGAAGAACCTTAGATGGAATTCTCAAAAGGGGAAACTTTATTTGTGAATTAGGCCTAATCAAACCTTAAAAAATAAAAGACTAAAAGATATAAAATAAAAATCTCACCACTAAGTAAAATAATATTTATCACACATAAAAGGGTCAAATTAAATAAAACAAAAATAACTAAACATAAAAGGCCAACAAATAATAAAAACAAATTTTGTTTCCGAAATTAACAATTTCACCCAAACTTGATCTTCCAAAACTATACCTTGTCATAAGACCGCTAATTCATAACAAATGATCTTGTGAATATTTGCAAACAACAACTTGATTACCACTTGGGAACATCAACATGATTAGGACCTCATATTCCATTATTCAGCAAATGAAGTGCACCCTTTTATGCAAAGAAAACTTGGATACTTGGAAGCTAGATGAATAAAAAAGAAAGAAATGCTTAGAGAGTATTGAAGATGACCACATTAGACCTTAAGGACACAAAGTCCTTAACTCACAAACCTTGTGACGTTAGATAGGATGATCACACCAATTGATAAGTCGGATTCAAGTATTCAATAAAGAATAAAATACAGCACAACAAGAAGCTTCCAAAAAATTTCCTTTCATTAATGAATATTCGTGTTGTCTCCAAATTTCGTAACTCTTCTTATTAATTAAAAAGAAACCCTAAAGGGAAGAACCTTAGATGGAATTCTCAAAAGGGGAAACTTTATTTGTGAATTAGGCCTAATCAAACCTTAAAAAATAAAAGACTAAAAGATATAAAATAAAAATCTCACAACTAAGTAAAATAATATTTATTAAACATAATAGGGCCAAATTAAATAAAACAAAAATAACTAAAACTGAAAGGCCAACAAATAATTAAAAAAATTGTTTTTCTGAAATTAACAATTTCACCCAAACTTGATTTTCCAAAACTATACCTTGTCATAAGACCGCTAATTCATAACAAATGATCTTGTGAATATTTGCAAACAACAACTTGATTACCACTTGGGAACATCAACATGATTAGGACCTCATATTCCATTATTAAGCAAATGAAGTGCACCCTTTTATGCAAAGAAAACTTGGATACTTGGAAGCTAGATGAATAAAAAAGAAAGAAATGCTTAGAGAGTATTGAAGATGACCACATTAGACCTTAAGGACACAAAGTCCTTAACTCACAAACCTTGTGATGTTAGATAGGATGATCACACCCTTTGATAAGTCGGATTCAAATATTCAATCAAGAACAAAATACAGCACACAACAAGAAGCTTCCAAAAAATTTCCTTTCATTAATGAATATTCGTGTTGTCTACAAATTTCGTAACTCTTCTTATTAATTAAAAAGAAACCCTAAAGGGAAGAACCTTAGATGGAATTCTCAAAAGGGGAAACTTTATTTGTGAATTAGGCCTAATCAAACCTTAAAAAATAAAAGACTAAAAGATATAAAATAAAAATCTCACCACTAAGTAAAATAATATTTATCACATATAAAAGGGTCAAATTAAATAAAACAAAAATAACTAAACATAAAAGGCCAACAAATAATTAAAACAAATTTTGTTTCCGAAATTAACAATTTCACCCAAACTTGATATTCCAAAACTATACCTTGTCATAAGACCGCTAATTCATAACAAAGGATCTTGTGAATATTTGCAAACAACAACTTGATTACCACTTGGGAACATCAACATGATTAGGACCTCATATTCCATTATTAAGCAAATGAAGTGCACCCTTTTATGCAAAGAAAAATTGGATACTTGGAAGCTAGATGAATAAAAAAGATAGAAATGCTTAGAGAGTATTGAAGATGACCACATTAGACCTTAAGGACACAAAGTCCTTAACTCACAAACCTTGTGACGTTAGATAGGATGATCACACCAATTGATAAGTCGGATTCAAGTATTCAATAAAGAATAAAATACAGCACAACAAGAAGCTTCCAAAAAATTTCCTTTCATTAATGAATATTCGTGTTGTCTCCAAATTTCGTAACTCTTCTTATTAATTAAAAAGAAACCCAAAAGGGAAGAACCTTAGATGGAATTCTCAAAAGGGGAAACTTTATTTGTGAATTAGGCCTAATCAAACCTTAAAAAATAAAAGACTAAAAGATATAAAATAAAAATCTCACCACTAAGTAAAATAATATTTATCACACATAAAAGGGTCAAATTAAATAAAACAAAAATAACTAAACATAAAAGGCCAACAAATAATAAAAACAAATTTTGTTTCCGAAATTAACAATTTCACCCAAACTTGATCTTCCAAAACTATACCTTGTCATAAGACCGCTAATTCATAACAAATGATCTTGTGAATATTTGCAAACAACAACTTGATTACCACTTGGGAACATCAACATGATTAGGACCTCATATTCCATTATTCAGCAAATGAAGTGCACCCTTTTATGCAAAGAAAACTTGGATACTTGGAAGCTAGATGAATAAAAAAGAAAGAAATGCTTAGAGAGTATTGAAGATGACCACATTAGACCTTAAGGACACAAAGTCCTTAACTCACAAACCTTGTGACGTTAGATAGGATGATCACACCAATTGATAAGTCGGATTCAAGTATTCAATAAAGAATAAAATACAGCACAACAAGAAGCTTCCAAAAAATTTCCTTTCATTAATGAATATTCGTGTTGTCTCCAAATTTCGTAACTCTTCTTATTAATTAAAAAGAAACCCTAAAGGGAAGAACCTTAGATGGAATTCTCAAAAGGGGAAACTTTATTTGTGAATTAGGCCTAATCAAACCTTAAAAAATAAAAGACTAAAAGATATAAAATAAAAATCTCACAACTAAGTAAAATAATATTTATTAAACATAATAGGGCCAAATTAAATAAAACAAAAATAACTAAAACTGAAAGGCCAACAAATAATTAAAAAAATTGTTTTTCTGAAATTAACAATTTCACCCAAACTTGATTTTCCAAAACTATACCTTGTCATAAGACCGCTAATTCATAACAAATGATCTTGTGAATATTTGCAAACAACAACTTGATTACCACTTGGGAACATCAACATGATTAGGACCTCATATTCCATTATTAAGCAAATGAAGTGCACCCTTTTATGCAAAGAAAACTTGGATACTTGGAAGCTAGATGAATAAAAAAGAAAGAAATGCTTAGAGAGTATTGAAGATGACCACATTAGACCTTAAGGACACAAAGTCCTTAACTCACAAACCTTGTGATGTTAGATAGGATGATCACACCCTTTGATAAGTCGGATTCAAATATTCAATCAAGAACAAAATACAGCACACAACAAGAAGCTTCCAAAAAATTTCCTTTCATTAATGAATATTCGTGTTGTCTACAAATTTCGTAACTCTTCTTATTAATTAAAAAGAAACCCTAAAGGGAAGAACCTTAGATGGAATTCTCAAAAGGGGAAACTTTATTTGTGAATTAGGCCTAATCAAACCTTAAAAAATAAAAGACTAAAAGATATAAAATAAAAATCTCACCACTAAGTAAAATAATATTTATCACATATAAAAGGGTCAAATTAAATAAAACAAAAATAACTAAACATAAAAGGCCAACAAATAATTAAAACAAATTTTGTTTCCGAAATTAACAATTTCACCCAAACTTGATATTCCAAAACTATACCTTGTCATAAGACCGCTAATTCATAACAAAGGATCTTGTGAATATTTGCAAACAACAACTTGATTACCACTTGGGAACATCAACATGATTAGGACCTCATATTCCATTATTAAGCAAATGAAGTGCACCCTTTTATGCAAAGAAAACTTGGATACTTGGAAGCTAGATGAATAAAAAAGATAGAAATGCTTAGAGAGTATTGAAGATGACCACATTAGACCTTAAGGACACAAAGTCCTTAACTCACAAACCTTGTGACGTTAGATAGGATGATCACACCAATTGATAAGTCGGATTCAAGTATTCAATAAAGAATAAAATACAGCACAACAAGAAGCTTCCAAAAAATTTCCTTTCATTAATGAATATTCGTGTTGTCTCCGAATTTCGTAACTCTTCTTATTAATTAAAAAGAAACCCTAAAGGGAAGAACCTTAGATGGAATTCTCAAAAGGGGAAACTTTATTTGTGAATTAGGCCTAATCAAACCTTAAAAAATAAAAGACTAAAAGATATAAAATAAAAATCTCACCACTAAGTAAAATAATATTTATCACACATAAAAGGGTCAAATTAAATAAAACAAAAATAACTAAACATAAAAGGCCAACAAATAATTAAAACAAATTTTGTTTCCGAAATTAGCAATTTCACCCAAACTTGATCTTCCAAAACTATACCTTGTCATAAGACCGCTAATTCATAACAAATGATCTTGTGAATATTTGCAAACAACAACTTGATTACCACTTGGGAACATCAACATGATTAGGACCTCATATTCCATTATTCAGCAAATGAAGTGCACCCTTTTATGCAAAGAAAACTTGGATACTTGGAAGCTAGATGAATAAAAAAGAAAGAAATGCTTAGAGAGTATTGAAGATGACCACATTAGACCTTAAGGACACAAAGTCCTTAACTCACAAACCTTGTGATGTTAGATAGGATGATCACACCCTTTGATAAGTCGGATTCAAATATTCAATCAAGAACAAAATACAGCACACAACAAGAAGCTTCCAAAAAATTTCCTTTCATTAATGAATATTCGTGTTGTCTACAAATTTCGTAACTCTTCTTATTAATTAAAAAGAAACCCTAAAGGGAAGAACCTTAGATGGAATTCTCAAAAGGGGAAACTTTATTTGCGAATTAGGCCTAATGAAACCTTAAAAAATAAAAGACTAAAAGATATAAAATAAAAATCTCACCACTAAGTAAAATAATATTTATTACACATAAAAGGGTCAAATTAAATGAAACAAAAATAACTAAACATAAAAGGCCAACAAATAATTAAAACAAATTTTTTTTCCGAAATTAACAATTTCACCCAAACTTGATCTTCCAAAACTATACCTTGTCATAAGACCGCTAATTCATAACAAATGATCTTGTGAATATTTGCAAACAACAACTTGATTACCACTGGGGAACATCAACATGATTAGGACCTCATTTTCCATTATTATGCAAATGAAGTGCACCCTTTTATGCAAAGAAAACTTGGATACTTGGAAGCTAGATGAATAAAAAAGATAGAAATGCTTAGAGAGTATTGAAGATGACCACATTAGACCTTAAGGACACAAAGTCCTTAACTCACAAACCTTGTGACGTTAGATAGGATGATCACACCCTTTGATAAGTCGGATTCAAGTATTCAATCAAGAACAAAATACAGCACAACAAGAAGCTTCCAAAATATTTCCTTTCATTAATGAATATTCGTGTTGTCTCCAAATTTCGTAACTATTCTTATTAATTAAAAAGAAACCCTATAGGGAAAAACCATATATGGAATTGTCAAAAAGGGACACTTTATTTGCGAATTAGGCCTAATGAAACCTTAAAAAATAAAAGAATAGAGACATAAAATAAAAATCTCACAACTAAGTAAAATAATATTTATTAAACATAATAGGGCCAAATTAAATAAAACAAAAATAACTAAAACTGAAAGGCCAACAAATAATTAAAAAAATTGTTTTTCTGAAATTAACAATTTCACCCAAACTTGATATTCCAAAACTATACCTTGTCATAAGACCGCTAATTCATAACAAAGGATCTTGTGAATATTTGCAAACAACAACTTGATTACCACTTGGGACCATCAACATGATTAGGACCTCATATTCCATTATTAAGCAAATGAAGTGCACCTTTTTATGCAAAGAAAACTTGGATACTTGGAAGCTAGATGAATAAAAAAGATAGAAATGCTTAGAGAGTATTGAAGATGACCACATTAAACCTTAAGGACACAAAGTCCTTAACTCACAAACCTTGTGACGTTAGATAGGATGATCACACCAATTGATAAGTCGGATTCAAGTATTCAATAAAGAATAAAATACAGCACAACAAGAAGCTTCCAAAAAATTTCCTTTCATTAATGAATATTCGTGTTGTCTCCAAATTTCGTAACTCTTCTTATTAATTAAAAAGAAACCCTAAAGGGAAGAACCTTAGATGGAATTCTCAAAAGGGGATACTTTATTTGTGAATTAGGCCTAATCAAACCTTAAAAAATAAAAGACTAAAAGATATAAAATAAAAATCTCACCACTAAGTAAAATAATATTTATCACACATAAAAGGGTCAAATTAAATAAAACAAAAATAACTAAACATAAAAGGCCAACAAATAATTAAAACAAATTTTGTTTCCGAAATTAACAATTTCACCCAAACTTGATCTTCCAAAACTATACCTTGTCATAAGACCGCTAATTCATAACAAATGATCTTGTGAATATTTGCAAACAACAACTTGATTACCACTTGGGAACATCAACATGATTAGGACCTCATTCACCATTATTAAGCAAATGAAGTGCACCCTTTTATGCAAAGAAAACTTGGATACTTGGAAGCTAGATGAATAAAGAAGAAAGAAATGCTTAGAGAGTATTGAAGATGACCACATTAGACCTTAAGGACACAAAGTCCTTAACTCACAAACCTTGTGACGTTAGATAGGATGATCACACCCTTTGATAAGTCGGATTCAAATATTCAATCAAGAACAAAATACAGCACACAACAAGAAGCTTCCAAAAAATTTCCTTTCATTAATGAATATTCGTGTTGTCTACAAATTTCGTAACTCTTCTTATTAATTAAAAAGAAACCCTAAAGGGAAGAACCTTAGATGGAATTCTCAAAAGGGGAAACTTTATTTGCGAATTAGGCCTAATGAAACCTTAAAAAATAAAAGACTAAAAGATATAAAATAAAAATCTCACCACTAAGTAAAATAATATTTATTACACATAAAAGGGTCAAATTAAATGAAACAAAAATAACTAAACATAAAAGGCCAACAAATAATTAAAACAAATTTTTTTTCCGAAATTAACAATTTCACCCAAACTTGATCTTCCAAAACTATACCTTGTCATAAGACCGCTAATTCATAACAAATGATCTTGTGAATATTTGCAAACAACAACTTGATTACCACTGGGGAACATCAACATGATTAGGACCTCATTTTCCATTATTAAGCAAATGAAGTGCACCCTTTTATGCAAAGAAAACTTGGATACTTGGAAGCTAGATGAATAAAAAAGATAGAAATGCTTAGAGAGTATTGAAGATGACCACATTAGACCTTAAGGACACAAAGTCCTTAACTCACAAACCTTGTGACGTTAGATAGGATGATCACACCCTTTGATAAGTCGGATTCAAGTATTCAATCAAGAACAAAATACAGCACAACAAGAAGCTTCCAAAATATTTCCTTTCATTAATGAATATTCGTGTTGTCTCCAAATTTCGTAACTATTCTTATTAATTAAAAATAAACCCTATAGGGAAAAACCATAGATGGAATTGTCAAAAGGGGACACTTTATTTGCGAATTAGGCCTAATGAAACCTTAAAAAATAAAAGAATAGAGACATAAAATAAAAATCTCACAACTAAGTAAAATAATATTTATTAAACATAATAGGGCCAAATTAAATAAAACAAAAATAACTAAAACTGAAAGGCCAACAAATAATTAAAAAAATTGTTTTTCTGAAATTAACAATTTCACCCAAACTTGATTTTCCAAAACTATACCTTGTCATAAGACCGCTAATTCATAACAAATGATCTTGTGAATATTTGCAAACAACAACTTGATTACCACTTGGGAACATCAACATGATTAGGACCTCATATTCCATTATTAAGCAAATGAAGTGCACCCTTTTATGCAAAAACAATTTGGATACTAGGAAGCTAGATGAATAAAAAATATATAATTGCTTAGAGAGTATTTAAGATGACTAGATTAGAACCTTAAGGACAAAAATTAATTTACTCACTAACCTTGTGACGTTAGATAGGATGATCCCACCCTTTGATAAGTCGGATTCAAGTATTCTATCAAGAACAAAATACGGCACCACAACAAGCTTTCAACAAAATTCTTTTCATTAATGAATATTCGTGTTGTCTCCAAATTTCATAACTCTTCTTATTAATTAAAAAGAAACCCTAAAGGGAAGAACCTTAGATGAAATTCTCAAAAGGGGAAACTTTAATTGTGAATTAGGCCTAATCTAACCTTAAAAAAATAAAAGAATAGAGACATAAAATAGAAATCTCACAACTAAGTAAAATAATCTTTATGAAACATAATAGGGCCAAATTAAATAAAACAAAAATAACTAAACATAAAAGGCCAACAAATAATTAAAAAAATTGTTTTTCTGAAATTAACAATTTCACCCAAACTTGATCTTCCAAAACTATACCTTGTCATAAGACCGCTAATTCATAACAAATGATCTTGTGAATATTTGCAAACAACAACTTGATTACCACTTGGGAACATCAACATGATTAGGACCTCATATTCCATTATTAAGCAAATGAAGTGCACCCTTTTATGCAAAGAAAACTTGGATACTTGGAAGCTAGATGAATAAAAAAGATAGAAATGCTTAGAGAGTATTGAAGATGACCACATTAGACCTTAAGGACACAAAGTCCTTAACTCACAAACCTTGTGATGTTAGATAGGATGATCACACCAATTGATAAGTCGGATTCAAGTATTCAATCAAGAACAAAATACAGCACAACAAGAACCTTCCAAAAAATTTCCTTTCATTAATGAATATTCGTGTTGTCTCCAAATTTCGTAACTCTTCTTATTAATTAAAAAGAAACCCTATAGGGAAAAACCATAGATGGAATTGTCAAAAGGGGACACTTTATTTGCGAATTAGGCCTAATGAAACCTTAAAAAATAAAAGAATAGAGACATAAAATAAAAATCTCACAACTAAGTAAAATAATATTTATTAAACATAATAGGGCCAAATTAAATAAAACAAAAATAACTAAACATGAATGCCCAACAAATAATTAAAAAAATTGTTTTTCTGAAATTAACAATTTCACCCAAACTTGATCTTCCAAAACTATACCTTGTCATAAGACCGCCAATTCATAACAAATGATCTTGTGAATATTTGGAAGCAACAACTTGATTACCACTTGGGAACATCAACATGATTAGGACCTCATATTCCATTATTAAGCAAATGAAGTGCACCCTTTTATGCAAAGAAAACTTGGATACTTGGACGCTAGATGAATAAAAAAGATAGAAATGCTTAGAGAGTATTGAAGATGACTAGATTAGAACCTTAACGACACAAATTAATTTACTCACTAACCTTGTGACGTTAGATAGGATGATCCCACCCTTTGATAAGTCGAATTCAAGTATTCTATCAAGAACAAAATACGGCACCACAACAAGCTTTCAAAAAATTTCTTTTCATTAATGAATATTTGTGTTGTCTCCAAATTTCATAACTCTTCTTATTAATTAAAAAGAAACCCTAAAGGGAAGAACCTTAGATGGAATTCTCAAAAGGGGAAACTTTATTTGTGAATTAGGCCTAATCAAACCTTAAAAAATAAAAGACTAAAAGATATAAAATAAAAATCTCACCACTAAGTAAAATAATATTTATTACACATAAAAGGGTCAAATTAAATAAAACAAAAATAACTAAACATAAAAGGCCAACAAATAATTAAAACAAATTTTGTTTCCGAAATTATCAATTTCACCCAAACTTGATCTTCCAAAACTATACCTTGTCATAAGACCGCTAATTCATAACAAATGATCTTGTGAATATTTGCAAACAACAACTTGATTACCACTTGGGAACATCAACATGATTAGGACCTCATATTCCATTATTCAGCAAATGAAGTGCACCCTTTTATGCAAAGAAAACTTGGATACTTGGAAGCTAGATGAATAAAAAAGAAAGAAATGCTTAGAGAGTATTGAAGATGACCACATTAGACCTTAAGGACACAAAGTCCTTAACTCACACACATTGTGACGTTAGATAGGATGATCACACCCATTGATAAGTCGGATTTTAGTATTCAATCAAGAACAAAATACGGCATAACAAGAAGCTCTCAAAAAATTTATTTTCTTTAATGAATATTCGTGTTGTCTCCAAATTTCGTAACTGTTCTTATTAATTAAAAGGAAACCCTGTTGGGAAAAACCTTAGATGGAATTGTCAAAAGGGTAAACTTTATTTGTGAATTAGGCCTAATCAAACCTTAAAAAATAAAAGAATAAAGACATAAAATAAAAATCTCACAATTAAATAAAATAAATTTTATTAAACATAAAAGGATCAAATTAAATAAAACGAAAATAACTAAACATGAAAGGCTAACAAATAATTAAAACAAATTGTTTTTCCGAAATTAACAATTTCACCCAAATGTGATCTTCCAAAACTATACCTTGTTATAAGACCGCTAATTCGTAACAAAGGATCTTGTGAATATTTGCAACCAACTTGATTACCACTTGGGAACATTAACATGATTAGGACCTCATTTTCCATTATTAAGCAAAATAAGTGCTCCCTTTTATGCTAAAAAAACATGGATACTAGGAAGCTAGATGAATAAAAAAGATATAATTGCTTAGAGAGTATTAAAGATGACCACATTAGAACCTTAAGGACACAAATTCCTTAACTCACAAACCTTGTGACGTTAGATAGGATGATCACACCCTTTGATAAGTCGGATTCAAGTATTCAATCAAGAACAAAATATAACATAACAAGAAGCTTTCAAAAATTTTATTTTCATTAATGAATATTCATGTTGTGTCCAAATTTCGTAACTGTTCTTATTAATTAAAACAAAACCCTATTGGGAAAAACCTTAGATGGAATTGTCAAAAGGGGAAACTTTATTTGTGAATTAGGCCTAATCAAACCATAAAAAATAAAAGAATAAAGACATAAAATAAAAATCTCACAACTAAGTAAAATAATATTTATTAAACATAAAAGGGCCAAATTAAATAAAAAAAATAACAAAACATGAAAGGCCAACAAATAATTAAAAAAATTGTTTTTCTGAAATTAACAATTTAACCCAAACTTGATCTTCCAAAACTATACGTTGTCATAAGACCGCCAATTCAAAACAAATGATCTTGTGAATATTTGCAAACAACAACATGATTACCACTTGGGAACATCAACATGATTAGGACCACATTTTCCAATATTAAGCAAATGAAGTGCACCCTTTTATGCAAAAAAAATTGGATACTAGGAAGCTAGATGAATAAAAAATATATAATTGCTTAGAGAGTATTTAAGATGACTAGATTAGAACCTTAAGGACAAAAATTAATTTACTCACTAACCTTGTGACGTTAGATAGGATGATCCCACCCTTTGATAAGTCGGATTCAAGTATTCTATCAAGAACAAAATACGGCACCACAACAAGCTTTCAAAAAAATTCTTTTCATTAATGAATATTCGTGTTGTCTCCAAATTTCATAACTCTTCTTATTAATTAAAAAGAAACCCTAAAGGGAAGAACCTTAGATGAAATTCTCAAAAGGGGAAACTTTAATTGTGAATTAGGCCTAATCTAACCTTAAAAAAATAAAAGAATAGAGACATAAAATAGAAATCTCACAACTAAGTAAAATAATCTTTATGAAACATAATAGGGCCAAATTAAATAAAACAAAAATAACTAAACATAAAAGGCCAACAAATAATTAAAAAAATTGTTTTTCTGAAATTAACAATTTCACCCAAACCTGATCTTCCAAAACTATACCTTGTCATAAGACCGCTAATTCATAACAAATGATCTTGTGAATATTTGCAAACAACAACTTGATTACCACTTGGGAACATCAACATGATTAGGACCTCATTCACCATTATTAAGCAAATGAAGTGCACCCTTTTATGCAAAACAAAATTTGGATACTAGGAAGTTAGATAAATAAAAAAGATATAATTGCTTAGATAGTAATGAAGATGACCACATTAGAACTTTAAGGACACAAAGTCCTTAACTCACACACATTGTGACGTTAGATAGGATGATCACACCCATTGATAAGTCGGATTTTAGTATTCAATCAAGAACAAAATACGGCATAACAAGAAGCTCTCAAAAAATTTATTTTCATTAATGAATATTCGTGTTGTCTCCAAATTTCGTAACTGTTCTTATTAATTAAAAGGAAACCCTGTTGGGAAAAACCTTAGATGGAATTGTCAAAAGGGTAAACTTTATTTGTGAATTAGGCCTAATCAAACCTTAAAAAATAAAAGAATAAAGACATAAAATAAAAATCTCACAACTAAGTAAAATAAAATTTATTAAACATAAAAGGATCAAATTAAATAAAACGAAAATAACTAAACATGAAAGGCTAACAAATAATTAAAACAAATTGTTTTTCCGAAATTAACAATTTCACCCAAATTTGATCTTCCAAAACTATACCTTGTTATAAGACCGCTAATTCGTAACAAAGGATCTTGTGAATATTTGCAACCAACTTGATTACCACTTGGGAACATTAACATGATTAGGACCTCATTTTCCATTATTAAGCAAAATAAGTGCTCCCTTTTATGCTAAAACAACATGGATACTAGGAAGCTAGATGAATAAAAAAGATATAATTGCTTAGAGAGTATTAAAGATGACCACATTAGAACCTTAAGGACACAAATTCCTTAACTCACAAACCTTGTGACGTTAGATAGGATGATCACACCCTTTGATAAGTCGGATTCAAGTATTCAATCAAGAACAAAATATAACACAACAAGAAGCTTTCAAAAATTTTATTTTCATTAATGAATATTCATGTTGTGTCCAAATTTCGTAACTGTTCTTATTAATTAAAACAAAACCCTATTGGGAAAAACCTTAGATGGAATTGTCAAAAGGGGAAACTTTATTTGTGAATTAGGCCTAATCAAACCATAAAAAATAAAAGAATAAAGACATAAAATAAAAATCTCACAACTAAGTAAAATAATATTTATTAAACATAAAAGGGCCAAATTAAATAAAAAAAATAACTAAACATGAAAGGCCAACAAATAATTAAAAAAATTGTTTTTCTGAAATTAACAATTTAACCCAAACTTGATCTTCCAAAACTATACGTTGTCATAAGACCGCCAATTCAAAACAAATGATCTTGTGAATATTTGCAAACAACAACATGATTACCACTTGGGAACATCAACATGATTAGGACCACATTTTCCAATATTAAGCAAATGAAGTGCACCCTTTTATGCAAAACAAAATTGGATACTAGGAAGCTAGATGAATAAAAAATATATAATTGCTTAGAGAGTATTTAAGATGACTAGATTAGAACCTTAAGGACAAAAATTAATTTACTCACTAACCTTGTGACGTTAGATAGGATGATCCCACCCTTTGATAAGTCGGATTCAAGTATTCTATCAAGAACAAAATACGGCACCACAACAAGCTTTCAAAAAAATTCTTTTCATTAATGAATATTCGTGTTGTCTCCAAATTTCATAACTCTTCTTATTAATTAAAAAGAAAACCTAAAGGGAAGAACCTTAGATGAAATTCTCAAAAGGGGAAACTTTAATTGTGAATTAGGCCTAATCTAACCTTAAAAAAATAAAAGAATAGAGACATAAAATAGAAATCTCACAACTAAGTAAAATAATCTTTATGAAACATAATAGGGCCAAATTAAATAAAACAAAAATAACTAAACATAAAAGGCCAACAAATAATTAAAAAAATTGTTTTTCTGAAATTAACAATTTCACCCAAACCTGGTCTTCCAAAACTATACCTTGTCATAAGACCGCTAATTCATAACAAATGATCTTGTGAATATTTGCAAACAACAACTTGATTACCACTTGGGAACATCAACATGATTAGGACCTCATTCACCATTATTAAGCAAATGAAGTGCACCCTTTTATGCAAAACAAAATTTGGATACTAGGAAGTTAGATAAATAAAAAAGATATAATTGCTTAGATAGTAATGAAGATGACCACATTAGACCTTTAAGGACACAAAGTCCTTAACTCACACACATTGTGACGTTAGATAGGATGATCACACCCATTGATAAGTCGGATTTTAGTATTCAATCAAGAACAAAATACAGCATACCAAGAAGCTCTCAAAAAATTTATTTTCCTTAATGAATATTCGTGTTGTCTCCAAATTTCGTAACTGTTCTTATTAATTAAAAGGAAACCCTGTTGGGAAAAACCATAGATGGAATTGTCAAAAGGGGACACTTTATTTGCGAATTAGGCCTAATGAAACCTTAAAAAATAAAAGAATAGAGACATAAAATAAAAATCTCACAACTAAGTAAAATAATATTTATTAAACATAATAGGGCCAAATTAAATAAAACAAAAATAACTAAACATGAATGCCCAACAAATAATTAAAAAATTGTTTTTCTGAAATTAACAATTTCACCCAAACTTGATCTTCCAAAACTATACCTTGTCATAAGACCGCCAATTCATAACAAATGATCTTGTGAATATTTGGAAACAACAACTTGATTACCACTTGGGAACATCAACATGATTAGGACCTCATATTCCATTATTAAGCAAAATAAGTGCTCCCTTTTATGCTAAAACAACATGGATACTAGGAAGCTAGATGAATAAAAAAGATATAATTGCTTAGAGAGTATTAAAGATGACCACATTAGAACCTTAAGGACACAAATTCCTTAACTCACAAACCTTGTGACGTTAGATAGGATGATCACACCCTTTGATAAGTCGGATTCAAGTATTCAATCAAGAACAAAATACAGCACAACAAGAAGCTTCCAAAAAATTTCCTTTCATTAATGAATATTCGTGTTGTCTCCAAATTTCGTAACTCTTCTTATTAATTAAAAAGAAACCCTATAGGGAAAAACCATAGATGGAATTGTCAAAAGGGGACACTTTATTTGCGAATTAGGCCTAATGAAACCTTAAAAAATAAAAGAATAAAGACATAAAATAAAAATCTCACAACTAAGTAAAATAATATTTATTAAACATAATAGGGCCAAATTAAATAAAACAAAAATAACTAAACATGAATGCCCAACAAATAATTAAAAAAATTGTTTTTCTGAAATTAACAATTTCACCCAAACTTGATCTTCCAAAACTATACCTTGTCATAAGACCGCCAATTCATAACAAATGATCTTGTGAATATTTGGAAACAACAACTTGATTACCACTTGGGAACATCAACATGATTAGGACCTCATATTGCATTATTAAGCAAATGAAGTGCACCCTTTTATGCAAAGAAAACTTGGATACTTGGATGCTAGATGAATAAAAAAGATAGAAATGCTTAGAGAGTATTGAAGATGACTAGATTAGAACCTTAACGACACAAATTAATTTACTCACTAACCTTGTGACGTTAGATAGGATGATCCCACCCTTTGATAAGTCGGATTCAAGTATTCTATCAAGAACAAAATACGGCACCACAACATGCTTTCAAAAAATTTCTTTTCATTAATGAATATTTGTGTTGTCTCCAAATTTCGTAACTCTTCTTATTAATTAAAAAGAACCCCTATAGGAAAAAACCTTAGATGGAATTTTCAAAAGGGGACACTTTATTTGCGAATTAGGCCTAATCAAACCTTAAAAAATAAAAGAATAGAAACATAAAATAAAAATCTAACAACTAAGTAAAATAATATTTATTAAACATAAAAGGGCCAAATTAAATAAAACAAAAATAACTAAACATGAATGCCCAACAAATAATTAAAAAAATTGTTTTTCTGAAATTAACAATTTCACCCAAACTTGATCTTCCAAAACTATACCTTGTCATAAGACCGCCAATTCATAACAAATGATCTTGTGAATATTTGGAAACAACAACTTGATTACCACTTGGGAACATCAACATGATTAGGACCTCATATTCCATTATTAAGCAAATGAAGTGCACCCTTTTATGCAAAGAAAACTTGGATACTTGGACGCTAGATGAATAAAAAAGATAGAAATGCTTAGAGAGTATTGAAGATGACTAGATTAGAACCTTAACGACACAAATTAATTTACTCACTAACCTTGTGACGTTAGATAGGATGATCCCACCCTTTGATAAGTCGGATTCAAGTATTCAATTAAGAACAAAATATAACACAACAAGAAGCTTTCAAAAATTTTATTTTCATTAATGAATATTCATGTTGTGTCCAAATTTCGTAACTGTTCTTATTAATTAAAACAAAACCCTATTGGGAAAAACCTTAGTTGGAATTGTCAAAAGGGGAAACTTTATTTGTGAATTAGGCCTAATCAAACCATAAAAAATAAAAGAATAATGACATAAAATAAAAATCTCACAACTAAGTAAAATAATATTTATTAAACATAAAAGGGCCAAATTAAATAAAAAAAATAACTAAACATGAAAGGCCACCAAATAATTAAAAAAATTGTTTTTCTGAAATTAACAATTTCACCCAAACTTGATCTTCCAAAACTATACGTTGTCATAAGACCGCCAATTCAAAACAAATGATCTTGTGAATATTTGCAAACAACAACATGATTACCACTTGGGAACATCAACATGATTAGGACCACATTTTCCAATATTAAGCAAAATAAGTGCTCCCTTTTATGCAAAGAAAACTTGGATACTAGGAAGCTAGATGAATAAAAAAGATAGAAATTCTTAGAGAGTATTGAAGATGACCACATTAGGACTTTAAGGACACAAAGTCCTTAACTCACAAACCTTGTGACGTTAGATAGGATGATCACACAATTTGATAAGTCGGATTCAAGTATTCAATCAAGAACAAAATACAGCACAACAAGAAGCTTCCAAAAAATTTCCTTTCATTAATGAATATTCGTGTTGTCTCCAAATTTCGTAACTCTTCTTATTAATTAAAAAGAAACCCTATAAAAAAAAAACCTTAGATGGAATTGTCAAAAGGGGACACTTTATTTGCGAATTAGGCCTAATCAAACCTTAAAAAATAAAAGAATAGAAACATAAAATAAAACTCTCACAACTAAGTAAAATAATATTTATTAAACATAAAAGGGCCAAATTAAATAAAACAAAAATAACTAAACATGAATGCCCAACAAATAATTAAAAAAATTGTTTTTCTGAAATTAACAATTTCACCCAAACTTGATCTTCCAAAACTATACCTTGTCATAAGACCGCCAATTCATAACAAATGATCTTGTGAATATTTGGAAACAATAACTTGATTACCACTTGGGAACATCAACATGATTAGGAGCTCATATACCATTATTAAGCAAATGAAGTGCACCCTTTTATGCAAAACAAATCTGGATACTAGGAAGCTAGATGAATAAAAAAATATATAATTGCTTAGAGAGTATTTAAGATGACTAGATTAGACCCTTAAGGACACAAATTAATTTATTCACTAACCTTGTGACGTTAGATAGGATGATCCCACCCTTTGATAAGTCGGATTCGAGTATTCTATCAAGAACAAAATACAGCACCACAACAAGCTTTCAAAAAATTTCTTTTCATTAATGAATATTCGTGTTGTCTCCAAATTTCATAACTCTTCTTATTAATTAAAAAGAAACCCTAAAGGGAAGAACCTTAGATGGAATTCTCAAAAGGGAATACTTTATTTGTGAATTAGGCCTAATCAAACCTTAAAAAATAAAAGACTAAAAGATATAAAATAAAAATCTCACCACTAAGTAAAATAATATTTATTACACATAAAAGGGTCAAATTAAATAAAACAGAAATAACTAAACATAAAAGGCCAACAAATAATTAAAACAAATTTTTTTTTCCGAAATTAACAAATTCACCCAAACTTGATCTTCCAAAACTATACCTTGTCATAACACCGCTAATTTCTAACAAATGATCTTGTGAATATTTGCAAACAACAACTTGATTACCACTTGGGAACATCAACATGATTAGGACCTCATATTCCATTATTAAGCAAATGAAGTGCACCCTTTTATGCAAAGAAAACTTGGATACTTGGAAGCTAGATGAATAAAAAAGATAGAAATGCTTAGAGAGTATTGAAGATGACCACATTAGACCTTAAGGACATAAAGTCCTTAACTCACAAACCTTGTGACGTTAGATAGGATGATCACACCCTTTGATAAGTCGGATTCAAGTATTCAATCAAGAACAAAATACAGCACAACAAGAAGCTTCCAAAAAATTTCCTTTCATTAATGAATATTCGTGTTGTCTCCAAATTTCGTAACTCTTCTTATTAATTAAAAAGAAACCCTATAGGGAAAAACCTTAGATGGAATTGTCAAAATGGGACACTTTATTTGCGAATTAGGCCTAATCAAACCTTAAAAAATAAAAGAATAGAAACATAAAATAAAAATCTCACAACTAAGTAAAATAATATTTATTAAACATAATAGGGCCAAATTAAATAAAACAAAAATAACTAAACATGAAAGGCCAACAAATAATTAAAAAAATTGTTTTTCTGAAATTAACAATTTCACCCAAACTTGATCTTCCAAAACTATACCTTGTCATAAGACAGCCAATTCATAACAAATGATCTTGTGAATATTTGGAAACAACAACTTGATTACCACTTGGGAACATCAACTTGATTTGGACCTCATATTCCATTATTAAGCAAATGAAGTGCACCCTTTTATGCAAAACAAATTTGGATACTAGCTAGGAAGCTAGATAAATAAAAAATATATAATTGCTTAGAGAGTATTTAAGATGACTAGATTAGAACCTTAACGACACAAATTAATTTACTCACTAAGCTTGTGACGTTAGATAGGATGATCCCACCCTTTGATAAGTGGGATTCGAGTATTCTATCAAGAACAAAATACGGCACCACAACAAGCTTTCAAAAAATTTCTTTTCATTAATGAATATTCGTGTTGTCTCCAAATTTCATAACTCTTCTTATTAATTAAAAAGAAACCCTAAAGGGAAGAACCTTAGATGGAATTCTCAAAAGGGGAAACTTTATTTGTGAATTAGGCCTAATCAAACCTTAAAAAATAAAAGACTAAATGATATAAAATAAAAATCTCACCACTAAGTAAAATAATATTTATTACACATAAAAGGGTCAAATTAAATAAAACAATAATAACTAAACATAAAAGGCCAACAAATAATTAAAACAAATTTTTTTTCCGAAATTAACAATTTCACCCAAACTTGATCTTCCAAAACTTTACCTTGTCATAAGACCGCTAATTCATAACAAATGATCTTATGAATATTTGCAAACGACAACTTGATTACCACTTGGGAACATCAACATGATTAGGACGTCATTCACCATTATTAAGCAAATGAAGTGCACCCTTTTATGCAAATCAAATTTGGATACTAGGAAGTTAGATAAATAAAAAAGATATAATTGCTTAGATAGTAATGAAGATGACCACATTAGAACTTTAAGGACACAAAGTCCTTAACTCACACACATTGTGTCGTTAGATAGGATGATCACACCCATTGATAAGTCGGATTTTAGTATTCAATCAAGAACAAAATACGGCACAACAAGAAGCTTTCAAAAAATTTATTTTCATTAATGAATATTCGTGCTGCCTCCAAATTTCGTAACTGTTCTTATTAATTAAAAGGAAACCCTGTTGGGAAAAACCTTAGATGGAATTGGCAAAAGGGGAAACTTTATTTGTGAATTAGGCCTAATCAAACCTTAAAAAATAAAAGAATAAAGACATAAAATAAAAATCTCACAACTAAGTAAAATAAAATTTATTAAACATAAAAGGATCAAATTAAATAAAACGAAAATAACTAAACATGAAAGGTTAACAAATAATTAAAACAAATTGTTTTTCCGAAATTAACAATTTCACCCAAATTTGATCTTCCAAAACTATACCTTGTTATAAGACCGCTAATTCGTAACAAAGGATCTTGTGAATATTTGCAACCAACTTGATTACCACTTGGGAACATTAACATGATTAGGACCTCATTTTCCATTATTAAGCAAAATAAGTGCTCCCTTTTATGCTAAAAAAACTTCGATACTAGGAAGCTAGATGAATAAAAAAGATATAATTGCTTAGAGAGTATTAAAGATGACCACATTAGAACCTTAAGGACACAAATTCCTTAACTCACAAACCTTGTGACGTTAGATAGGATGATCACACCCTTTGATAAGTCGGATTCAAGTATTCAATGAAGAACAAAATATAACACAACAAGAAGCTTTCAAAAAATTTATTTTCATTAATGAATATTCATGTTGTGTCCAAATTTCGTAACTGTTCTTATTAATTAAAACAAAACCCTGTTGGGAAAAAACTTAGATGGAATTGTCAAAAGGGGAAACTTTATTTGTGAATTAGGCCTAATCAAACCATAAAAATAAAAGAATAAAGACATAAAATAAAAATCTCACAACTAAGTAAAATAATATTTATTAAACATAAAAGGGCCAAATTAAATAAAAAAAATAACTAAACATGAAAGGCCAACAAATAATTAAAAAAATTGTTTTTCTAAAATTAACAATTTCACCCAAACTTGATCTTCCAAAACTATACGTTGTCATAAGACCGCCAATTCAAAACAAATGATCTTGTGAATATTTGCAAACAACAACATGATTACCACTTGGGAACATCAACATGATTAGGACCACATTTTCCAATATTAAGCAAAATAAGTTCTCCCTTTTATGCAAAGAAAACTTGGATACTAGGAAGCTAGATGAATAAAAAAGATAGAAATTCTTAGAGAGTATTGAAGATGACCACATTAGGACCTTAAGGACACAAAGTCCTTAACTCACAAACCTTGTGACGTTAGATAGGATGATCACACAATTTGATAAGTCGGATTCAAGTATTCAATCAAGAACAAAATACAGCACAACAAGAAGCTTCCAAAAAATTTCCTTTCATTAATGAATATTCGTGTTGTCTCCAAATTTCGTAACTCTTCTTATTAATTAAAAAGAAACCCTATAGGAAAAAACCTTAGATGGAATTGTCAAAAGGGGACACTTTATTTGCGAATTAGGCCTAATCAAACCTTAAAAAATAAAAGAATAGAAACATAAAATAAAACTCTCACAACTAAGTAAAATAATATTTATTAAACATAAAAGGGCCAAATTAAATAAAACAAAAATAACTAAACATGAATGCCCAACAAATAATTAAAAAAATTGTTTTTCTGAAATTAACAATTTCACCCAAACTTGATCTTCCAAAACTATACCTTGTCATAAGACCGCCAATTCATAACAAATGATCTTGTGAATATTTGGAAACAATAACTTGATTACCACTTGGGAACATCAACATGATTAGGAGCTCATATACCATTATTAAGCAAATGAAGTGCACCCTTTTATGCAAAACAAATCTGGATACTAGGAAGCTAGATGAATAAAAAAATATATAATTGCTTAGAGAGTATTTAAGATGACTAGATTAGACCCTTAAGGACACAAATTAATTTATTCACTAACCTTGTGACGTTAGATAGGATGATCCCACCCTTTGATAAGTCGGATTCGAGTATTCTATCAAGAACAAAATACAGCACCACAACAAGCTTTCAAAAAATTTCTTTTCATTAATGAATATTCGTGTTGTCTCCAAATTTCATAACTCTTCTTATTAATTAAAAAGAAACCCTAAAGGGAAGAACCTTAGATGGAATTCTCAAAAGGGAAAACTTTATTTGTGAATTAGGCCTAATCAAACCTTAAAAAATAAAAGACTAAAAGATATAAAATAAAAATCTCACCACTAAGTAAAATAATATTTATTACACATAAAAGGGTCAAATTAAATAAAACAGAAATAACTAAACATAAAAGGCCAACAAATAATTAAAACAAATTTTTTTTTCCGAAATTAGCAAATTCACCCAAACTTGATCTTCCAAAACTATACCTTGTCATAACACCGCTAATTTATAACAAATGATCTTGTGAATATTTGCAAACAACAACTTGATTACCACTTGGGAACATCAACATGATTAGGACCTCATATTCCATTATTAAGCAAATGAAGTGCACCCTTTTATGCAAAGAAAACTTGGATACTTGGAAGCTAGATGAATAAAAAAGATAGAAATGCTTAGAGAGTATTGAAGATGACCACATTAGACCTTAAGGACATAAAGTCCTTAACTCACAAACCTTGTGACGTTAGATAGGATGATCACACCCTTTGATAAGTCGGATTCAAGTATTCAATCAAGAACAAAATACAGCACAACAAGAAGCTTCCAAAAAATTTCCTTTCATTAATGAATATTCGTGTTGTCTCCAAATTTCGTAACTCTTCTTATTAATTAAAAAGAAACCCTATAGGGAAAAACCTTAGATGGAATTGTCAAAAGGGGACACTTTATTTGCGAATTAGGCCTAATCAAACCTTAAAAAATAAAAGAATAGAAACATAAAATAAAAATCTCACAACTAAGTAAAATAATATTTATTAAACATAATAGGGCCAAATTAAATAAAACAAAAATAACTAAACATGAAAGGCCAACAAATAATTAAAAAAATTGTTTTTCTGAAATTAACAATTTCACCCAAACTTGATCTTCCAAAACTATACCTTGTCATAAGACAGCCAATTCATAACAAATGATCTTGTGAATATTTGGAAACAACAACTTGATTACCACTTGGGAACATCAACTTGATTTGGACCTCATATTCCATTATTAAGCAAATGAAGTGCACCCTTTTATGCAAAACAAATTTGGATACTAGGAAGCTAGATAAATAAAAAATATATAATTGCTTAGAGAGTATTTAAGATGACTAGATTAGAACCTTAACGACACAAATTAATTTACTCACTAAGCTTGTGACGTTAGATAGGATGATCACACCCTTTGATAAGTGGGATTCGAGTATTCTATCAAGAACAAAATACGGCACCACAACAAGCTTTCAAAAAATTTCTTTTCATTAATGAATATTCGTGTTGTCTCCAAATTTCATAACTCTTCTTATTAATTAAAAAGAAACCCTAAAGGGAAGAACCTTAGATGGAATTCTCAAAAGGGGAAACTTTATTTGTGAATTAGGCCTAATCAAACCTTAAAAAATAAAAGACTAAAAGATATAAAATAAAAATCTCACCACTAAGTAAAAAAATATTTATTACACATAAAAGGGTCAAATTAAATAAAACAATAATAACTAAACATAAAAGGCCAACAAATAATTAAAACAAATTTTTTTTCCGAAATTAACAATTTCACCCAAACTTGATCTTCCAAAACTTTACCTTGTCATAAGACCGCTAATTCATAACAAATGATCTTATGAATATTTGCAAACAACTTGATTACCACTTGGGAACATCAACATGATTAGGACGTCATTCACCATTATTAAGCAAATGAAGTGCACCCTTTTTGCAAATCAAATTTGGATACTAGGAAGTTAGATAAATAAAAAAGATATAATTGCTTAGATAGTAATGAAGATGACCACATTAGAACTTTAAGGACACAAAGTCCTTAACTCACACACATTGTGTCGTTAGATAGGATGATCACACCCATTGATAAGTCGGATTTTAGTATTCAATCAAGAACAAAATACGGCACAACAAGAAGCTTTCAAAAAATTTATTTTCATTAATGAATATTCGTGCTGCCTCCAAATTTCGTAACTGTTCTTATTAATTAAAAGGAAACCCTGTTGGGAAAAACCTTAGATGGAATTGGCAAAAGGGGAAACTTTATTTGTGAATTAGGCCTAATCAAACCTTAAAAAATAAAAGAATAAAGACATAAAATAAAAATCTCACAACTAAGTAAAATAAAATTTATTAAACATAAAAGGATCAAATTAAATAAAACGAAAATAACTAAACATGAAAGGCTAACAAATAATTAAAATAAATTGTTTTTCCGAAATTAACAATTTCACCCAAATTTGATCTTCCAAAACTATACCTTGTTATACGACCGCTAATTCGTAACAAAGGATCTTGTGAATATTTGCAAACAACTTGATTACCACTTGGGAACATCAACATGATTAGGACCTCATTTTCCATTATTAAGCAAAATAAGTGCTCCCTTTTATGCAAAGAAAACTTGGATACTAGGAAGCTAGATGAATAAAAAAAGATAGAAATGCTTAGAGAGTATTGAAGATGACCACATTAGAACCTTAAGGACACAAAGTCCTTAACTCACAAACCTTGTGACGTTAGATAGGATGATCACACCCTTTGATAAGTCGGATTCAAGTATTCAATCAAGAACAAAACACGGCACAACAAGAAGCTTCCAAAAAATTTCCTTTCATTAATGAATATTCCTGTTGTCTACAAATTTCGTAACTCTTCTTATTAATTAAAAAGAAACCCTATAGGGAAAAACCTTAGATGGAATTGTCAAAAGGGGACACTTTATTTGCGAATTAGCCCTAATCAAACCTTAAAAAATAAAAGAATAGAGACATAAAATAAAAATCTCACAACAAAGTAAAATAATATTTATTAAACATAAAAGGGCCAAATTAAATAAAACAAAAATAACTAAACATGAAAGGCCAACAAATAATTAAAAAAATTGTTTTTCTGAAATTAACAATTTCACCCAAACTTGATCTTCCAAAACTATACCTTGTCATAAGACCGCCAATTCATAACAAATGATCTTGTGAATATTTGTAAACAACAACTTGATTACCACTTGGGAACATCAACATGATTAGGACCTCATATTCCATTATAAAGCAAATGAAGTGCACCCTTTTATGCAAAAATAATTTGGATACTAGGAAGCTAGATGAATAAAAAATATATAATTGCTTAGAGAGTATTTAAGATGACTAGATTAGAACCTTAAGGACACAAAGTCCTTAACTCACAAACCTTGTGACGTTAGATAGGATGATCACACCATTTGATAAGTCGGATTCAAGTATTCTATCAAGAACAATATACGGCACCACAACAAGCTTTCAAAAAATTTCTTTTCATTAATGAATATTCGTGTTGTCTCCAAATTTCGTAACTCTTCTTATTAATTAAAAAGAAACCCTAAAGGGAAGAACCTTAGATGGATTTCTCAAAAGGGGAAACTTTATTTGTGAATTAGGCCTAATCAAACCTTAAAAAATAAAAGACTAAAAGATATAAAATAAAAATCTCACCACTGAGTAAAATAATATTTATTACACATAAAAGGGTCAAATTAAATAAAACAAAAATAACTAAACATGAAAGGATAACAAATAATTAAAACAAATTATTTTTCCGAAATTAACAATTTCACCCAATCATGATCATCCAAAACCATACCTTGTCATAAGACCGCCAATTCAAAACAAATGATGTTGTGAATATTTGGAAACAATAACTTGATTACCACTTTGGAACATCAACATGATTAGGACCTCATTTTCCATTATTAAGCAAATGAAGTGCACCCTTTTATGCCAAAAAAAAAAAACTTGGATACTTGGAAGGTAGATGAATAAAAAAGATAGAAATGCTTAGAGAGTATTGAAGATGACCACATTAGAACCTTAAGGACACAAAGTCCTTAACTCACAAACCTTGTGCCATTAGATGGGATGATCACACCCTTTGATAAGTCGGATTCAAGTATTCAATCAAGAACAAAATACGGCACATCAAGAAGCTTTCAGAAATTCTCTTTTCATTAATGAACATTCGTGTTGTCTTTAAATTTCGGAACTCTTCTTATTAATTAAAAAGAAACCCTAAAGGGAAAAACCTTAGATGGAATTGTCAAAACGGGAAACTTTATTTGTGAATTATTCCGAATAAAACATTAAAAATAAAAGACTAAAAGACAAAATAAAAATCTCACAACTAAGTAAAATAATATTTATAAAACATAAAAGGGTCAAATTAAGTAAAACAAAAATAACTAAACATGAAAGGCCAACAAATAATTGAAAATAATTGTTTTTCCGTAATTTACAATTTCACCCAAACTTGATCTTCCAAAACTATACCTTGTCATAAGACTGCCAATTCATAACAAATGATCTTGTGAATATTTGCAAACAACAACTTGATTACCACTTGGGAATATCAACATGATTAGGACCTCATATTCCATTATTAAGCAAATGAAGTGCACCCTTTTATGCAAAAAAACTTTTGGATACTAGGAAGCTAGATGAATAAAAAATATATAATTGCTTAGAGAGTATTTAAGATGACTAGATTAGAACCTTAAGGACACAAATTAATTTACTCAATAACCTTGTGACGTTAGATAGGATGATCACACCATTTGATAAGTCGGATTCAAGTATTCAATCAAGAACAAAATACGGCACAACAACAAGCTTTCAGAAATTTTCTTTTCATTAATGAATATTCGATTGGTCTCTAAATTTCGTAACTCTTCTTATTAATTAAAAAGAAACGCTAATGGGAAAAACCTTAGATGGAATTGTCAAAACATGAAACTTTATTTGTGAATTATGCCTAATCAAACCTTAAAAAATAAAAGACTAAAATACATAAAATAAAAATCTCACAACTAAGTAAAATAAAATTCATTAAACATAAAAGGGTTAAATTAAATAAAACGAAAATAACTAAACATGAAAGGATAACAAATAATTAAAACAAATTGTTTTTCCGAAATTAACAATTTCACCCAAACTTGATCTTCCAAAACCATACCTTGTCATAAGACCGCTAATTCATCACAAATGATCTTGTGAATATTTGCAAACAACAACTTGATTACCACTTGGGAACATCAACATGATTAGGACCTCATATTCCATTATTAAGCAAATGAAGTGCACCCTTTTATGCAAAGAAAACTTGGATACTTGGAAGCTAGATGAATAAAAAAGATAGAAATGCTTAGAGAGTATTGAAGATGACCACATTAGACCTTAAGGACACAAAGTCCTTAACTCACAAACCTTGGGACGTTAGCTAGGATGATCACACCCTTTGATAAGTCGGATTCAAGTATTCAATCAAGAACAAAATACGGCACAACAAGAAGCTTTCAGAAATTCTCTTTTCATTAATGAACATTCGTGTTGTCTCCAAATTTCAGAACTGTTCTTATTAATTAAAAAGAAACCCTAAAGGGAAAAACTTTAGATGGAATTGTCAAAACATGAAACTTTATTTGTGAATTATGCCTAATCAAAACCTTAAAAAATAAAAGACTAAAAGACATAAAATAAAAATCTCACAACTAAGTAAAATAAAATTCATTAAACATAAAAGGGTTAAATTAAATAAAACGAAAATAACTTAACATGAAGGATAACAAATAATTAAAACAAATTGTTTTTCCAAAATTAACAATTTCACCCAAACTTGATCATCCAAAACTATACCTTGTCATAAGACCGCCAATTCAAAACAAATGCTCTTGTGAATATTTGGACACAATAACTTGATTACCACTTGGGAACATCAACATGATTAGGACCTCATTTTCCATTATTAAGCAAATGAAGTGCACCCTTTTATGCAAAAAAAAAAACATGGATACTAGGAAGCTAGATGAATAAAAAAGTAGAATTGCTTAGAGAGTATTGAAGATGACCACATTAGAACCTTAAGGACACAAAGTCATTAACTCACAAACCTTGGGACGTTAGCTAGGATGATCACACCCTTTGATAAGTCGGTTTCAAGTATTCAATCAAGAACAAAATACGGCACAACAAGAAGCTTTCCGAAATTCTCTTTTCATTAATGAATATTCGATTGGTCTCCAAATTTCGTAACTCTTCTTATTAATTAAAAAGAAACCCTAAAGGGAAAAACTTTAGATGGAATTGTCAAAACATGAAACTTTATTTGTGAATTATGCCTAATCAAAACCTTAAAAAATAAAAGACTAAAAGACATAAAATAAAAATCTCACAACTAAGTAAAATAAAATTCATTAAACATAAAAGGGTTAAATTAAATAAAACGAAAATAACTTAACATGAAGGATAACAAATAATTAAAACAAATTGTTTTTCCAAAATTAACAATTTCACCCAAACTTGATCATCCAAAACTATACCTTGTCATAAGACCGCCAATTCAAAACAAATGCTCTTGTGAATATTTGGACACAATAACTTGATTACCACTTGGGAACATCAACATGATTAGGACCTCATTTTCCATTATTAAGCAAATGAAGTGCACCCTTTTATGCAAAAAAAAAACATGGATACTAGGAAGCTAGATGAATAAAAAAGTAGAATTGCTTAGAGAGTATTGAAGATGACCACATTAGAACCTTAAGGACACAAAGTCATTAACTCACAAACCTTGGGACGTTAGCTAGGATGATCACACCCTTTGATAAGTCGGTTTCAAGTATTCAATCAAGAACAAAATACGGCACAACAAGAAGCTTTCCGAAATTCTCTTTTCATTAATGAATATTCGATTGGTCTCCAAATTTCGTAACTCTTCTTATTAATTAAAAAGAAACGCTAAAGGGAAAAACCTTAGATGGAATTGTCAAAACGGGAAACTTTATTTGTGAATTATGCCTAATCAAACCTTAAAAAATAAAAGACTAGAAGACATAAAATAAAAATCTCACAACTAAGTAAAATAAAATTCATTAAACATAAAAGGGTTAAATTAAATAAAACTAAAATAACTAAACATGAAAGGATAACAAATAATTAAAACAAATTGTTTTTCCGAAATTCACAATTTCACCCAAACTTGATCTTCCAAAACTATACGTTATCATAAGACTGCCAATTCAAAACAAATGATCTTGTGAATATTTGCAAACAACAACTTGATTACCACTTGGGAACATCAACATGATTAGGACCTCATTTTCCATTATTAAGCAAAATAAGTACTTTTTTTTATGCAAAGAAAACATGGATACTAGGAAGCTAGATGAGTAAAAAAGATAGAAATGCTTAGAGAGTATTGAAGATGACCACATTAGACCTTCAGGACACAAAGTCCTTAACTCACAAACCTTGTGACGTTAGATAGGATGATCACACCCTTTGATAAGTCGGATTCAAGTATTCAATCAAGAACAAAATACAGCACAACAAGAAACTTCCAAAAAATTTCTTTTCATTAATGAATATTCGTGTTGTCTCCAAATTTCGTAACTCTTCTTATTAATTAAAAAAAACCCTAAAGGGAAAAACATTAGATGTAATTGTCAAAAGGGGACACTTTATTTACGAATTAGGCCTAATCAAACCTTAACAAATAAAAGTCTAAAAGACATAAAATAAAAATCTCACAACTAAGTAAAATAATATTTATTAAACATAAAAGGGTCAAACTAAATAAAACAAAAATAACGAAACATAAAAGGCCAACAAATAATTAAAACAATTTTTTTTTCCAAAATTAACAATTTCACCCAAACATGATCTTCCAAAACTATACCTTGTCAAAAGACCACCAATTCAAACCAAATGATATTGTGAATATTTGGAAACAACAACTTGATTACCACTTGGGAACATCAACATGATTAGGACCTCATTTTCCATTATTAAGCAAATGAAGTGCACCTTTTTATGCAAAAAAAAACTTGGATACTTGGAACCTAGATGAATAAGAAAGATATAATTGCTTAGAGAGTATTGAAGATGACCAGATTAGAACCTTAATGACACAAATTCCTTAACTCACAAACCTTGTAACGTTAGATAGGATGATCACACCCTTTGATAAGTCGGATTCAAGTATTCAATCAAGAACAAAATACGGCACAACAAGAAGCTTTCAGAAAATTTCTTTTCATTAATGAATATTTTGTTGTCTCCAAATTTCGTAACTATTCTTCTTAATTAACAAGAAACCCTAAAGGGAAAAACATTAGATGTAATTCTCAAAATGGGAAAATGAATTTGTGAATTAGGCCTAATCAAACCTTAAAAAATAAAAGACTAAAAGACATAAAATAAAAATCTCACAACTAAGTAAAATAATATTTATTAAACATAAAAGGGTCAAATTAAATAAAACAAAAATAACTAAACATGAAAGGCCAACAAATAATTAAAACAAACGGTTTTTCCGATATTAACAATTTCAATCAAACTTCATATTCCAAATCTATACCTTGTTATAAGACCGCAAATTTATGACAAACAATCTTGTGAATAGTTGGAAAAAAACTTGATTACCATTTAGGAACATTAACATAATTAGAACCTAATTTTCCATTATTAAGTAACTGAAGTGCTCCTATTTATGCAAAAACAAGATGGATACTAGGAAGCTCGATGAATAAAAAAGATAGAAATGCTAAGAGAGTATTGAAGATAACCACATTAGAACCTTAAGGACACAAAGTCCTTAAATCACAAACCTTGTGACATAAGATAGGATGATCACACCCTTTGATAAGTCGGATTCAAGTATTCAATCAAGAACAAAATACAGCACAACAAGAAACTTTCAAAAAATTTCTTTCAATTAAAGAATATTCGTGTTGTCTCCCAATTTTGTAACTCTTCTTATTAATTAAAAAGAAACCCTAGAGGGAAAAACCTTAGATAGAATTTACAAAAAGAGGAAACCTTATTTGTGAATTAGGCCTAATCAAACCTTAAAAAATAAAACACTAAAAGACATAAAATAAAAATCTCACAACTAAGTAAAATACAATTTATTAAACATAAAAGGATCAAATTAAATAAAACGAAAATAACTAAACATGAAAGGCTAACAAAATAATTAAAACAAATTGTTTTTCCGAAATTAACAATTTCACCCAAACTTGATCTTCCAAAACTATACCTTGTTATAAGACCGCTAATTCATAACAAAGGATCTTGTGAATATTTGCAAACAACTTGATTACCACTTGGGAACATCAACATGATTAGGACCTCATATTCCATTATTAAGCAAATGAAGTGCACCCTTTTATGCAAAGAAAACTTGGATACTTGGAAGCTAGATGAATAAAAAAGATAGAAATGCTTAGAGAGTATTGAAGATGACCACATTAGACCTTAAGGACACAAAGTCCTTAACTCACAAACCTTGTGACGTTAGATAGGATGATCACACCCTTTGATAAGTCGGATTCAAGTATTCAATCAAGAACAAAATACGGCACAACAAGAAGCTTTCAGAAATTCTCTTTTCATTAATGAACATTCGTGTTGTCTCCTGATGAGTGCTCAAAAAGCACTAAAATAACCATGATTTTATGTACCTTAATTGATTAAAAATACATATATTTATATGTTTTATCATATATTTATATAAATTTGTCTTTTTCGGAATCACGGGTATTTTTATTGTTTTTCAGGTATTTTGGCTTAAAAACGCAATGTAAAGACTCAAAGAGGAATATTTGAAGCAATACATCACAAATATATCAATAAATAAGTGAGAAAAGGTCAACAAACATGGAAAAATCGGACGAAATGGGTCGAAAAGGTCAAAAATGTCAAAAAGACGGAAATCGCGCGTCGCAGCCCGGCCGTGCGCGCAGCCCAGCGCCCCAGCGCCCAGCCGCGCGCGCCCCAGCGCCCATTCCGCGCGCGCCCGCGCGCGCTGGCATGCCAAGCTGCGCGCAGCGCAGCGCGCTGGCACTGTTCACGCGCGCCGAGCTGCGCGCAGCGACAGCCCCAGCGCGCGCGCGCAGCGCCCAGCAGCCGCCCATCCGCGCGCCCAACGCGTTTTCGCCCCATTTTTCACGTGCAGCCGCCCCTGTGACGTCATGCTGACGTCATTGATGACATCAGCAAGTCCAATACGCGTTTTTACATTTTTTAATATTTTTTTAACATTTTTTTTACTCATTTTTTCTCTCCATCCTCACCTATAAATACCCCCCTTCCATTCACTTCAAATCACACCTTCAAAACTCACTTCTCTCTTCTTTCTTTCTCTCATTTCTTAGTTTTTAGTTTCTCTTAGTTTCTTTCTTAGTTTCTAAGCTTTTCTTAGTTTTTCTCTTAGTTTTTAGTTCAATTCTCTTAGGTTTAGTGTTCTTCTCTTTTTGAGAGGAACTTGTAATGTTTTTGTAATAATTTAGATTTTTGATTCAATATATGGAAGTGCAAATTCCGCTCGGAGGTTTTCTAGCAACGGGAATAGCGTCGAAGTTCTGTAAGGATTTTATTTTCTTTACAGTTATTTTTATGCTTTATTCTTACATGTTATATTCAACTTGTCTGTGGTTAAATTTAACTATGCTAGCTGTTTAGTAAAAATGATGTAATAACGACGTTGTTATGCTTGCGAAATATTAAATAGGTGAAAATTTCTAAAATGAATTGATTTTGTTTTTATTCAAGATTTTATATTAAGAATGTTAGAGAGAAATATATTATTTTTCATTACAAACTTAAACCCGAAAATTAGATTTTAAGGTTTAGTTATCCGGTCTAATTTAGAGTAGTGCTCTTTTATTTGTTGGTACAATCGCCCGGTAGTTAGAGTGAAACTCTATTTCAAAAGTTTTTATAAGAATTATTACGTGAAAATGTATTGACAACATGTTTTCAATAGTGGTTTTAAAACTTGAAAGTTAGTACTCGGATAATTAAATTCTTAAGTTTAATTTGGACACCTTGAATAATGTTTAAATTGTCTAACCCCACCAAAGGTGGCATTTAAATGGTTCATTTTCAATCTCTTAGAAAAAGGAATTAATTTAATTAAGCATATTAGTTATCAACCCCACCCATAGGTGTTAATTGATTTGTTTAGTTAACAAAGAATATCTAACCCCACCAAAGGTGGTATTTATATAAAAAAGAGAGAATCAATAAAATATCAATTTATATCTTTAATAACCTAGTTAATATGAGCAAGCATAATTAATTTAGTTATTATATCCATAAATACTCCGCTAATATAAATGATAAAAATTTGCATGAATATTTATTGAATCCGTATATATGTTTATTTTTAGATAATTATTTATTGAATTTGTATCTATGTTTATTTTTATGTTATTAGACTATATTTAATTAATTTGTATATATGTTTATTTTATGTTATTAGATTAGGAACACAAAAACCAAACTATCGTGACAGGATGTTTAGGATTTAATTTCGTTTTTAAAAGTTTGAATAATAAATTAAAAACCACATACATTCCTTCCTTAGATCGACCTTGGGAGTATACTTATCATTTTCTTCGAAATGATTCGTGCACTTGCGAGAGTTTTATAAATATTAAAACCAAAGTATTTGCGGGAATCGGCGATGCCGGTTTTCGTTCATCAAGTTTTTGGCGCCGTTGCCGGGGAAGGAATAGCGTTTTTAAATTATTTATCAAAATTTTAAAAACATTTTTGTGCTGTAAATAATTGTGATATTTTAATAATAATCAAATTTCAAAATTCATAATAAATAAAAAAAAATAAAAAAAATAAAAAATAAAAAATAAAAAATAAAAAATAAAAAATAAAAAAAAATAATAATTTTTTTTGTAAAATAATTTAGAAATTTGAAATTTGAAGTAAAAAAAAATTTACCGTTCATAAATAGTAAAAAAAAAAAAAAAAAAAAAAACAAAACAAAGAAAAAAAAAAAAATTCAAAATTCAAAATAAAAAAAATTTTAAGTTAATAAGAAATAATATAGCGTGAATAGTAAAATAAAATTACCGTTCATAAAAAAAAAAAAAATAAAAAAAAAATTTCAAAAACTTAAATTTCAAAAAAAAGTTTTAAGTTAATAAGACATTATATAGCGTGAATAGTAAAATAAAATTACCGTTCATAAAAAAAAAAAAAAAAAAAAAAAAACATTACTTGAATTTATACCTAATTAACTAAATAACATAAAAAGTAAAAATCTAAGGGAGTTCTGTCTAGGAGACTAGTTCTTGGAAGCCTTTGTGCCACTAGTCTTTCCTGGGAACGTTGCTCTGGCTAGGAGAATGGTATTTAAGGTGCCGTTTGCACCACCATTCTTTCCTGGGAGCACTAACATGTAAATTTTATCTAAATTTTTTTATTTTGTTGACAGGAGTTTTAAATTTACGTTTACAATAGTCTATGCGTGGTAGGAGATCCTTAGGAAACCCCCTTACACCATATGTAAATAAATTTCATAAATTTAAACAAGTGTCAACAAAACTGGATTCTACCCATCAACCTGTTTTTGAGCCAAACATAGAACCAAGTCTTAATCCTTTACTAGAACCAAAAGAAATGGAGGAAAACCAACATATTAGGGAAACCACAATGAAAGAGTTTGCAAGACCGGTAATAGGCACGGCAACTGCCGCTATCCAGTTGGGGGAGGCTGCTCGGAATTACGACCTTAAAAATATTCATTTTTCTATGCTTCCTTCCTTTTATGGGTTACCTAATGAAGATTCTCTTTCCTTTATGAGATATTTCTATGCTACGGTCCAAACATTCCCCCTCGGTATTCTAAACGAGGATCAACTTAGGATGAGATGTTTTCCCTACACTCTAAAGGATAAGGCCAAAGCTTGGTTGATGTCACTTCCCCCAGGTTCTCTGATGACATGGGGTAACATTTACAACAAATTCATGGGAAAATTCTATTCCCATCAAAAAACATCAGAGTTGAGAGGAAAGATTGCTACTTTCTCTCAGATGGATGGAGAACCATTCCATGAAGCTTGGGATAGGTTCAAGATGTTTCTCACTCAGTGTCCCCATCATAGCTTTCCCCTGCAGTTGCAGAACCAATTCTTTTACGATGGACTTACACAACAATGTCAGTTCATTGTCGACAACGCTGCAGGAGGAGCAATAGGAGAAAAAACTGCCTCAGAGACGTATAACCTCTTTGAGATGTTGGGTGCTAATTCCCAACAGAAAAGCTCCCGAGTGAGAAAAGCTGGAGTTCATGAAATCGACTCCAGTAATGAAGTTCAACAACAACTTGTTCAACTGACTAAGCAAGTTGCCCTTCTCGCTACACAAACCAACACCAATAATGATCAATATGGTTTGTATAGCAACATGGGACATGGTACTGAAGCCTGTCCATATCAAGGAGAAACAACTGGACCTGAACAGGTCAATGTGTTGGGAGCATATCAACAGAGACCAAGGTTTGATCCCAACTCAAATACCTATAATCCTGGGTGGAGAAGTCATCCAAATTTCTCTTGGAGGCAAAACAACCCTCCTTTCACTCAAGGCTCAAACCAGGCAGGTCAGCAATTCCACCCACCTATTCCAAGAAGCATTCCCAATAAACCAACCCTGGAGGACAACTTGAATTCTTTTATTCAAGTCTGTAGGGATAATCAATCTAAAACCAATCAACGGTTGGACTCTGTGGAAGCTTCTATAAAAAAGGTGGAAGTTCAAGTTGAACAGTTAGTTGAACATTTGCAAAAAGGCAAAGACTAATTCAATGAAGAGGAGACATTGAGTTTTTCATTCTGCAATCTCCAAGCAACGTCTTACTAGAAGACGATAAATTTTAGTCCTGTATGGGAGGTCACCCATTATTGTATTTTCCTTTGTTTTAGTTTGCGTGTAATAAAAATTCAGATGAAATAAAATTCGTTTGTTTCAAAAATTCTGTCCATTCGCTTAAATTAAAAAAAAAAAAAAAAAAAAAAAAAAAACAAATTTAGGTTCCTTGCACTTTTTGCTTTTATGTTTTATCAAGTTATAAATATTTCTTAGAGATATCTACTAAGAGCAAATTGTTGATACACAATAGGAGGAGGATCATTTTCAACTACAAACAACCATGGGAGATGCTGAAGATTGGCGGAAAAAGATGAAAGAATATACAATGCCAATCATTGGCAATGTAACTTCCGGTATCCAATTACAAGAGGCTACAAGGAATTACGAATTGAAAAAGATTCATTATTCTTTGTTGCCTTCCTTTTACGGTATCCCTAATGAAGACCCTTTGCATTTCATTCGAGAATTCTATGCTATTGTCCAAACCTTTCCACTACATGCAATTAATGAAGATCAACTTAGGATGAGGTGTTTTCCTTACACTCTCAAAGATAAAGCTTGGTCATGGTTCATTACTCTACAGTCAGGTTCTCTTAAAACTTGGGAGGCAGTCTATGAAATTTTTATGGGTAGGTTCTATTCCCATCAAAAGACTGTTGATCTAAGAACAAAGATAGCAACATTTTCTCAAATGAATGAAGAGCCCTTTCATGAAGCTTGGGAACGATTCAAACTCCTTTTCATTCAATGTCAAAATCATAGCTTTCCCTTACAGCTACAAAACCAATTCTTTTATGATGGATTGACACTACAGAGTCAATACATGGTTGATAATGCTGCTGGAGGTGCTGTAGGAGAAAAGACCGCAGAGGAAACCTATAATCTTTATGAGCTGTTGGGTTCTAATTCCCAACAAAGAGGTGGTAGAAGGAAAGCAAAGGTCAATGAAGTCGGCTCTGATAATGAGATAACCTTGCAACTTGCTGAATTGACTAAACAAGTGAAATTCCTCACTTCCCACCAAATTTCAAATCAAGAGGTATGTGAAGTGTGTTGTTCAATTGGGCATGGTACTCATAATTGTTCAAATACTTGTGATTCTAGTGTCGATGCCATAGAGGAAGTTCAATCTTTTCAAAGATATCATCCAAACACCTATAATCACCCAGCCTACACCCAATATCCAACACTAAGGTCAGATAACAACCACCCTTACCCACCAAGCCAATCTTTTAAACCAACCTTAGAAGATAGCTTGAATGCTTTTATTCAAGTTAGTCGTGACAACCAATTGATGACTAATCAAAGGTTGAACACCATGGAGGCTTCGGTTAAAAGAATTGAATCTAAAGTTGGGCAACTGGCTGAACAAATGCAAAAGAAAGAACCAGGAAAGTTGCCCAGTCAACCAGAACAAGCAAAGGATGTTAGAACCCTTCGAAGTGGTAAGGTAGTCAATACCAGTCTACCTGAAATCTCTAACAATCTACCTTGTACTTCAGGTAACAAAGAAGGCGATACTCTAATCTCGCAAAAAGGAGAAACAAGTGTTAAACTTAACAAGCCTTCTGAAAAACTCATTGGGGGGTCATCTAACACCCCCAAAATTCAAAAGACAACAGAACCACACCAGATGCAAGTACCTTTTCCCCACCGGTTAAAAGAATCCAAACAAGATAAGCAATTCAATGATCTTTTTAATATGCTCTCTAAAGTAAATATCAATTTACCATTATTAGAAGTGATCATGAATGTGCCCTCATATGCCAAATTTTTCAAAGAGTTGAACACTAAGAAAAGGAGGTATGAACTGAATGAACGAGTAGTAGTATCAGAAATTTCTAGCGCTGTACTTCAGCACAAACTACCCCCTAAGTTGAAAGACCCTGGAAGTTTTATTATAAACATAACTATGGGGGATAGGAAGGTTGCTAAAGCAATGCTTGATTTAGGTGCTAGTATAAATTTGATGCCCTACTCTATATTCTTACAACTCAATCTAGGGGATTTAAAACCCACAACTATGTCCCTTCAACTTGCAGATAGATCTCTTAAATATCCAGAGGGAATAGTTGAGGATGTTTTGGTACAGGTAGACAAACTGATAATACCTGTTGACTTTGTGGTTCTGGACATGCAAGAAAATCCAGCATTGGACAGAGAGCACACAATACTGCTTGGTAGACCATTTATGGCAACTACTAAAACTATTATTGATGTCCAAGATGGAAATTTGACAATGACAGTCTTAGGAGAGACTGTTCATTTTAAAGTTTTTGATTCTTCACCTTTCCCTTCTATTTCTGCCATCGATGAAATATTCGATGTTGATCCTTTGGATAATCTTGTCCAAAACACCTTTTTCCGAACCAGAATAGAAGACAAGCTTGAAACCGTTCTTACACTTGAAAAGGTTGAAGAAGATTTAGATGAGGAAATAAAGGGGTACCTTGAACAACTAGACAATAATGAAGTGATGACAAAATCTAGTACACTTTTAAATCTACCCAGTTCTTCATCTATTAAAGAGGCCAATCCACCTGAACTTGAACTCAAAGACTTACCTGAGCACTTAAAATATGTGTTTTTGGGAGAAGGGGAAACTTATCCAGTGATAATTTCTTCAACCTTGACCAAACCACAAGAAAAGGAACTCATCAAAGTGCTTAAACAGTTTAAGAAATCTATAGGTTGGAGTATAGGGGATATAAGAGGCATTAGTCCAACAATGTGTATGCACAAGATCAACTTGGAGGACGGTGCTAAACCTGTACGAGAGGCCCAAAGAAGACTAAACCCAAACATGCAAGAGGTAGTTAAGAAGGAAATTCTTAAATTATTAGAAGAAGGGATTATCTACCCTATTGCAGATAGTAAGTGGGTTAGTCCAGTGCATGTGGTACCAAAGAAATCTGGGATAACAGTTGTTAAAAATGACAAAAGTGAATTAGTGCCCACTAGAATAATCACTGGATGGAGAATGTGTATAGATTTTAGGAAACTAAATTTATATACGAAAAAGGATCACTTTCCTCTTCCATTCATTGATCAAATGTTGGAAAGATTAGCTGGGCACGAATTTTACTGTTTTTTGGATGGACTGTCTGGATATTATCAAGTACCCATAGCACCAGAAGATCAGGAAAAGACCACATTTACATGTCCTTTTGGGACATTTGCTTTTCGCAGAATGCCATTTGGGTTATGCAATGCCCCTGCCACGTTCCAGAGATGCATGATATCCATTTTCTCGGACATGGTGGAAAAATTCATTGAGATTTTCATGGACGATTTCTCTGTCTTTGGGAACTCATTTGATGATTGCTTACATAAATTGACTTTGGTTTTAGAAAGATGCATTGAATGCAATCTAACCCTTAGTTGGGAGAAAAGTCATTTTATGGTTCAACAAGGGATAGTTTTAGGACATATAATTTCAAACAAGGGTATTGAAGTTGATAAGGCAAAAGTTGAATTGATATCCAAACTACCTCCCCCTACATCTGTGAAGGGGATAAGAAGCTTCTTGGGACATGCAGGATTCTACAGACGATTTATTAAAGATTTCTCTAAAATAAGTCGTCCATTATGTAACTTGCTATCCAAAGATGCTGATTTTGATTTCAACAATGACTGCCTTACTTCCTTTAATACCTTGAAAGAGAAACTCACATCTACCCCTGTTATAATGGCACCAAACTGGTCTTTACCCTTTGAAATAATGTGTGACGCTTCTGATTATGCAATAGGAGCAGTCCTGGGACAAAGAGTGGATAAGCGTTTACATGTCATCTACTATGCTAGCAAAACACTCAATGATGCCCAGATGAATTACACCACCACTGAAAAGGAATTCTTGGCTATAGTATTCTCTTTAGACAAATTTCGGTCTTATTTAGTAGGATCTAAAGTGATTGTGCATTCTGATCATGCTGCTTTAAGATACCTATTAAGTAAACCAAATGCCAAGCCAAGGTTAATCAGGTGGGTCTTACTCTTACAAGAATTTGACCTAGAAATCAAGGATAAGAAAGGCAGTGAAAACTTAGTAGCTGACCATTTGTCTAGGTTGATTTCTGACTTTAATTCTCTTAAAGATGAGAGTAATGACGATATAGTTGAAACCTTTCCTGATGAACAGTTATTTTTCATAGGTCCGAACCCATGGTACGCTGATATTGTAAACTATCTTGCCACTGGTGTTTTGCGACCTAACACTTCATATCAGGAAAAGAAAAGGTTTTTCAAAACTATTAAGGACTATTTCTGGGATGACCCTTATTTATACAAGATTGGTCAAGATCAAGTCATCCGGAGATGTGTACCTGAAGAAGAACATAAGAGCATTCTGACTTTTTGTCATGAACTTCATTGTGGGGGTCATTTTGGAGGAGAAAAGACAGCCCGTAAGATATTACAGTCTGGATTCTTTTGGCCCACTCTTTTTAAAGATGCTCATATGTTTTGTGCACAATGTGATAGATGTCAAAGAACAGGAAACATAAGCAAAAGAGATGAAATGCCTTTGACATCTAATTTAGTTGTTGAACTCTTTGACGTATGGGGGATTGACTTTATGGGTCCTTTTCCCCCATCTAATGGTTTTCAATACATTTTGGTTGCTGTGGATTATGTGTCCAAGTGGGTAGAAGCTATCCCCACCAAAACCAATGATGCTAATGTTGTTGTGAAATTCTTGAAAGATTTCATATTCAGTAGGTTCGGAACGCCTAGAGCTATAATAAGTGATGGAGGTAGCCATTTTTGTAACAAACTCTTTGATGGAGTACTAAACAAGTACAACATCACACATAAGGTAGCTACTCCATATCATCCTCAAACTTCCGGATTAGTGGAAGTAAGTAATAGGCAAATCAAGGGAATACTGGAACGCACTGTGCGTCCTTCAAGGAAGGATTGGGCATTTAAGTTAAATGATGCCTTATGGGCATACCGCACCGCTTACAAAACACCTATTGGGATGAGCCCTTATCGGTTAATCTTTGGGAAAGCGTGCCACCTTCCAGTTGAACTTGAACACAAGGCTTATTGGGCAATTAAAGAGCTAAACATGGATTTAGATAAAGCAGGTGAAAAACGAGTACTCCAGCTTCATGAGTTGGAAGAAATTAGGAATGAAGCCTATGAGAATGCCAAATTATACAAGGAGCGTACTAAGCGCTATCATGACAAGAGGCTAGTTCCTAAGACTCTTCACCCTGGAATGAAAGTTCTTTTATTTAACTCTCGTTTGAGATTGTTTCCAGGAAAGCTAAGATCAAGATGGGATGGACCATTCAAAATAGTTCAGGTATCTGAACATGGAGTAGTAGAACTATTGGACTCCAAGACACAAAAAACGTTCAAAGTTAATGGCCATCGTGTCAAGCCTTATGTGGAAGAACCAAACAACATTGCTGAAATGGATTGCATTTGGCTGAGTAACCCTTAGCACCAAAAAGATACGTCTTGCTAAGACGTTAAACTAAGCGCTGGATGGGAGGCAACCCATCATGTTAGGTAATTTTTTTATTGTTATTTGTTTTATTTACTTAATTTTATTGTTTATTTTAGTTTCCTTGTATGTGAATAATTTTTAAATTTGTTAAAACTAAAATATTTGTTGAGATGTTAGAAGTTCACAGCGATCTGTCTGTATACACTTTAATGATGAATATGATGGATGCACCTGCATTTCTTCATTACTACTTACACATTCTCAAGAAATAGGTAATCTTTCTCCTCTTTTCTCTTTATCTTTAATTTGCAGTTGTTACATTGAGGACAATGTAAGTTCTAGGTTGGGGGTGGTGAAAAGTTACCATGCTATATAAAAAAAAAAAAAAAAAAAAAAATTTATCACAAAAATATATCATATCTTTAAATCAAATTTAAGTAAATAGTTAAAGTCTTTGGTACTGTTAGATTAATTTTTGAAAACATATCATGAAATATTTTGTAATTATTTTTGATAATTAGTTAGTTTTTGTCATAACTAGTATTTCTTGATAAAATGTGGAAATTATATTAAACCCAAAATCGGTGTTTATGAATTATTTTTTAGTGGAGACTACCCTTGTGAGATATAATTTGAGCCTAATTTCTTTTATTCAGAGTGAAATATATATTTTTTCTACTCCAAACACATTTCTTATTTATTCAAAAAGTTTAGATGATCTCTATAGGTATTAGCATTGAATGTATGAATTTTTTTCTCATCTTAATAGAGTATCATATATTTTTGATTATTATTTTTGCTTAGATTAAATGATTTGAGTAGAAATTGATAGTATATGCTTATATCTCATTTATGCATGACTGTTACAAAAACAAAAAGACATATCTGGGGTTACCTAAACCAAGATCAAACAGAAAAGCCAAAAAAATTAACCACTCACCAAAATCCAAAAAATGTACAATCTGTACATGGGTTGACTCTTTAAAAAAAAACATATAAAAAAAAAAAAAAAAAATAGAGAGATAAAAAATAGTATCATCTACATACTATGACCCACATTGCCTACAAAGTTGTGAGTAAAGGCTAATTACAAAAGAAAGATATAGGAAGTAATTCCCTAAAAAGTCATTGCAATTTCTTCATTTGTTAAAGCATATATCTTGAAATTCTTTCTTAATGAGTTTGATTTATGCATGAAAATAATTTTTGTATATGATATCTTTATAATTTATACATTCGATTCCTTTCATGAGATCAATGTTAAAATAACACTTTGAGCCTTTATTCTTTATACATATGCGAACATATTAGTTCATTTCTATACATCAACTCTTTCGCATATAAATTAGTATGAGTGTTTGAACCCATAGGATTCAGTGCTTTGAGAGTATTGACTTGTGAGGAATAGAGTCGAAGCGAATACTGATTCATGACACTGAAATTGGGTAAAATTAAATTGATACATTTTTGAAATGAAATATGAAAATGATTTTCGACTAATTATTGTAATAAAATCATGATTGTTTAAAGAGATTAAAATAACTTATGCTTGAGATTTTAATTATGATCTTAAAGGAGATTAAAAAGTATGAGATATTTTTGTGATATGTTGTGTTCTTTTACTCTTAAATTAATTTTTGATTGTGTTGTAATTTTAATTTTTGATTTGATTGTTTTTATCTTTACATTTAGTTCAATGTTTGTGGGTATCATTACTGAAAACCCTCACGAGACTCAAACTCGTCCACTAGGGCAACCTAGGGGTTTAACGGCTTGTTGCATAGGCTAAATGCAACCGTTTCAATCCACGAAAGTGATTTAGGATAGTTTAATTTTTAGCTTTTATCGCTTCTCTTGCTAAGAGACTAGCAAGAAGCTGGTTGGGGGTTGTGATGAGTGCTCAAAAAGCACTAAAATAACCATGATTTTATGTACCTTAATTGATTAAAAATACATATATTTATATGTTTTATCATATATTTATATAAATTTGTCTTTTTCGGAATCACGGGTATTTTTATTGTTTTTCAGGTATTTTGGCTTAAAAACGCAATGTAAAGACTCAAAGAGGAATATATGAAGCAATACATCACAAATATATCAATAAATAAGTGAGAAAAGGTCAACAAACATGGAAAAATCGGACGAAATGGGTCGAAAAGGTCAAAAATGTCAAAAAGACGGAAATCGCGCGTCGCAGCCCGGCCGTGCGCGCAGCCCAGCGCCCATTCCGCGCGCGCCCGCGCGCGCTGGCACTGTTCACGCGCGCCGAGCTGCGCGCAGCGACAGCCCCAGCGCGCGCGCGCAGCGCCCAGCAGCCGCCCATCCGCGCGCCCAACGCGTTTTCGCCCCATTTTTCACGTGCAGCCGCCCCTGTGACGTCATGCTGACGTCATTGATGACATCAGCAAGTCCAATACGCGTTTTTACATTTTTTAATATTTTTTTAACATTTTTTTTACTCATTTTTTCTCTCCATCCTCACCTATAAATACCCCCCTTCCATTCACTTCAAATCACACCTTCAAAACTCACTTCTCTCTTCTTTCTTTCTCTCATTTCTTAGTTTTTAGTTTCTCTTAGTTTCTTTCTTAGTTTCTAAGCTTTTCTTAGTTTTTCTCTTAGTTTTTAGTTCAATTCTCTTAGGTTTAGTGTTCTTCTCTTTTTGAGAGGAACTTGTAATGTTTTTGTAATAATTTAGATTTTTGATTCAATATATGGAAGTGCAAATTCCGCTCGGAGGTTTTCTAGCAACGGGAATAGCGTCGAAGTTCTGTAAGGATTTTATTTTCTTTACAGTTATTTTTATGCTTTATTCTTACATGTTATATTCAACTTGTCTGTGGTTAAATTTAACTATGCTAGCTGTTTAGTAAAAATGATGTAATAACGACGTTGTTATGCTTGCGAAATATTAAATAGGTGAAAATTTCTAAAATGAATTGATTTTGTTTTTATTCAAGATTTTATATTAAGAATGTTAGAGAGAAATATATTATTTTTCATTACAAACTTAAACCCGAAAATTAGATTTTAAGGTTTAGTTATCCGGTCTAATTTAGAGTAGTGCTCTTTTATTTGTTGGTACAATCGCCCGGTAGTTAGAGTGAAACTCTATTTCAAAAGTTTTTATAAGAATTATTACGTGAAAATGTATTGACAACATGTTTTCAATAGTGGTTTTAAAACTTGAAAGTTAGTACTCGGATAATTAAATTCTTAAGTTTAATTTGGACACCTTGAATAATGTTTAAATTGTCTAACCCCACCAAAGGTGGCATTTAAATGGTTCATTTTCAATCTCTTAGAAAAAGGAATTAATTTAATTAAGCATATTAGTTATCAACCCCACCCATAGGTGTTAATTGATTTGTTTAGTTAACAAAGAATATCTAACCCCACCAAAGGTGGTATTTATATAAAAAAGAGAGAATCAATAAAATATCAATTTATATCTTTAATAACTTAGTTAATATGAGCAAGCATAATTAATTTAGTTATTATATCCATAAATACTCCGCTAATATAAATGATAAAAATTTGCATGAATATTTATTGAATCCGTATATATGTTTATTTTTAGATAATTATTTATTGAATTTGTATCTATGTTTATTTTTATGTTATTAGACTATATTTAATTAATTTGTATATATGTTTATTTTATGTTATTAGATTAGGAACACAAAAACCAAACTATCGTGACAGGATGTTTAGGATTTAATTTTGTTTTTAAAAGTTTGAATAATAAATTAAAAACCACATACATTCCTTCCTTAGATCGACCTTGGGAGTATACTTATCATTTTCTTCGAAATGATTCGTGCACTTGCGAGAGTTTTATAAATATTAAAACCAAAGTATTTGCGGGAATCGGCGATGCCGGTTTTCGTTCATCATCTCCAAATTTCAGAACTGTTCTTATTAATTAAAAAGAAACCCTAAAGGGAAAAACTTTAGATGGAATTGTCAAAACATGAAACTTTATTTGTGAATTATGCCTAATCAAAACCTTAAAAAATAAAAGACTAAAAGACATAAAATAAAAATCTCACAACTAAGTAAAATAAAATTCATTAAACATAAAAGGGTTAAATTAAATAAAACGAAAATAACTTAACATGAAGTATAACAAATAATTAAAACAAATTGTTTTTCCAAAATTAACAATTTCACCCAAACTTGATCATCCAAAACTATACCTTGTCATAAGACCGCCAATTCAAAACAAATGCTCTTGTGAATATTTGGACACAATAACTTGATTACCACTTGGGAACATCAACATGATTAGGACCTCATTTTCCATTATTAAGCAAATGAAGTGCACCCTTTTATGCAAAAAAAAAACATGGATACTAGGAAGCTAGATGAATAAAAAAGTAGAATTGCTTAGAGAGTATTGAAGATGACCACATTAGAACCTTAAGGACACAAAGTCATTAACTCACAAACCTTGGGACGTTAGCTAGGATGATCACACCCTTTGATAAGTCGGTTTCAAGTATTCAATCAAGAACAAAATACGGCACAACAAGAAGCTTTCCGAAATTCTCTTTTCATTAATGAATATTCGATTGGTCTCCAAATTTCGTAACTCTTCTTATTAATTAAAAAGAAACCCTAAAGGGAAAAACTTTAGATGGAATTGTCAAAACATGAAACTTTATTTGTGAATTATGCCTAATCAAAACCTTAAAAAATAAAAGACTAAAAGACATAAAATAAAAATCTCACAACTAAGTAAAATAAAATTCATTAAACATAAAAGGGTTAAATTAAATAAAACGAAAATAACTTAACATGAAGGATAACAAATAATTAAAACAAATTGTTTTTCCAAAATTAACAATTTCACCCAAAACTTGATCATCCAAAACTATACCTTGTCATAAGACCGCCAATTCAAAACAAATGCTCTTGTGAATATTTGGACACAATAACTTGATTACCACTTGGGAACATCAACATGATTAGGACCTCATTTTCCATTATTAAGCAAATGAAGTGCACCCTTTTATGCAAAAAAAAAACATGGATACTAGGAAGCTAGATGAATAAAAAAGTAGAATTGCTTAGAGAGTATTGAAGATGACCACATTAGAACCTTAAGGACACAAAGTCATTAACTCACAAACCTTGGGACGTTAGCTAGGATGATCACACCCTTTGATAAGTCGGTTTCAAGTATTCAATCAAGAACAAAATACGGCACAACAAGAAGCTTTCCGAAATTCTCTTTTCATTAATGAATATTCGATTGGTCTCCAAATTTCGTAACTCTTCTTATTAATTAAAAAGAAACGCTAAAGGGAAAAACCTTAGATGGAATTGTCAAAACGGGAAACTTTATTTGTGAATTATGCCTAATCAAACCTTAAAAAATAAAAGACTAGAAGACATAAAATAAAAATCTCACAACTAAGTAAAATAAAATTCATTAAACATAAAAGGGTTAAATTAAATAAAACTAAAATAACTAAACATGAAAGGATAACAAATAATTAAAACAAATTGTTTTTCCGAAATTCACAATTTCACCCAAACTTGATCTTCCAAAACTATACGTTATCATAAGACTGCCAATTCAAAACAAATGATCTTGTGAATATTTACAAACAACAACTTGATTACCACTTGGGAACATCAACATGATTAGGACCTCATTTTCCATTATTAAGCAAAATAAGTACTTTTTTTTATGCAAAGAAAACATGGATACTAGGAAGCTAGATGAGTAAAAAAGATAGAAATGCTTAGAGAGTATTGAAGATGACCACATTAGACCTTCAGGACACAAAGTCCTTAACTCACAAACCTTGTGACGTTAGATAGGATGATCACACCCTTTGATAAGTCGGATTCAAGTATTCAATCAAGAACAAAATACAGCACAACAAGAAACTTCCAAAAAATTTCTTTTCATTAATGAATATTCGTGTTGTCTCCAAATTTCGTAACTCTTCTTATTAATTAAAAAAAAACCCTAAAGGGAAAAACATTAGATGTAATTGTCAAAAGGGTACACTTTATTTACGAATTAGGCCTAATCAAACCTTAAAAAATAAAAGTCTAAAAGACATAAAATAAAAATCTCACAACTAAGTAAAATAATATTTATTAAACATAAAAGGGTCAAACTAAATAAAACAAAAATAACGAAACATAAAAGGCCAACAAATAATTAAAACAATTTTTTTTTCCAAAATTAACAATTTCACCCAAACATGATCTTCCAAAACTATACCTTGTCAAAAGACCACCAATTCAAACCAAATGATATTGTGAATATTTGGAAACAACAACTTGATTACCACTTGGGAACATTAACATGATTAGGACCTCATTTTCCATTATTAAGCAAATGAAGTGCACCTTTTTATGCAAAAAAAAAACTTGGATACTTGGAACCTAGATGAATAAGAAAGATATAATTGCTTAGAGAGTATTGAAGATGACCAGATTAGAACCTTAATGACACAAATTCCTTAACTCACAAACCTTGTAACGTTAGATAGGATGATCACACCCTTTGATAAGTCGGATTCAAGTATTCAATCAAGAACAAAATACGGCACAACAAGAAGCTTTCAGAAAATTTCTTTTCATTAATGAATATTTTGTTGTCTCCAAATTTCGTAACTATTCTTCTTAATTAACAAGAAACCCTAAAGGGAAAAACATTAGATGTAATTCTCAAAATGGGAAAATGAATTTGTGAATTAGGCTTAATCAAACCTTAAAAAATAAAAGACTAAAAGACATAAAATAAAAATCTCACAACTAAGTAAAATAATATTTATTAAACATAAAAGGGTCAAATTAAATAAAACAAAAATAACTAAACATGAAAGGCCAACAAATAATTAAAACAAACGGTTTTTCCGATATTAACAATTTCAATCAAACTTCATATTCCAAATCTATACCTTGTTATAAGACCGCAAATTTATGACAAACAATCTTGTGAATAGTTGGAAAAAAACTTGATTACCATTTAGGAACATTAACATAATTAGAACCTAATTTTCCATTATTAAGTAACTGAAGTGCTCCTATTTATACAAAAACAAGATGGATACTAGGAAGCTCGATGAATAAAAAAGATAGAAATGCTAAGAGAGTATTGAAGATAACCACATTAGACCCTTAAGGACACAAAGTCCTTAAATCACAAACCTTGTGACATAAGATAGGATGATCACACCCTTTGATAAGTCGGATTCAAGTATTCAATCAAGAACAAAATATAGCACAACAAGAAACTTTCAAAAAATTTCTTTCAATTAAAGAATATTCGTGTTGTCTCCCAATTTTGTAACACTTCTTATTAATTAAAAAGAAACCCTAGAGGGAAAAACCTTAGATAGAATTTACAAAAAGAGGAAACCTTATTTGTGAATTAGGCCTAATCAAACCTTAAAAAATAAAACACTAAAAGACATAAAATAAAAATCTCACAACTAAGTAAAATACAATTTATTAAACATAAAAGGATCAAATTAAATAAAACGAAAATAACTAAACATGAAAGGCTAACAAAATAATTAAAACAAATTGTTTTTCCGAAATTAACAATTTCACCCAAACTTGATCTTCCAAAACTATACCTTGTTATAAGACCGCTAATTCATAACAAAGGATCTTGTGAATATTTGCAAACAACTTGATTACCACTTGGGAACATCAACATGATTAGGACCTCATTTTCCATTATTAAGCAAAATAAGTGCTCCCTTTTATGCTAAAAAAACTTGGATACTAGGAAGCTAGATGAATAAAAAAGATATAATTGCTTAGAGAGTATTGAAGATGACAACATTAGAACCTTAAGGACACAAATTCCTTAACTAACAAACCTTGTGACGTTAGATAGGATGATCACACCCTTTGATAAGTCGGATTCAAGTATTCAATCAAGAACAAAATACGGCACAACAAGAAGCTTTCAGAAATTCTCTTTTCAATAATGAATATTCGTGTTGTCTCCAAATTTCGGAACTCCTCTTATTAATAAAAAAGAAACCCTAAAGGGAAAAACCTTATATGGAATTGTCAAAAGGGGAAACTTTATTTGTGAATTATGCCTAATCAAACCTTAAAAAATAAAAGACTAAAAGACATAAAATAAAATCTCACAACTAAGTAAAATAAAATTCATTAAACATAAAAGGGTTAAATTAAATAAAACGAAAATAACTAAACATGAAAGGACAACAAATAATTAAAACAAATTGTTTTTCCGCAATTCACAATTTCACCCAAACTTGATCTTCCAAAACTATACCTTGTCATAAGACCACCAATTCAAAACAAATGATATTGTGAATATTTGGAAACAACAACTTGATTACCACTTGGGAACATCAACATGATTAGGACCTCATATTCCATTATTAAGCAAAATAAGTGCTCCCTTTTATGCAAAGAAAACTTGGATACTAGGAAGCTAGATGAATAAAAAAGATAGAAATTCTTAGAGAGTATTGAAGATGACCACATTAGACCTTAAGGACACAAAGTCCTTAACTAACAAACCTTGTGACGTTAGATAGGATGATCACACCTTTTGATAAATCGGATTCAAGTATTCAATCAAGAACAAAATACAGCACAACAAGAAGCTTCCAAAATATTTCTTTTCATTAATGAATATCCGTGTTGTCTCCAAATTTCGTAACTCTTCTTATTAATTAAAAGGAAACCCTAAAGGGAAAAACCTTAGATGGAATTTACAAAAAGGGGAAACCTTATTTGTGAATTAGGCCTAATCAAACCATAAAAAATAAAACACTAATAGACATAAAATAAAAATCTCACAACTATGTAAAATAAAATTTATTAAACATAAAAGGATCAAATTAAATAAAACCAAAATAACTAAACATAGAAGGCTAAAAAATAATTAAAACAAATTGTTTTTCCGAAATTAACAATTTCACCCAAACTTTATCTTCCAAAACTATACCTTGTTATAAGACCGCTAATTCGTAAAAAAAGGATCTTGTGAATATTTGCAAACAACTTGATTACCACTTAGGAACATTAACATGATTAGAACCTCATTTTCCATTATTAAGAGAATGAAGCGCTCCCTTTTATGCAAAATAAATTAGATACTAGGAACCTAGTTGAATAAAAAAGATAGAATTGCTAAGAAAGTGTTGAATATGATCAGATTAGAACCTAAAGGACACAAAGTCCTTCACTCACAAACCTTGTGACGTTAGATAGGATGATCAATCCATTTGAAAAGTTGGATTCAAGTATTCAATCATGAACAAAATATGGCACAACAAGAAACTTTCAGAAATATTTTTTTCATTAATGAATATTCGTGTTGTCTCCAAATTTCGTAACTATTCTTATTAATTAACAAAAAACCCTAAAGGGAAAAACATTAGATATAATTCTCAAAATGGGAAAATGAATTTGTGAATTAGGCCTAATCAAACCTTAAAAAATAAAAGACTAAAAGACATAAAATAAAAATCTCACAACTAAGTAAAATAATATTTATTAAACATAAAAGGGTCAAATTAAATAAAACAAAAATAACTAAACATGAAAGGCCAACAAATAATTAAAACAAATTGTTTTTCCAAAATTAACAATTTCAATAAAACTTCATATTCCAAATCTATACCTTGTTATAAGACCGCCAATTTATGACAAACAATCTTGTGAATAGTTGGAAAAAAAACTTGATTAAAATTTAGGAACATTAACATAATTAGAACCTCATTTTCCATTATTAAGCAAATGAAGTGCTCCCTTTTATGCAAAAACAACATGGACACTAGGAAGCTCGATGAATAAAAAAGATAGAAATGCTAAGAGAGTATTGAAGATAACCACATTAGAACCTTAAGGACACAAAGTCCTTAAATCACAAACCTTGTTACGTAAGATAGGATGATCACACCCTTTGATAAGTTGGATTCAAGTATTCAATGAAGAACAAAATACAGCACAACAAGAAACTTTCAAAAAAATTCTTTTCATTAAAGAATATCCGTGTTGTCTCCCAATTTTGTAACTCTTCTTATTAATTAAAAAGAAACCCTAAAGGGAAAAACGTTAGATAGAATTTACAAAAAGGGGAAACCTTATTTGTGAATTAGGCCTAATCAAACCTTAAAAAACAAAAGACTAAAACACACAAAATAAAAATCTCACAACTAAGTAAAATAAAATTTATTAAACATAAAAGGATCAAATTAAATAAAACGAAAATAACTAAACATGAAAGGCTAAGAAATAATTAAAACAAATTGTTTTTCCGAAATTAACAATTTCACCCAAACTTGATCTTCCAAAACTATACCTTGTCATAAGACGGCCAATTCATAACAAATGATCATGTGAAAATTTGGAAACAACAACTTGATTACCACTTGGGAACATCAACATGATTAGGACCTCATTTTCCATTATTAAGCAAAATAAGTGCTCCCTTTTATGCTAAAAAAACTTGGATACTAGAAAGCTAGATGAATAAAAAAGATAGAATTTCTTAGAGAGTATTGAAGATGACCATATTAGAACCTTAAGGACAGAAATTCCTTAACTCATAGACCTTGTGACGATAGATAGGATGATCACACCCTTTGATAAGTTGGATTCAAGTATTCATTCAAGAACAAAATACAGCACAACAAGAAGCTTTAAGAAATTTTCTTTATATTAATGAATATTCGTGTTGTCTCCAAATTTCGTAACTCTTCTTATTAATTAAAAAGAAATCTTAAAGGGAACAACCTTAGATGGAATTGTCAAAATGGGAAACTTTAAATGTGAATTACGCGTAATCAAACTTTAAAAAATAAAAGACAAAAAGACATAAAATAAAAATCTCACAAGTAAGTAAAATAAAATTTATTAAACATAAACGTATCAAATTAAATAAAACCAAAATAACTAAACATGAAAGGTTAACAAATAATTAAAGCAAATTGGTTTTCCGAAATTAACAATTTCACCCAAACTTGATCTTCAAAAACTATACCTTGTCATAAGACCGTCAATTCAAAACAAATGATATTGTGAATATTTGGAAACAAAAACTTGATTACCACTTGGGCACATCAACATGATTAGGAACTCATTTACAATTATTAAGTAAATGAAGTGCATCCTTTTATGCAAAAAAAAACTTGGATACTAGGAAGCTAGATGAATAAAAAAGATAAAATTGCTTAGACAGTATTGAAGAAGACCACATTAGAACCTTAAGAACACAAATTCTTTAACTCACAAACCTTGTGACGTTAGATAGGATGATCACACCCTTTGATAAGTCGGATTCAAGTATTCAATCAAGAACAAAATACAGCACAACAAGAAACTTTCAAAAAATTTCTTTTCATTAAAGAATATTCGTGTTGTCTCCCAATTTTGTAACTCTTCTTATTAATTAAAAAGAAACCCTAAAGGGAAAAACCTTAGATAGAATTTACAAAAAGAGGAAACCTTATTTGTGAATTAGGCCTAATCAAACCTTAAAAAATAAAACACTAAAAGACATAAAATAAAAATCTCACAACTAAGTAAAATAAATTTTATTAAACATAAAAGGATCAAATTAAATAAAACAAAAATAACTAAACATGAAAGGCTAACAAATAATTAAAACAAATTGTTTTTCCTAAATTAACAATTTCACCCAAACTTGATCTTCCAAAACTATACCTTGTTATAAGACCGCTAATTCATAACAAAGGATCATGTGAATATTTGCAAACAACTTGATTACCACTTAGGAACATTAACGTGATTAGAACCTCATTTTCCATTATTAAGCAAATGAAGCGCTCCCTTTTATACAAAATAAATTAGATACTAGGAACCTAGTTCAATAAAAAAGATAGAATTGCTAAGAAAGTGTTGAATATGATCAGATTAGAACCTAAAGGACACAAAGTCCTTAACTCACAAACCTTGTGACGTTAGATAGGATGATCAATCCATTTGAAAAGTTGGATTCAAGTATTCAATCATGAACAAAATATGGCACAACAAGAGGCTTTCAGAAATATTTTTTTCATTAATGAATACTCGTGTTGTCTCCAAATTTCGTAACTATTCTTATTAATTGACAAGAAACCCTAAAGGGAAAAACATTAGATATAATTCTCAAAATGGGAAAATGAATTTGTGAATTAGGCCTAATCAAACCTTAAAAAATAAAAGACTAAAAGACATAAAATAAAAATCTCACAACTAAGTAAAATAATATTTATTAAACATAAAAGGGTCAAATTAAATAAAACAAAAATAACTAAACATGAAAGGCCAACAAATAATTAAACCAAATTGTTTTTCCGAAATTAACAATTTCAATCAAACTTCATATTCCAAATCTATACCTTGTTATAAGACCGCCAATTTATGACTAACAATCTTGTGAATAGTTGGAAAAAAAACATGATTAAAATTTAGGAACATTAACATAATTAGAACCTCATTTTCCATTATTCAGTAAATAAAGTGCTCCCTTTTATGCAAAAACAACATGGATACTAGGAAGCTCGATGAATAAAAAAGATAGAAATTCTAAGAGAGTATTGAAGATAACCACATTAGAACCTTAAGGACACAAAGTCCTTAAATCACAAACCTTGTGACGTAAGATAGGATGATCACACCCTTTGATAAGTTGGATTCAAGTATTCAATCAAGAACAAAATACAGCACAACAAAAAACTTTCAAAAAATTTCTTTTCATTAAAGAATATTCGTGTTGTGTCCCAATTTTGTAACTCTTCTTATTAATTAAAAAGAAACCCTAAAGGGAAAAACCTTAGATGGAATTGTCAAAAGGGGAAACTTTATTTGTGAATTAAGCCTAATCAAACCTTAAAAAATAAAACACTAAAACACATAAAATAAAAATCTCACAACTAAGTAAAATAAAATTTATTAAAAATAAAAGGAACAAATTAAATAAAACGAAAATAACTAAACATGAAAGGCTAAGAAATAATTAAAACAAATTGTTTTTCCGAAATTACAATTTCCCCCAAACTTGATCTTCCAAAACTATACCTTGTCATAAGACCGTCAATTCAAAACAATTGATATTGTGAATATTTGGAAACAACAACTTGATTACCACTTGGGCACATCAACATGATTAGGAACTCATTTACAATTATTAAGTAAATGAAGTGTACCCTTTTATGCAAAAAAACTTGGATACTAGGAAGCTAGATGAATAAAAAAGATAAAATTGCTTAGACATTATAGAAGAAGACCGCATTAGAACCTTAAGAACACAAATTCTTTAACTCACAAACCTTGGGGCGTTAGATAGAATGATCACACCCATTGATAAGTCGGATTCAAGTATTCAATCAAGAACAAAATACGACTCAGCAACAAGCTTTCAGAAATTAAAAAATGATCTTGTGAAAATTTGGAAACAACAACTTGATTACCACTTGGGAACATCAACATGATTAGGACCTCATTATCCATTATTAAGCAAATGAAGTGCACCCTTTTATGCCAAAAAAACATGGATACTAGGAAGTAGATGAATAAAAAGAGATAATTGCTTAGAGAGTATTGAAGATGACCAGATTAGAACCTTAAGGACAGAAATTCCTTAACTCATAGACCTTGTGACGATAGATAGGATGATCACACCCTTTGATAAGTTGGATTCAAGTATTCAATCAAGAACAAAATACAGCACAACAAAAAACTTTCAAAAAATTTCTTTTCATTAAAGAATATTCGTGTTGTGTCCCAATTTTGTAACTCTTCTTATTAATTAAAAAGAAACCCTAAAGGGAAAAACCTTAGATGGAATTGTCAAAAGGGGAAACTTTATTTGTGAATTAGGCCTAATCAAACCTTAAAAAATAAAACACTAAAACACATAAAATAAAAATCTCACAACTAAGTAAAATAAAATTTATTAAAAATAAAAGGAACAAATTAAATAAAACGAAAATAACTAAACATGAAAGGCTAAGAAATAATTAAAACAAATTGTTTTTCCGAAATTACAATTTCCCCCAAACTTGATCTTCCAAAACTATACCTTGTCATAAGACCGTCAATTCAAAACAATTGATATTGTGAATATTTGGAAACAACAACTTGATTACCACTTGGGCACATCAACATGATTAGGAACTCATTTACAATTATTAAGTAAATGAAGTGTACCCTTTTATGCAAAAAAACTTGGATACTAGGAAGCTAGATGAATAAAAAAGATAAAATTGCTTAGACATTATAGAAGAAGACCGCATTAGAACCTTAAGAACACAAATTCTTTAACTCACAAACCTTGGGGCGTTAGATAGAATGATCACACCCATTGATAAGTCGGATTCAAGTATTCAATCAAGAACAAAATACGACTCAGCAACAAGCTTTCAGAAATTAAAAAATGATCTTGTGAAAATTTGGAAACAACAACTTGATTACCACTTGGGAACATCAACATGATTAGGACCTCATTATCCATTATTAAGCAAATGAAGTGCACCCTTTTATGCCAAAAAAACTTGGATACTAGGAAGTAGATGAATAAAAAGAGATAATTGCTTAGAGAGTATTGAAGATGACCAGATTAGAACCTTAAGGACAGAAATTCCTTAACTCATAGACCTTGTGACGATAGATAGGATGATCACACCCTTTGATAAGTTGGATTCAAGTATTCAATCAAGAACAAAATACAGCACAACAAAAAACTTTCAAAAAATTTCTTTTCATTAAAGAATATTCGTGTTGTGTCCCAATTTTGTAACTCTTCTTATTAATTAAAAAGAAACCCTAAAGGGAAAAACCTTAGATGGAATTGTCAAAAGGGGAAACTTTATTTGTGAATTAGGCCTAATCAAACCTTAAAAAATAAAACACTAAAACACATAAAATAAAAATCTCACAACTAAGTAAAATAAAATTTATTAAAAATAAAAGGAACAAATTAAATAAAACGAAAATAACTAAACATGAAAGGCTAAGAAATAATTAAAACAAATTGTTTTTCCGAAATTACAATTTCCCCCAAACTTGATCTTCCAAAACTATACCTTGTCATAAGACCGTCAATTCAAAACAATTGATATTGTGAATATTTGGAAACAACAACTTGATTACCACTTGGGCACATCAACATGATTAGGAACTCATTTACAATTATTAAGTAAATGAAGTGTACCCTTTTATGCAAAAAAACTTGGATACTAGGAAGCTAGATGAATAAAAAAGATAAAATTGCTTAGACATTATAGAAGAAGACCGCATTAGAACCTTAAGAACACAAATTCTTTAACTCACAAACCTTGGGGCGTTAGATAGAATGATCACACCCATTGATAAGTCGGATTCAAGTATTCAATCAAGAACAAAATACGACTCAGCAACAAGCTTTCAGAAATTAAAAAATGATCTTGTGAAAATTTGGAAACAACAACTTGATTACCACTTGGGAACATCAACATGATTAGGACCTCATTATCCATTATTAAGCAAATGAAGTGCACCCTTTTATGCCAAAAAAACTTGGATACTAGGAAGTAGATGAATAAAAAGAGATAATTGCTTAGAGAGTATTGAAGATGACCAGATTAGAACCTTAAGGACAGAAATTCCTTAACTCATAGACCTTGTGACGATAGATAGGATGATCACACCCTTTGATAAGTTGGATTCAAGTATTCAATCAAGAACAAAATACAGCACAACAAAAAACTTTCAAAAAATTTCTTTTCATTAAAGAATATTCGTGTTGTGTCCCAATTTTGTAACTCTTCTTATTAATTAAAAAGAAACCCTAAAGGGAAAAACCTTAGATGGAATTGTCAAAAGGGGAAACTTTATTTGTGAATTAGGCCTAATCAAACCTTAAAAAATAAAACACTAAAACACATAAAATAAAAATCTCACAACTAAGTAAAATAAAATTTATTAAAAATAAAAGGAACAAATTAAATAAAACGAAAATAACTAAACATGAAAGGCTAAGAAATAATTAAAACAAATTGTTTTTCCGAAATTACAATTTCCCCCAAACTTGATCTTCCAAAACTATACCTTGTCATAAGACCGTCAATTCAAAACAATTGATATTGTGAATATTTGGAAACAACAACTTGATTACCACTTGGGCACATCAACATGATTAGGAACTCATTTACAATTATTAAGTAAATGAAGTGTACCCTTTTATGCAAAAAAACTTGGATACTAGGAAGCTAGATGAATAAAAAAGATAAAATTGCTTAGACATTATAGAAGAAGACCGCATTAGAACCTTAAGAACACAAATTCTTTAACTCACAAACCTTGGGGCGTTAGATAGAATGATCACACCCATTGATAAGTCGGATTCAAGTATTCAATCAAGAACAAAATACGACTCAGCAACAAGCTTTCAGAAATTAAAAAATGATCTTGTGAAAATTTGGAAACAACAACTTGATTACCACTTGGGAACATCAACATGATTAGGACCTCATTATCCATTATTAAGCAAATGAAGTGCACCCTTTTATGCCAAAAAAACTTGGATACTAGGAAGTAGATGAATAAAAAGAGATAATTGCTTAGAGAGTATTGAAGATGACCAGATTAGAACCTTAAGGACAGAAATTCCTTAACTCATAGACCTTGTGACGATAGATAGGATGATCACACCCTTTGATAAGTTGGATTCAAGTATTCAATCAAGAACAAAATACCGCACAACAAGAAGCTTTAAGAAATTTTCATTATATTAATGAGTATTCGTGTTGTCTCCAAATTTCGTAACTCTTCTTATTAATTAAAAAGAAATCTTAAAGGGAAAAACCTTAGATGGAATTGTCAAAATGGGAAACTTTAAATGTGAATTACGCCAAATCAAACCTTAAAAAATAAAAGACAAAAAGACATAAAATAAAAATCTCACAAGTAAGTAAAATAAAATTTATTAAACATAAAAGTATCAAATTAAATAAAACGAAAATAACTAAACATGAAAGGCTAACAAATAATTAAAGCAAATTGGTTTTCCGAAATTAACAATTTCACCCAAACTTGATCTTCAAAAACTATACCTTGTCATAAGACCGTCAATTCAAAACAATTGATATTGTGAATATTTGGAAACAACAACTTGATTACCACTTGGGCACATCAACATGATTAGGAACTCATTTACAATTATTAAGTAAATGAAGTGCACCCTTTTATGCAAAAAAAACTTGGATACTAGGAAGCTAGATGAATAAAAAAGATAAAATTGCTTAGACAATATTGAAGAAGACCACATTAGAACCTTAAGAACACAAATTCTTTAACTCACAAACCTTGTGACGTTAGATAGAATGATCACACCCTTTGATAAGTCGGATTCAAGTATTCAATCAAGAACAAAATACGACACAGCAAGAAGCTTTCAGAAATTTTCTTTTCATTAATGAATATTCGTGTTGTCTCCAAATTTTGGAACTCTTCTTATTAATTAAAAAGAAACCCTAAAGGAAAAAACTTTAGATAGAATTGTCAAAAGGGGAGACTTTATATGTGAATTAGGCCTAATCAATCCTTAAAAAATAAAAGAGTAAAAGACATAAAATAAAAATCTCACAACTAAGTAAAGTAAAATTTATTAAACATAAAAGGATCAAATTAAATAAAACGAAAATAACTAAACATGAAAGGCTACCAAATAATTAAAACAAATTGTTTTTCCGAAATTAACAATTTCACCCAAACTTGATTTTCCAAAACTATACCTTGTCATAAGACCGCCAATTCATAACAAATGATCTTGTGAATATTTGGAACAACAACTTGTACCACTTGGGAACATCAACATGATTAGGACCTCATTATCCATTATTAAGCAAATGAAGTCCACCATTTTATGCAAAAAAACTTGGATACTAGGAAGCAAGATGAATAAAAAAGAGATAATTGCTTAGAGAGTATTGAAGATGACCATATTAGAAACTAAAGGACACAAATTCCTTAACTCATAAACCTTGTGACGTTAGATAGGATGATCAAACCCTTTGATAAGTTGGATTCAAGTATTCAATCAAGAACAAAATACGGCACAACAAGAAGCTTTCAGAAATTTTCTTCTCATTAATGAATATTCGTGTTGTCTATAAATTTTGGAATTCTTCTTATTAATTAAAAAGAAATCCTAAAGGGAAAAACCTTAGACGGAATTTTCAAAAGGTGAAACTTTATTTGTGAATTACGCCTAATCAAACCTTATAAAATAAAAGACTAAAAGACATAAAATAAAAATTTCACAACTAAGTAAAATAAAATTTATTAAACATAAAAGTATCAAATTAAATAAAACGAAAATAACTAAATATGAAAGGCTAACAAATAATTAAAACAAATTGTTTTTCCGAAATTAAAAATTTCACCCAAACTTGATCTTCAAAAACTATACCTTGTCATAAGACCGCCAATTCAAAATAAATGATCTTGTGAATATTTGGAAACAACAACTTGATTACCACTTGGGAACTTCAACATTATTAGGACCTCATTTTCCATTATTAAGCAAATGAAGTGCACCCTTTTATGCAAAGAAAACTTGGATACTAGGAAGCTAGATGAATAAAAAAGATATAATTGCTTAGAGAGTATTGAAGATGACCACATTAGAACCTTAAGGACCCAAATTTCTTAACTCACAAACCTTGTGACGTTAGATAGGATGATCACATCTATTGATAAGTCGGATTCAAGTATTCAATCAAGAACAAAATACGGCACAACAAGAAGCTTTCAGAAATTTTCTTCTCATTAATGAATATTCGTGTTGTCTATAAATTTTGGAATTCTTCTTATTAATTAAAAAGAAATCCTAAAGGGAAAAACCTTAGACGGAATTTTCAAAAGGTGAAACTTTATTTGTGAATTACGCCTAATCAAACCTTATAAAATAAAAGACTAAAAGACATAAAATAAAAATTTCACAACTAAGTAAAATAAAATTTATTAAACATAAAAGTATCAAATTAAATAAAACGAAAATAACTAAATATGAAAGGCTAACAAATAATTAAAACAAATTGTTTTTCCGAAATTAACAATTTCACCCAAACTTGATCTTCAAAAACTATACCATGTCCTAAGACCATCAATTCATAACAAATGATCTTGTGAATATTTGGAAACAACAACTTGATTACCACTTGGGAACATCAACATGATTAGGACCTCATTTACAATTATTAAGCAAATGAAGTGCACCCTTTTATGCAAACAAAACTTGGATACTAGGAAGCTAGATGAATAAAAAAGATATAATTGGTTAGAGAGTATTGAAGATGACCACATTAGAACCTTAAGGACACAAATTCCATAACTCACAAACCTTGTGACGTTAGATAGGATGATCACACCCTTTGATAAGTCGGATTCAAGTATTCGATCAAGAACAAAATACGGCACAACAAGAAGCTTTCCGAAATTTTCTTTTCAATAATGAATATTCGTGTTGTCTCCAAATTTTGGAACTCTTCTTATTAATTAAAAAGAAACCCTAAAGGGAAAAACCTTAGATAGAATTGTCAAAAGGGGAAACTTTATATGTGAATTAGGCCTAATCAAACCTTAAAAAATAAAAGACTAAAAGACATAAAATAAAAATCTCACAACTAAGTAAAGTAAAATTTATTAAACATAAAAGGATCAAATTAAATAAAACGAAAATAACTAAACATGAAAGGCTAACAAATAATTAAAACAAATTGTTTTTCTGAAATTAACAATTTCACCCAAACTTGATCTTCCAAAACTATCCCTTGTCATAAGTCTGCCAATTCATAACAAATGATCTTGTGAATATTTGGAAACAACAACTTGATTACCACTTGGGAACATCAACATGATTAGGACCTCATTCTCCATTATTAAGCAAATGAAGTCCACCCTTTTATGCAAAAAAACATGGATACTAGGAAGCTAGGTGAATAAAAAAGAGATAATTGCTTAGAGAGTATTGAAGATGACCAGATTAGAACCTTAAGGACCCAAATTCCTTAACTCATAAACCTTGTGACGTTAGATAGGATGATCAAACCCTTTGATAAGTTGGATTCAAGTATTCAATCAAGAACAAAATACGGCACAACAAGAAGCTTTTAGAAATTTTCTTTTCATTAATGAATATTCGTGTTGTTTCCAAATTTTGGAACTCTTCTTGTTAATTAAAAAGAAACCCTAAAGGGAAAAACCTTAGATGGAATTGTCAAAAGGGGAAACTTTATTTGTTAATTATGCCTGACAAACCTTAAAAAATAAAAGACTAAAACACATAAAATAAAAATCTCACAACTAAGTAAAATAAAATTTATTAAACATAAAAAGGTCAAATTAAATAAAACGAAAATATCTAATGTTGGATGGCTAACAAATAATTAAAACAAATTGTTTTTCCGAAATTAACAATTTCACCCAAACTTGATCTTCCAAAACTATACCTTGTCATAAGACTGCCAATTCATAACAAATGATCTTTTGAAAATTTGGAAACAACAATTTGATTACCACTTGGGAACATCAACCTGATTAGGAACGCATTTACAATTATTAAGTAAATGAAGTGCACCCTTTTATGCAAAAAAACTTGGATACTAGGAAGCTAGATGAATAAAAAAGATAAAATTGCTAACACAGTATTGAAGAAGACCAGATTAGAACATTAAGAACACAAATTCCTTAACTCACATACATTGTGACGTTACATAGGATGATCACACCCTTTGATAAGTCGGATTCAAGTATTAAATCAAGAACAAAATACGGCACAACAAGAAGCTTTCAGAAATTTTCTTTTCATTAATGAATATTCGTGTTGTCTCCAAATTTTGGAACTCTTCTTATTAATTAAAAAGAAACCCTAAAGGGAAAAACCATAGATAGAATTGTCAAAAGGGGAAACTTTATATGTGAATTAGGCCTAATCAAACCTTAAAAAATAAAAGACTAAAAGACATAAAATAAAAATCTCACAACTAAGTAAAGTAAAATTTATTAAACATAAAAGGATCAAATTAAATAAAACGAAAATAACAAAACATGAAAGGCTAACAAATAATTAAAACAAATTGTTTTTCCGAAATTAACAATTTCACCCAAACTTGATCTTCCAAAACTATCCCTTGTCATAAGTCTGCCAATTCATAACAAATGATCTTGTGAATATTTGGAAACAACAACTTGATTACCACTTGGGAACATGAACATTATTAGGACCTCATTTGCCATTATTAAGCAAATGAAGTCCACCCTTTTATGCAAAAAACTTGGAAACTAGGAAGCTAGATGAATAAAAAAGAGATAATTGCTTAGAGAGTATTGAAGATGACCCGATTAGAACCTTTAGGACACAAATTCCTTAACTTATAAACCTTGTGACATTAGATAGGAAGATCAAACCCTTTGATAAGTTGGATTCAAGTATTCAATAAAGAATAAAATACGGCACAACAAGAAGCTTTTAGAAATTTTCTTTTCATTAATGACTATTCGTGTTGTTTCCAAATTTTGGAACTCTTCTTATTAATTAAAAAGAAACCCTAAAGGGAAAAACCTTAGATGGAATTGTCAAAAGGGGAAACTTTATTTGTGAATTACGCCTAATCAAACCTTAAAAAATAAAAGAATAAAACACATAAAATAAAAATCTCACAACTAAGTAAAATAAAATTTATTAAACATAAAGAGGTCAAATTAAATAAAACGAAAATAACTAAACATGGAAGGCTAACAAATAATTAAAACAAATTGTTTTTCCGAAATTAACAATTTCACCCAAACTTGATCTTCCAAAACTATACCTTGTCATAAGACTGCCAATTCATAACAAATGATCTTGTGAAAATTTGGAAACAACAACTTGATTACCACTTGGGAACATCAACAAGATTAGGACCTCATTATCCATTATTAAGCAAATGAAGTGCACCCTTTTATGCAAAAAAAACATGGATACTAGAAAGCTTGATGAATAAAAAAGAGATAATTGCTTAGAGAGTATTGAAGATGACCAGATTAGAACCTTAAGGACACAAATTCCTTAACTCATAAACCTTGTGACGTTAGATAGGATGATCACACCCTTTGATAAGTCAGATTCAAGTATTCAATCAAGAACAAAATACGGAACAACAAGAAGCTTTCAGAAATTTTCTTTCATTAATGAATATTCGTGTTGTCTCCAAATTTCGTAACTCTTCTTATTAATTAAAAAGAAACCCTATAGGGAAAAACCTTGGATGGAATTCTCAAAATGGGAAAATTTATTTGTGAATTAGGCCTAGTCAAACCATAAAAAATAAAAGACTATAAGACATAAAATAAAAATCTCACAACTATGTAAAATAATATTTATTAAACATAAAAGGATCAAATTAAATAAAATGAAAATAAATAAACATTAAAGGTTAACAAATAATTAAAACTAATTGTTTTTCCGAAATTAACAATTTCACCCAAACTTGATCTTCCAAAACTATACCTTGTCATAAGACTACCAATTCATAACAAATGATCTTGTGAAGATTTGGAAACAACAACTTGATTACCACTTGGGAACATCAACATGATTAGGACCTCATTATCCATTATTAAGCAAATGAAGTGCACCCTTTTATGCAAAAAAACATGGATACTAGAAAGCTTGATGAATAAAAAAGAGATAATTGCTTAGAGAGTATTGAAGATGACCAGATTAGAACCTTAAGGACACAAATTCCTTAACTCATAAACCTTGTGACGTTAGATAGGATGATCACAACCTTTGATAAGTCGAATTCAAGTATTCAATCAAGAACAAAATACGGAACAACAAGAAGCTTTCAGAAATTTTCTTTCATTAATGAATATTCGTGTTGTCTCCAAATTTCGTAACTCTTCTTATTAATTAAAAAGAAACCCTAAAGGGAAAAACCTTGGATGGAATTCTCAAAATGGGAAAATTTATTTGTGAATTAGGCCTAGTCAAACCATAAAAAATAAAAGACTATAAGACATAAAATAAAAATCTCACAACTATGTAAAATAATATTTATTAAACATAAAAGGATCAAATTAAATAAAATGAAAATAAATAAACATGAAAGGTTAACAAATAATTAAAACTAATTGTTCTTCCGAAATTAACAATTTCACCCAAACTTGATCTTCCAAAACTATACCTTGTCATAAGACCGCCAATTTATGACAAATAATCTTGTGAATATTTGCAAACAACAACTTGATTACCACTTGGGAACATCAACATGATTAGGACCTCATTATCCATTATTAAGCAAATGAAGTGCACCCTTTTTTATAAAAAAAACTTGGATACTAGGAAGCTAGATGAATAAAAAAGAGATAATTGCTTAGAGAGTATTGAAGATGACCAGATTAGAACCTTAAGGACACAAATTCCTTAACTCATAGACCTTTTGACGATAGATAGGATGATCACACCCTTTGATAAGTTGGATTCAAGTATTCAATCAAGAACAAAATACGGCACAACAAGAAGCTTTAAGAAATTTTCTTTATATTAATGAATATTCGTGTTGTAACCAAATTTCGTAACTCTTCTTATTAATTAAAAAGAAACCCTAAAGGGAAAAACCTTGGATGGAATTCTCAAAATGGGAAAATTTATTTGTGAATTAGGCCTAGTCAAACCATAAAAAATAAAAGACTATAAGAAATAAAATAAAAATCTTACAACTAAGTAAAATAATATTTATTAAACATAAAAGGATCAAATTAAATAAAATGAAAATAACTAAACATGAAAGGTTAACAAATAATTAAAACAAATGGTTTTTCCGAAATTAACAATTTCACCCAAACTTGATCTTCCAAAACTATCCCTTGTCATAAGTCTGCCAATTCATAACAAATGATCTTGTGAATACTTGGAAACAACAACTTGATTACCACTTGGGAACATAAACATGATTAGGACCTCATTATCCATTATTAAGCAAATGAAGTCCAACCTTTTATGCAAAAAATCTTTGATACTAGGAAGCTAGATGAATAAAAAAGAGATAATTGCTTAGAGAGTATTGAAATGACCAGATTAGAACCTTAAGGACACAAATTCCTTAACTCATAAACCTTGTGACGTTAGATAGGATAATCAAACCCTTTGATAAGTTGGATTCAAGTATTCAATCAAGAACAAAATACGACTCAACAAGAAGCTTTTAGAAATTTTCTTTTCATTAATGAATATTCGTGTTGTTTCCAAATTTTGGAACTCTTCTTATTAATTAAAAAGAAACCCTAAAGGGAAAAACCTTAGATGGAATTTTCAAATGGGGAAACTTTATTTGTGAATTACGCCTAATCAAACCTTAAAAAATAAAAGACTAAAACACATAAAATAAAAATCTTACAACTAAGTAAAATAAAATTTATTAAACATAAAAAGGTCAAATTAAATAAAACGAAAATAACTAAACATGGAAGGCTAACAAATAATTAAAACAAATTGTTTTTCCGAAATTAACAATTTCACCCAAACTTGATCTTCCAAAACTATACCTTGTCATAAGACTGCCAATTCATAACAAATGATCTTGTGAAAATTTGGAAACAACAACTTGATTACCACTTGGGAACATCAACATGATTAGGACCTCATTATCCATTATTAAGCAAATGAAGTGCACCCTCTTATGTAAAAAAACTTGGATACTAGGAAGCTAGATGAATAAAAAAGAGATAATTGCTTAGAGAGTATTGAAGATGACCAAATTAGAACCTTAAGGACACAAATTCCTTAACTTATAAACCTTGTGACCTTAGATAGGAAGATCAAACCCTTTGATAAGTTGGATTCAAGTATTCAATAAAGAACAAAATACGGCACAACAAGAAGTTTTAGAAATTTTCTTTTCATTAATGACTATTCGTGTTGTTTCCAAATTTTGGAACTCTTCTTATTAATTAAAAAGAAACCCTAAAGGGAAAAACCTTGGATGGAATTCTCAAAATGGGAAAATTTATTTGTGAATTAGGCCTAGTCAAACCATAAAAAATAAAAGACTATAAGAAATAAAATAAAAATCTCACAACTAAGTAAAATAATATTTATTAAACATAAAAGGATCAAATTAAATAAAATGAAAATAACTAAACATGAAAGGTTAACAAATAATTAAAACAAATGGTTTTTCCGAAATTAACAATTTCACCCAAACTTGATCTTCCAAAACTATCCCTTGTCATAAGTCTGCCAATTCATAACAAATGATCTTGTGAATACTTGGAAACAACAACTTGATTACCACTTGGGAACATAAACATGATTAGGACCTCATTATCCATTATTAAGCAAATGAAGTCCAACCTTTTATGCAAAAAATCTTGGATACTAGGAAGCTAGATGAATAAAAAAGAGATAATTGCTTAGAGAGTATTGAAATGACCAGATTAGAACCTTAAGGACACAAATTCCTTAACTCATAAACCTTGTGACGTTAGATAGGATAATCAAACCCTTTGATAAGTTGGATTCAAGTATTCAATCAAGAACAAAATACGACTCAACAAGAAGCTTTTAGAAATTTTCTTTTCATTAATGAATATTCGTGTTGTTTCCAAATTTTGGAACTCTTCTTATTAATTAAAAAGAAACCCTAAAGGGAAAAACCTTAGATGGAATTTTCAAATGGGGAAACTTTATTTGTGAATTACGCCTAATCAAACCTTAAAAAATAAAAGACTAAAACACATAAAATAAAAATCTTACAACTAAGTAAAATAAAATTTATTAAACATAAAAAGGTCAAATTAAATAAAACGAAAATAACTAAACATGGAAGGCTAACAAATAATTAAAACAAATTGTTTTTCCGAAATTAACAATTTCACCCAAACTTGATCTTCCAAAACTATACCTTGTCATAAGACTGCCAATTCATAACAAATGATCTTGTGAAAATTTGGAAACAACAACTTGATTACCACTTGGGAACATCAACATGATTAGGACCTCATTATCCATTATTAAGCAAATGAAGTGCACCCTCTTATGTAAAAAAACTTGGATACTAGGAAGCTAGATGAATAAAAAAGAGATAATTGCTTAGAGAGTATTGAAGATGACCAGATTAGAACCTTAAGGACACAAATTCCTTAACTTATAAACCTTGTGACCTTAGATAGGAAGATCAAACCCTTTGATAAGTTGGATTCAAGTATTCAATAAAGAACAAAATACGCCACAACAAGAAGTTTTAGAAATTTTCTTTTCATTAATGACTATTCGTGTTGTTTCCAAATTTTGGAACTCTTCTTATTAATTAAAAAGAAACCCTAAAGGGAAAAACCTTAGATGGAATTGTCAAAAGAGGAAACTTTATTTGTGAATTACGCCTAATCACACCTTAAAAAATAAAAGACTAAAACACATAAAATAAAAATCTCACAACTAAGTAAAATAAAATTTATTAAACATAAAAAGGTCAAATTAAATAAAACGAAAATAACTAAACATGAAAGGTTAACAAATAATTAAAACAAATGGTTTTTCCGAAATTAACAATTTCACCCAAACTTGATCTTCCAAAACTATCCCTTGTCATAAGTCTGCCAATTCATAACAAATGATCTTGTGAATACTTGGAAACAACAACTTGATTACCACTTGGGAACATAAACATGATTAGGACCTCATTATCCATTATTAAGCAAATGAAGTCCAACCTTTTATGCAAAAAAACTTGGATACTAGGAAGCTAGATGAATAAAAAAGAGATAATTGCTTAGAGAGTATTGAAGATGACCAGATTAGAACCTTAAGGACACAAATTCCTTAACTCATAGACTTTGTGACGATAGATAGGATGATCACACCCTTTGATAAGTTGGATTCAAGTATTCAATCAAGAACAAAATACGGCACAACAAGAAGCTTTAAGAAATTTTCTTTATATTAATGAATATTCGTGTTGTAACCAAATTTCGTAACTCTTCTTATTAATTAAAAAGAAACCCTAAAGGGAAAAACCGTGGATGGAATTCTCAAAATGGGAAAATTTATTTGTGAATTAGGCCTAGTCAAACCATAAAAAATAAAAGACTAAAACACATAAAATAAAAATCTCACAACTAAGTAAAATAATATTTATTAAACATAAAAGGATCAAATTAAATAAAATAAAAATAACTAATCATGAAAGGTTAACAAATAATTAAAACAAATGGTTTTTCCGAAATTAACAATTTCACCCAAACTTGATCTTCCAAAACTATCCCTTGTCATAAGTCTGCCAATTCATAACAAATGATCTTGTGAATACTTGGAAACAACAACTTGATTACCACTTGGGAACATAAACATGATTAGGACATCATTATCCATTATTAAGCAAATGAAGTCCAACCTTTTATGCAAAAAAACTTGGATACTAGGAAGCTAGATGAATAAAAAAGAGATAATTGCTTAGAGAGAATTGAAGATGACCAGATTAGAACCTTAAGGACACAAATTCCTTAACTCATAAACCTTGTGACGTTAGATAGGATGATCAAACCCTTTGATAAGTTGGATTCAAGTATTCAATCAAGAACAAAATACGACTCAACAAGAAGCTTTTAGAAATTTTCTTTTCATTAATGAATATTCGTGTTGTTTCCAAATTTTGGAACTCTTCTTATTAATTAAAAAGAAACCCTAAAGGGAAAAACCTTAGATGGAATTTTCAAAAGGGGAAACTTTATTTGTGAATTACGCCTAATCAAAGCTTAAAAAATAAAAGACTAAAACACATAAAATAAAAATCTCACAACTAAGTAAAATAAAATTTATTAAACATAAAAAGGTCAAATTAAATAAAACGAAAATAACTAAACATGGAAGGCTAACAAATAATTAAAACAAATTGTTTTTCCGAAATTAACAATTTCACCCAAACTTGATCTTCCAAAACTATACCTTGTCATAAGACTGCCAATTCATAACAAATGATCTTCTGAAAATTTGGAAACAACAAGTTGATTACCACTTGGGAACATCAACATGATTAGGACCTAATTATCCATTATTAAGCAAATGAAGTGCACCCTCTTATGTAAAAAAACTTGGATACTAGGAAGCTAGATGAATAAAAAAGAGATAATTGCTTAGAGAGTATTGAAGATGACCAGATTAGAACCTTAAGGACACAAATTCCTTAACTTATAAACCTTGTGACCTTAGATAGGAAGATCAAACCCTTTGATAAGTTGGATTCAAGTATTCAATCAAGAACAAAATACGGCACAACAAGAAGCTTTAAGAAATTTTCTTTATATTAATGAATATTCGTGTTGTAACCAAATTTCGTAACTCTTCTTATTAATTAAAAAGAAACCCTAAAGGGAAAAACCTTGGATGGAATTCTCAAAATGGGAAAATTTATTTGTGAATTAGGCCTAGTCAAACCATAAAAAATAAAAGACTATAAGAAATAAAATAAAAATCTCACAACTAAGTAAAATAATATTTATTAAACATAAAAGGATCAAATTAAATAAAATGAAAATAACTAAACATGAAAGGTTAACAAATAATTAAAACAAATGGTTTTTCCGAAATTAACAATTTCACCCAAACTTGATCTTCCAAAACTATCCCTTGTCATAAGTCTGCCAATTCATAACAAATGATCTTGTGAATACTTGGAAACAACAACTTGATTACCACTTGGGAACATAAACATGATTAGGACCTCATTATCCATTATTAAGCAAATGAAGTCCAACCTTTTATGCAAAAAATCTTGGATACTAGGAAGCTAGATGAATAAAAAAGAGATAATTGCTTAGAGAGTATTGAAATGACCAGATTAGAACCTTAAGGACACAAATTCCTTAACTCATAAACCTTGTGACGTTAGATAGGAAGATCAAACCCTTTGATAAGTTGGATTCAAATATTCAATCAAGAACAAAATACGACTCAACAAGAAGCTTTTAGAAATTTTCTTTTCATTAATGAATATTCGTGTTGTTTCCAAATTTTGGAACTCTTCTTATTAATTAAAAAGAAACCCTAAAGGGAAAAACCTTAGATGGAATTTTCAAATGGGGAAACTTTATTTGTGAATTACGCCTAATCAAACCTTAAAAAATAAAAGACTAAAACACATAAAATAAAAATCTTACAACTAAGTAAAATAAAATTTATTAAACATAAAAAGGTCAAATTAAATAAAACGAAAATAACTAAACATGGAAGGCTAACAAATAATTAAAACAAATTGTTTTTCCGAAATTAACAATTTCACCCAAACTTGATCTTCCAAAACTATACCTTGTCATAAGACTGCCAATTCATAACAAATGATCTTGTGAAAATTTGGAAACAACAACTTGATTACCACTTGGGAACATCAACATGATTAGGACCTCATTATCCATTATTAAGCAAATGAAGTGCACCCTCTTATGTAAAAAAACTTGGATACTAGGAAGCTAGATGAATAAAAAAGAGATAATTGCTTAGAGAGTATTGAAGATGACCAGATTAGAACCTTAAGGACACAAATTCCTTAACTTATAAACCTTGTGACCTTAGATAGGAAGATCAAACCCTTTGATAAGTTGGATTCAAGTATTCAATAAAGAACAAAATACGGCACAACAAGAAGTTTTAGAAATTTTCTTTTCATTAATGACTATTCGTGTTGTTTCCAAATTTTGGAACTCTTCTTATTAATTAAAAAGAAACCCTAAAGGGAAAAACCTTGGATGGAATTCTCAAAATGGGAAAATTTATTTGTGAATTAGGCCTAGTCAAACCATAAAAAATAAAAGACTATAAGAAATAAAATAAAAATCTCACAACTAAGTAAAATAATATTTATTAAACATAAAAGGATCAAATTAAATAAAATGAAAATAACTAAACATGAAAGGTTAACAAATAATTAAAACAAATGGTTTTTCCGAAATTAACAATTTCACCCAAACTTGATCTTCCAAAACTATCCCTTGTCATAAGTCTGCCAATTCATAACAAATGATCTTGTGAATACTTGGAAACAACAACTTGATTACCACTTGGGAACATAAACATGATTAGGACCTCATTATCCATTATTAAGCAAATGAAGTCCAACCTTTTATGCAAAAAATCTTGGATACTAGGAAGCTAGATGAATAAAAAAGAGATAATTGCTTAGAGGGTATTGAAATGACCAGATTAGAACCTTAAGGACACAAATTCCTTAACTCATAAACCTTGTGACGTTAGATAGGATAATCAAACCCTTTGATAAGTTGGATTCAAGTATTCAATCAAGAACAAAATACGACTCAACAAGAAGCTTTTAGAAATTTTCTTTTCATTAATGAATATTCGTGTTGTTTCCAAATTTTGGAACTCTTCTTATTAATTAAAAAGAAACCCTAAAGGGAAAAACCTTAGATGGAATTTTCAAATGGGGAAACTTTATTTGTGAATTACGCCTAATCAAACCTTAAAAACTAAAAGACTAAAACACATAAAATAAAAATCTTACAACTAAGTAAAATAAAATTTATTAAACATAAAAAGGTCAAATTAAATAAAACGAAAATAACTAAACATGGAAGGCTAACAAATAATTAAAACAAATTGTTTTTCCGAAATTAACAATTTCACCCAAACTTGATCTTCCAAAACTATACCTTGTCATAAGACTGCCAATTCATAACAAATGATCTTGTGAAAATTTGGAAACAACAACTTGATTACCACTTGGGAACATCAACATGATTAGGACCTCATTATCCATTATTAAGCAAATGAAGTGCACCCTCTTATGTAAAAAAACTTGGATACTAGGAAGCTAGATGAATAAAAAAGAGATAATTGCTTAGAGAGTATTGAAGATGACCAGATTAGAACCTTAAGGACACAAATTCGTTAACTTATAAACCTTGTGACCTTAGATAGGAAGATCAAACCCTTTGATAAGTTGGATTCAAGTATTCAATAAAGAACAAAATACGGCACAACAAGAAGTTTTAGAAATTTTCTTTTCATTAATGACTATTCGTGTTGTTTCCAAATTTTGGAACTCTTCTTATTAATTAAAAAGAAACCCTAAAGGGAAAAACCTTAGATGGAATTGTCAAAAGAGGAAACTTTATTTGTGAATTACGCCTAATCACACCTTAAAAAATAAAAGACTAAAACACATAAAATAAAAATCTCACAACTAAGTAAAATAAAATTTATTAAACATAAAAAGGTCAAATTAAATAAAACGAAAATAACTAAACATGAAAGGTTAACAAATAATTAAAACAAATGGTTTTTCCGAAATTAACAATTTCACCCAAACTTGATCTTCCAAAACTATCCCTTGTCATAAGTCTGCCAATTCATAACAAATGATCTTGTGAATACTTGGAAACAACAACTTGATTACCACTTGGGAACATAAACATGATTAGGACCTCATTATCCATTATTAAGCAAATGAAGTCCAACCTTTTATGCAAAAAAACTTGGATACTAGGAAGCTAGATGAATAAAAAAGAGATAATTGCTTAGAGAGTATTGAAGATGACCAGATTAGAACCTTAAGGACACAAATTCCTTAACTCATAGACTTTGTGACGATAGATAGGATGATCACACCCTTTGATAAGTTGGATTCAAGTATTCAATCAAGAACAAAATACGGCACAACAAGAAGCTTTAAGAAATTTTCTTTATATTAATGAATATTCGTGTTGTAACCAAATTTCGTAACTCTTCTTATTAATTAAAAAGAAACCCTAAAGGGAAAAACCGTGGATGGAATTCTCAAAATGGGAAAATTTATTTGTGAATTAGGCCTAGTCAAACCATAAAAAATAAAAGACTAAAACACATAAAATAAAAATCTCACAACTAAGTAAAATAATATTTATTAAACATAAAAGGATCAAATTAAATAAAATAAAAATAACTAATCATGAAAGGTTAACAAATAATTAAAACAAATGGTTTTTTCCGAAATTAACAATTTCACCCAAACTTGATCTTCCAAAACTATCCCTTGTCATAAGTCTGCCAATTCATAACAAATGATCTTGTGAATACTTGGAAACAACAACTTGATTACCACTTGGGAACATAAACATGATTAGGACATCATTATCCATTATTAAGCAAATGAAGTCCAACCTTTTATGCAAAAAAACTTGGATACTAGGAAGCTAGATGAATAAAAAAGAGATAATTGCTTAGAGAGTATTGAAGATGACCAGATTAGAACCTTAAGGACACAAATTCCTTAACTCATAAACCTTGTGACGTTAGATAGGATGATCAAACCCTTTGATAAGTTGGATTCAAGTATTCAATCAAGAACAAAATACGACTCAACAAGAAGCTTTTAGAAATTTTCTTTTCATTAATGAATATTCGTGTTGTTTCCAAATTTTGGAACTCTTCTTATTAATTAAAAAGAAACCCTAAAGGGAAAAACCTTAGATGGAATTTTCAAAAGGGGAAACTTTATTTGTGAATTACGCCTAATCAAAGCTTAAAAAATAAAAGACTAAAACACATAAAATAAAAATCTCACAACTAAGTAAAATAAAATTTATTAAACATAAAGAGGTCAAATTAAATAAAACGAAAATAACTAAACATGGAAGGCTAACAAATAATTAAAACAAATTGTTTTTCCGAAATTAACAATTTCACCCAAACTTGATCTTCCAAAACTATACCTTGTCATAAGACTGCCAATTCATAACAAATGATCTTGTGAAAATTTGGAAACAACAACTTGATTACCACTTGGGAACATCAACAAGATTAGGACCTCATTATCCATTATTAAGCAAATGAAGTGCACCCTTTTATGCAAAAAAAACATGGATACTAGAAAGCTTGATGAATAAAAAAGAGATAATTGCTTAGAGAGTATTGAAGATGACCAGATTAGAACCTTAAGGACACAAATTCCTTAACTCATAAACCTTGTGACGTTAGATAGGATGATCACACCCTTTGATAAGTCAGATTCAAGTATTCAATCAAGAACAAAATACGGAACAACAAGAAGCTTTCAGAAATTTTCTTTCATTAATGAATATTCGTGTTGTCTCCAAATTTCGTAACTCTTCTTATTAATTAAAAAGAAACCCTATAGGGAAAAACCTTGGATGGAATTCTCAAAATGGGAAAATTTATTTGTGAATTAGGCCTAGTCAAACCATAAAAAATAAAAGACTATAAGACATAAAATAAAAATCTCACAACTATGTAAAATAATATTTATTAAACATAAAAGGATCAAATTAAATAAAATGAAAATAAATAAACATTAAAGGTTAACAAATAATTAAAACTAATTGTTTTTCCGAAATTAACAATTTCACCCAAACTTGATCTTCCAAAACTATACCTTGTCATAAGACTACCAATTCATAACAAATGATCTTGTGAAGATTTGGAAACAACAACTTGATTACCACTTGGGAACATCAACATGATTAGGACCTCATTATCCATTATTAAGCAAATGAAGTGCACCCTTTTATGCAAAAAAACATGGATACTAGAAAGCTTGATGAATAAAAAAGAGATAATTGCTTAGAGAGTATTGAAGATGACCAGATTAGAACCTTAAGGACACAAATTCCTTAACTCATAAACCTTGTGACGTTAGATAGGATGATCACAACCTTTGATAAGTCGAATTCAAGTATTCAATCAAGAACAAAATACGGAACAACAAGAAGCTTTCAGAAATTTTCTTTCATTAATGAATATTCGTGTTGTCTCCAAATTTCGTAACTCTTCTTATTAATTAAAAAGAAACCCTAAAGGGAAAAACCTTGGATGGAATTCTCAAAATGGGAAAATTTATTTGTGAATTAGGCCTAGTCAAACCATAAAAAATAAAAGACTATAAGACATAAAATAAAAATCTCACAACTATGTAAAATAATATTTATTAAACATAAAAGGATCAAATTAAATAAAATGAAAATAAATAAACATGAAAGGTTAACAAATAATTAAAACTAATTGTTCTTCCGAAATTAACAATTTCACCCAAACTTGATCTTCCAAAACTATACCTTGTCATAAGACCGCCAATTTATGACAAATAATCTTGTGAATATTTGCAAACAACAACTTGATTACCACTTGGGAACATCAACATGATTAGGACCTCATTATCCATTATTAAGCAAATGAAGTGCACCCTTTTTTATAAAAAAAACTTGGATACTAGGAAGCTAGATGAATAAAAAAGAGATAATTGCTTAGAGAGTATTGAAGATGACCAGATTAGAACCTTAAGGACACAAATTCCTTAACTCATAGACCTTTTGACGATAGATAGGATGATCACACCCTTTGATAAGTTGGATTCAAGTATTCAATCAAGAACAAAATACGGCACAACAAGAAGCTTTAAGAAATTTTCTTTATATTAATGAATATTCGTGTTGTAACCAAATTTCGTAACTCTTCTTATTAATTAAAAAGAAACCCTAAAGGGAAAAACCTTGGATGGAATTCTCAAAATGGGAAAATTTATTTGTGAATTAGGCCTAGTCAAACCATAAAAAATAAAAGACTATAAGAAATAAAATAAAAATCTTACAACTAAGTAAAATAATATTTATTAAACATAAAAGGATCAAATTAAATAAAATGAAAATAACTAAACATGAAAGGTTAACAAATAATTAAAACAAATGGTTTTTCCGAAATTAACAATTTCACCCAAACTTGATCTTCCAAAACTATCCCTTGTCATAAGTCTGCCAATTCATAACAAATGATCTTGTGAATACTTGGAAACAACAACTTGATTACCACTTGGGAACATAAACATGATTAGGACCTCATTATCCATTATTAAGCAAATGAAGTCCAACCTTTTATGCAAAAAATCTTTGATACTAGGAAGCTAGATGAATAAAAAAGAGATAATTGCTTAGAGAGTATTGAAATGACCAGATTAGAACCTTAAGGACACAAATTCCTTAACTCATAAACCTTGTGACGTTAGATAGGATAATCAAACCCTTTGATAAGTTGGATTCAAGTATTCAATCAAGAACAAAATACGACTCAACAAGAAGCTTTTAGAAATTTTCTTTTCATTAATGAATATTCGTGTTGTTTCCAAATTTTGGAACTCTTCTTATTAATTAAAAAGAAACCCTAAAGGGAAAAACCTTAGATGGAATTTTCAAATGGGGAAACTTTATTTGTGAATTACGCCTAATCAAACCTTAAAAAATAAAAGACTAAAACACATAAAATAAAAATCTTACAACTAAGTAAAATAAAATTTATTAAACATAAAAAGGTCAAATTAAATAAACGAAAATAACTAAACATGGAAGGCTAACAAATAATTAAAACAAATTGTTTTTCCGAAATTAACAATTTCACCCAAACTTGATCTTCCAAAACTATACCTTGTCATAAGACTGCCAATTCATAACAAATGATCTTGTGAAAATTTGGAAACAACAACTTGATTACCACTTGGGAACATCAACATGATTAGGACCTCATTATCCATTATTAAGCAAATGAAGTGCACCCTCTTATGTAAAAAAACTTGGATACTAGGAAGCTAGATGAATAAAAAAGAGATAATTGCTTAGAGAGTATTGAAGATGACCAAATTAGAACCTTAAGGACACAAATTCCTTAACTTATAAACCTTGTGACCTTAGATAGGAAGATCAAACCCTTTGATAAGTTGGATTCAAGTATTCAATAAAGAACAAAATACGGCACAACAAGAAGTTTTAGAAATTTTCTTTTCATTAATGACTATTCGTGTTGTTTCCAAATTTTGGAACTCTTCTTATTAATTAAAAAGAAACCCTAAAGGGAAAAACCTTGGATGGAATTCTCAAAATGGGAAAATTTATTTGTGAATTAGGCCTAGTCAAACCATAAAAAATAAAAGACTATAAGAAATAAAATAAAAATCTCACAACTAAGTAAAATAATATTTATTAAACATAAAAGGATCAAATTAAATAAAATGAAAATAACTAAACATGAAAGGTTAACAAATAATTAAAACAAATGGTTTTTCCGAAATTAACAATTTCACCCAAACTTGATCTTCCAAAACTATCCCTTGTCATAAGTCTGCCAATTCATAACAAATGATCTTGTGAATACTTGGAAACAACAACTTGATTACCACTTGGGAACATAAACATGATTAGGACCTCATTATCCATTATTAAGCAAATGAAGTCCAACCTTTTATGCAAAAAATCTTGGATACTAGGAAGCTAGATGAATAAAAAAGAGATAATTGCTTAGAGAGTATTGAAATGACCAGATTAGAACCTTAAGGACACAAATTCCTTAACTCATAAACCTTGTGACGTTAGATAGGATAATCAAACCCTTTGATAAGTTGGATTCAAGTATTCAATCAAGAACAAAATACGACTCAACAAGAAGCTTTTAGAAATTTTCTTTTCATTAATGAATATTCGTGTTGTTTCCAAATTTTGGAACTCTTCTTATTAATTAAAAAGAAACCCTAAAGGGAAAAACCTTAGATGGAATTTTCAAATGGGGAAACTTTATTTGTGAATTACGCCTAATCAAACCTTAAAAAATAAAAGACTAAAACACATAAAATAAAAATCTTACAACTAAGTAAAATAAAATTTATTAAACATAAAAAGGTCAAATTAAATAAAACGAAAATAACTAAACATGGAAGGCTAACAAATAATTAAAACAAATTGTTTTTCCGAAATTAACAATTTCACCCAAACTTGATCTTCCAAAACTATACCTTGTCATAAGACTGCCAATTCATAACAAATGATCTTGTGAAAATTTGGAAACAACAACTTGATTACCACTTGGGAACATCAACATGATTAGGACCTCATTATCCATTATTAAGCAAATGAAGTGCACCCTCTTATGTAAAAAAACTTGGATACTAGGAAGCTAGATGAATAAAAAAGAGATAATTGCTTAGAGAGTATTGAAGATGACCAGATTAGAACCTTAAGGACACAAATTCCTTAACTTATAAACCTTGTGACCTTAGATAGGAAGATCAAACCCTTTGATAAGTTGGATTCAAGTATTCAATAAAGAACAAAATACGCCACAACAAGAAGTTTTAGAAATTTTCTTTTCATTAATGACTATTCGTGTTGTTTCCAAATTTTGGAACTCTTCTTATTAATTAAAAAGAAACCCTAAGGGAAAAACCTTAGATGGAATTGTCAAAAGAGGAAACTTTATTTGTGAATTACGCCTAATCACACCTTAAAAAATAAAGACTAAAACACATAAAATAAAAATCTCACAACTAAGTAAAATAAAATTTATTAAACATAAAAAGGTCAAATTAAATAAAACGAAAATAACTAAACATGAAAGGTTAACAAATAATTAAAACAAATGGTTTTTCCGAAATTAACAATTTCACCCAAACTTGATCTTCCAAAACTATCCCTTGTCATAAGTCTGCCAATTCATAACAAATGATCTTGTGAATACTTGGAAACAACAACTTGATTACCACTTGGGAACATAAACATGATTAGGACCTCATTATCCATTATTAAGCAAATGAAGTCCAACCTTTTATGCAAAAAAACTTGGATACTAGGAAGCTAGATGAATAAAAAAGAGATAATTGCTTAGAGAGTATTGAAGATGACCAGATTAGAACCTTAAGGACACAAATTCCTTAACTCATAGACTTTGTGACGATAGATAGGATGATCACACCCTTTGATAAGTTGGATTCAAGTATTCAATCAAGAACAAAATACGGCACAACAAGAAGCTTTAAGAAATTTTCTTTATATTAATGAATATTCGTGTTGTAACCAAATTTCGTAACTCTTCTTATTAATTAAAAAGAAACCCTAAAGGGAAAAACCGTGGATGGAATTCTCAAAATGGGAAAATTTATTTGTGAATTAGGCCTAGTCAAACCATAAAAAATAAAAGACTAAAACACATAAAATAAAAATCTCACAACTAAGTAAAATAATATTTATTAAACATAAAAGGATCAAATTAAATAAAATAAAAATAACTAATCATGAAAGGTTAACAAAATAATTAAAACAAATGGTTTTTCCGAAATTAACAATTTCACCCAAACTTGATCTTCCAAAACTATCCCTTGTCATAAGTCTGCCAATTCATAACAAATGATCTTGTGAATACTTGGAACAACAACTTGATTACCACTTGGGAACATAAACATGATTAGGACATCATTATCCATTATTAAGCAAATGAAGTCCAACCTTTTATGCAAAAAAACTTGGATACTAGGAAGCTAGATGAATAAAAAAGAGATAATTGCTTAGAGAGAATTGAAGATGACCAGATTAGAACCTTAAGGACACAAATTCCTTAACTCATAAACCTTGTGACGTTAGATAGGATGATCAAACCCTTTGATAAGTTGGATTCAAGTATTCAATCAAGAACAAAATACGACTCAACAAGAAGCTTTTAGAAATTTTCTTTTCATTAATGAATATTCGTGTTGTTTCCAAATTTTGGAACTCTTCTTATTAATTAAAAAGAAACCCTAAAGGGAAAAACCTTAGATGGAATTTTCAAAAGGGGAAACTTTATTTGTGAATTACGCCTAATCAAAGCTTAAAAAATAAAAGACTAAAACACATAAAATAAAAATCTCACAACTAAGTAAAATAAAATTTATTAAACATAAAAAGGTCAAATTAAATAAAACGAAAATAACTAAACATGGAAGGCTAACAAATAATTAAAACAAATTGTTTTTCCGAAATTAACAATTTCACCCAAACTTGATCTTCCAAAACTATACCTTGTCATAAGACTGCCAATTCATAACAAATGATCTTCTGAAAATTTGGAAACAACAAGTTGATTACCACTTGGGAACATCAAACATGATTAGGACCTAATTATCCATTATTAAGCAAATGAAGTGCACCCTCTTATGTAAAAAAAACTTGGATACTAGGAAGCTAGATGAATAAAAAAGAGATAATTGCTTAGAGAGTATTGAAGATGACCAGATTAGAACCTTAAGGACACAAATTCCTTAACTTATAAACCTTGTGACCTTAGATAGGAAGATCAAACCCTTTGATAAGTTGGATTCAAGTATTCAATCAAGAACAAAATACGGCACAACAAGAAGCTTTAAGAAATTTTCTTTATATTAATGAATATTCGTGTTGTAACCAAATTTCGTAACTCTTCTTATTAATTAAAAAGAAACCCTAAAGGGAAAAACCTTGGATGGAATTCTCAAAATGGGAAAATTTATTTGTGAATTAGGCCTAGTCAAACCATAAAAAATAAAAGACTATAAGAAATAAAATAAAAATCTCACAACTAAGTAAAATAATATTTATTAAACATAAAAGGATCAAATTAAATAAAATGAAAATAACTAAACATGAAAGGTTAACAAATAATTAAAACAAATGGTTTTTCCGAAATTAACAATTTCACCCAAACTTGATCTTCCAAAACTATCCCTTGTCATAAGTCTGCCAATTCATAACAAATGATCTTGTGAATACTTGGAAACAACAACTTGATTACCACTTGGGAACATAAACATGATTAGGACCTCATTATCCATTATTAAGCAAATGAAGTCCAACCTTTTATGCAAAAAATCTTGGATACTAGGAAGCTAGATGAATAAAAAAGAGATAATTGCTTAGAGAGTATTGAAATGACCAGATTAGAACCTTAAGGACACAAATTCCTTAACTCATAAACCTTGTGACGTTAGATAGGAAGATCAAACCCTTTGATAAGTTGGATTCAAATATTCAATCAAGAACAAAAATACGACTCAACAAGAAGCTTTTAGAAATTTTCTTTTCATTAATGAATATTCGTGTTGTTTCCAAATTTTGGAACTCTTCTTATTAATTAAAAAGAAACCCTAAAGGGAAAAACCTTAGATGGAATTTTCAAATGGGGAAACTTTATTTGTGAATTACGCCTAATCAAACCTTAAAAAATAAAAGACTAAAACACATAAAAATAAAAATCTTACAACTAAGTAAAATAAAATTTATTAAACATAAAAAGGTCAAATTAAATAAAACGAAAATAACTAAACATGGAAGGCTAACAAATAATTAAAACAAATTGTTTTTCCGAAATTAACAATTTCACCCAAACTTTGATCTTCCAAAACTTATACCTTGTCATAAGACTGCCAATTCATAACAAATGATCTTGTGAAAATTTGGAAACAACAACTTGATTACCACTTGGGAACATCAACATGATTAGGACCTCATTATCCATTATTAAGCAAATGAAGTGCACCCTCTTATGTAAAAAAACTTGGATACTAGGAAGCTAGATGAATAAAAAAGAGATAATTGCTTAGAGAGTATTGAAGATGACCAGATTAGAACCTTAAGGACACAAATTCCTTAACTTATAAACCTTGTGACCTTAGATAGGAAGATCAAACCCTTTGATAAGTTGGATTCAAGTATTCAATAAAGAACAAAATACGGCACAACAAGAAGTTTTAGAAATTTTCTTTTCATTAATGACTATTCGTGTTGTTTCCAAATTTTGGAACTCTTCTTATTAATTAAAAAGAAACCCTAAAGGGAAAAACCTTGGATGGAATTCTCAAAATGGGAAAATTTATTTGTGAATTAGGCCTAGTCAAACCATAAAAAATAAAAGACTATAAGAAATAAAATAAAAATCTCACAACTAAGTAAAATAATATTTATTAAACATAAAAGGATCAAATTAAATAAAATGAAAATAAC